>VDFB02000020.1:47023627-47096043 GCA_007258455.2 Sequoia sempervirens | reverse complement strand
CCTAATCACTAAACCCTAAAACCTTTAAACCCTTAATCCTCTACCCTCTACAATATACATTAAACCCTAAATCCTCAATTCTCAACCATTTACCCTATACATTGGATCCTCAACCATAATCCCTCAACCATATTTTCTAAAACCTATATATTCAACCCTAAACCATCAACCATCAACCCTAAACCTCATCCCTAAACTCTTAAACCCTTAAACCCTCAAACTTTAACCGCTCAACCCTTAAATGCTTAAACCCTCAACCTTGTACCCTATACATTAGAACCTCAATAATAATACCTCAACCCCTATCCCTCTCTCTCTATATATCTATCTCACCTATCTCTCTCTCCCTCTCTCCTACCCTCTCTAATTATCTCTATCTACCCTCTCCCTCTTTCTATGTACCTCTCGCTCAATCAATCCCTACCAATCTCTCTCACTCCATCTATCTCTCTCTCTCTCTATATCTCCCTCTTGCTGCCTCTCCATCACTTCCTCTCTCTCCCACACCCTCTCTCTCCCACCCACCTCTCTCTTAGGTCTCTCCCTTTGGAACCCTACCTAGGTAACTCTCTCTCCCTCCCCCTCTCTCTATCTATCCCTCCCACCCTACCTAGATAAGTCCCTCTCACTCCAACCCCCCCTCTCTCTCTCCCTCTCTCTTAGGTCACTCCCTCCCACACCCTCTCCCTCTCTCAGGTCTCTCACTCTCAAACTCCTCTCTCTCACTCCCTCTCTCTCCCACTCCCTCTCTCTCACACTCCCTCTCACTACCTATCTCTCAAGTCTCTCCCTCTCACCCCCCTCACATTCTCAAGTCTCTCCCTCTAGCACCCTACCTACTTAACTCTCTCTTTCCATCCCTCTCTCTCTCTTCCCCCATCTCTCTATCTCTCTCCCACCCTCTCTCTCTATCTCTCTCTCTCCCTCTCTCCCTCCCACCCTACCTAACTAATTCCTTCTCACTCCAACCCCTTCTCTCTCACTCCCTCTCTCTGAGGTCTCTCCCTTCCACCCCCTCTCCCTCTCTTAGGTATCTCTCACTACCTCTCTCTCTTCCTCCCACCCTACCTAGGCAACTCTGTATGTCTCTCTCTTCAAATTTTTCCTCCCTCTAAATACATACATATAAGTAGAAATACATATCTATAGACATACATACATATTTACATGCATACAAGTAGGCATACATATGTACATACAATCTTATATACATACAAGTATACATGTACACATGTACATATAATCTTGCATACATACATACATATAGGAATACATACATACATACATACATATATATAGGCATACATACATGTCATACAAGCATACATACATTCAATAGAGTAGCATTTAACATAAAGCAAGAAATAGTGCAAGCATGTTATGTCTTGCTAGACATGTCTTGTACAAATGTAAAAACCATGTCAAAACTAAGAAATAATGTGAGCGTGTTATAACACGCTCGCATTATAAGGCACCCACATTTTCTTGATTTGGGAATCCCCAAGCCTTGGGATTGGTATTTTCCTTGGAATACCAACCCAAAGGCTTGTATGGCCTTCCCAATGTCCAAAGACATGTTTTTATAAATTCTACAATGTTTCACATAATCACATTTGTGCTCACAATCAAGTTTGCATGTTTTTCAATGCCAAACAAACTTGGGTAATGTTAGGCTCTCTCTTAGCTATCTAACGATGTAATTTTTTTCACTTTTTGAGAATGTTAATCCTTTGATCTATAATGTTTTTTTTTTGTATGTCTATTTTTTTTGGAAAAAATTAGTGTTTGGTGTTTTTTTTTTATAAATTAATTGTTCATCTAAATTTCAAATAAATTACATTTTTAGAAACTAGACTCCATTCTAGACATTAAAAACAATCAATTAGTTTCCAAAATTTATAGGGGTAGCATAACCAAAATTCTATTTTTCAAGAAGTGTCCACTTTGAAAATTAGTAAAAAATAAAATATTCATTAAAAATTATCAGAAAAATCAAGCATAAAATACATACTATTAGTTAATTTCTCACCAAAGCAATTTTAAAAATACTAAAAAAAAGTTCACCATGCTAGGGAGCCACAAAAGTTGTTATGTTATGTTTTTCTGATAAAAACAACACCAATTTCTATGGTCTACTCTTTTCAACCCCTTATTCTCAACCATTTGCAAAAAAAAATAGTAGTTTAGAAAGTAGACTTAGAGCAATATGATCCTTGTTTTTGTTGCATCTCAAAATTTTGAGTGTAACTATCCTCAATTTCATGTCCAAGGTCAGTATTTCTTGATTTCAAAAAAAAAAGTGGCCATTTAAGCCCCCTTTTTGGCCTTCCATCTTTTTACACTTACCCAATTTTTTTATATATTTTTTTAATTTAGATTTGTAACTATGATATCTAGTGCATGCAATTGATTTCATATTGTTTTATTTAATATTTTTTTCTTAATTAATTTTTCAAGTCAAACTAATTACAATTTAGACATAGGTTTACTTGTTAACATTTATAACTTTTTTTGTATTTATCGAAATTCATTTTTTTTTTTGGATCAAGGAAATAAACATCAAGTGCATAGATATTTTTCAATTTTTTTGACAATCTACTAGTTTTCCACATGTGCATAACAAAGCGCTTGATTTTTGGTGAAAAACCTACATTCACTAAAATTAAATAATAAATATAATAATCAAGTTAAGTACATTTAAATTTATATTTTTGGGAAGCTTATAATAAGGACTACATACTCAAAAAAATAAATTTTAAATGAATTCATTTGATCACACAAAATGTAAATCAAAAGTGGTTTTTTATTGGCACTTTGATAGGTGTAAAGGAGACTCCATTATAGGTATGGTTTAAAACTAGTGGGGTTCTATCCAAGGGGGTTTGATCTAAGGTGGTTTGATTAAACCCTCTTCAATTGGAATCTTTAAATAAAACTTTTTAAGGCTTAAATCATTATATTTTCTAAAAATATGTGATTTTAGCAAAAAAGAGGATGTCCCAAAAAGTGTAAACCACTAGTGTGGGATTACCCATTACACACTACAAGGTCTCGAGCCTTGGAAACTACCTCATGATCAATGTTCTTACTTACTAATTCAATAAATGATTTGACTATTATACTTTACCATCCTTGAATACCTAAGTTACGTTCTCATAACTTCTTGGGAATTGGAAACTACCACTTATTTGAAAGTCTGTATTAACCATGAGAGATATAGTCTCCCATTTTAAGCACAAGTAGTTATTAATAATGATCCACTGACTTTGACTAGACTCTCTCTTGGTCACAATTAAAAGTATTGAAAAAATGATCTACATAGATAAATAACAATTATTAATTTGAAACAAAAGATTCCTTCTTCGTATAGTAGTCTTGTATGTCTAGTGTTTTTTTTTACAATAGAATCCTTTCTTAGAATGTGAAGAATCACTAAGTAAACATCTCATCTTGCTTGTTAATACTTTCTTACTCAAACACCCAAGTTACTTTCACGTAACTACCTAGGTCTTAGCTGCATCCACTTGTTCAAATCTTTACCATAACCCTTGAGAGAAACTACTCTCAAAATATAATATTTAATCTAATCTTGACCTATCTAGTCATAATATGGTATACTAATTACATATACTAATTACTCATAGTGATGGATATTTTTCCATTAAGAATATAACTTTCTTTAGTTTTTAGATTATATCGATAAATATTGTAGAGTTTACTAAGGATAAATTTAACTATAGAATAACTAGTTCTATAGTCATAATACTTATATTTATAAGTGCATGCCCACTAAGGTGGTCAAAATAATTGGATTGATATAACATCATGGAAATTGGATTCCCCTATTATATGTTCTTGTAACATGTAGGGTCTAGGCTACTACATCTAATTCAAGCCCTATCAAACCCATAAGGTTTACCATTCACCTATTCTTAGGCTATTTAGATAAATAATCATAACACTATGCCACCATCTTGAAAAACACATGGTCATTCAAATAACATTGACATCATGTCATACAATAATTGAAATATCATCGTTTTAACTAAATAGAGGAGTACTTCCTCTTCTCATGTTTTTAAACTCTCATTTACAATTTATAAGGTTGTGTTCACAATTCATTGCAAAAAGATGATTGGGTTTATGATATGTAATAATATCTAGATTACGAGCAATTGATTCACATGCTCAATCCCCCAAATTCTCATACTCAAGGAAGAAAACATACTTTTATTTCTTATTTAACTCTTTTTAGAAAAATACAAAGAATTTTTTTTATTAACCTAGAAAATGTACCGTATTTCGGGTTATGCCTCATATACAATAGATTAAATAGCATTTCAAATATGTATAAATTATTTTTTTCTTCATACTTTTAGAAATATTATTATTATAATATCATCATTTAATACCTTATTTACAAACTATATATTCTCATTCTAATAAAAATCTCTTTCTTTGATCATATATATCATTCTTATTTCAACTCATTGATAAGAAAATGAACACAAAGGAATTAGGGTTCCACCTTTTAGGATATGGAACAAAGGGTTTAGAACCTATTTCACTCTAGTTCATTAAAGGAAACCATACAGGCATCAACCCAATGATTCAATTAAGGGAAGGACTACTAGGGAGGTTTCCTTAGGTGTGATTAAAAAGGGGGTTCACCACTAAGAAAATTCTTAGAAATAAGGAAATGAAAGTAATATGAAAATCTAACTATGTGACTTAGAAAATGAAACATAAAATTAGAATGATAAATTGAGGATGAAAAGAGAATCACCTGGACGATTGGAGAGGTCAAAACTAGGTCTACAACCCTAAAAATCCTATGTTTGAAGCTCACTAGGACTTATACACCAAATTGGGTGATTTAGTCCTACTACTAGAATTTAGATAGAATCTGGAATCTTCTATTGGAAAATTAGTGAACCATAGATTTTAAGAGTTAGGAATGCTATGTCTCTTTTGCTCAATTAGGGTCTCTCACTTAATGAAAAGAGATAGATCCCACACCTAAAATATAGGTGGTTCATTCAAACTAAGATATGTATGATGATGTTAAGACTAAATGAAATGATTTAAATGCAACTAGATGATAAAATTGATTGATTAAGTATGCAAAACCTAAGAAATGTAAATTGTTTGAAAACACATTGTGTAATGCAAGAACACCTAAAAAATGAATGCAAATTGCAATAGAACTTGATGAAACTGAAAGTGTGCATTGGAATATGGATGATGACTGGAAATGGCTTCTAGAATGCTATTGATGCTGATTTTCAGGCCTAGTGGGACTCATTCACCATTTTGGGTGAATCAGTCCCAGTTCTATAAAACTATTATGGAACCTATTTCAAACAAAAGGGTATCTAAAAATGTAGAAAACCAAAAATTGACCTTGAAGTGGGACTCATTCACCACCCATGGTGAATGAGTCTACTTTTGAATTTTTGAATATTCAAAGGTGGAATCCGAAGCTCTTGGTGTGCACTTTGATTCTCTATAGGTGTCCGCTTTTGAAACTTTGATTTTTGAACCCGAAAGTGAGTTTTTGTTGATATTTTGACTTGGTCAATGAAGAGAAGACCTAAAAAAATTTTCAATTCAATCTTCAATGATTTCCAAGTTCCAAGATGCCTAAATTTGTAAAAACACAAGACAAGAAAGATAAATGTTGGATGCTAGGGCATGGGGGTTTGCCTTGGTCAAAACCCTTTTAGGTAATTAAACCAAAATAGAGAAATAATGTAATGAAGCATATAATAATAGAGTTGATTACCTTTCCATGATGATTGATCTTGAATGTTTATAGCAAAACATTAAGAATCTTCCCTTGAATGTATAAAAATTAATATCTCAATGCCTTGAAATGATGAAACCCTACCTTTCTTGACTTGAGATGGAAGAATGATGGATGAATAATGAAGAATGAATATTATTTAATGTTTAGAGATGTGATTTTATAGGAAATTTACCTTATTAGCCCAAAAATTGGATCCCCAAGGCCAAGATGTGAAAATAATAAACTTGAACTTCAAAATTCCTGCTCAAAGGTCAAAAATGAGCCAAATGGGACTTATTTGCCACCCATGGTGAATGGGTCCCACCTGGATGGGATTGATTTCCCATGGATGGTGAATGGGTCCCACAGGGGTCATTTTGATAGCTATAATGCCAAGAGATAAGGAAATAAGGTTTTTATGGTGAGTTTGTTAGATATTTCATCAAATTATACCTCAAGATGCATAATGTGGGGTAATAAGGGCCTATTAATGATGATGTAAAGGTCAATTAGGGCTTGTGACAAAAAATTCAATGTGAAAGTGTGATTAAATACACTTTACAACACTAAAATGAGGTCCACATAGTCTAGGAAGGTAGAAGAACCAATGTGAATGTCTGAGACACATTAGAACATTAGTTTATTTTACAAGCCTTCTAAATTGATCTGATATTATTATTAAACACATTTTATAATGTTGAATTAGGGAGAAATGGTTTTATCAAGTCTAGAAAATTGTGAAAGTCCTTTACAACACTTTACAACACCTTTACAAGACATTGTTAAATGCATTTGAAAGGGTCCAAGACCTAGTGTGGATGTGAAAAACAACTCACAATACCAAATGAAGGCCTCATTAAGTCCAATTTATCATGAATTATTCCCAAATAAAGAAAGTTGTCTTTTTTCTAATGTACATTTATCCCCACTTTAATGAGAGGATGAACTTGCTTCAAACTCGCACTAAAGTAGACATTCAAGAGAGATTTGAATGTATAGATGTAGATGAAAAAGAATGAAAAAGATCAAAGGAGGTTGTGCAAGCACCCAGGATCCAAGATCCTAAGTCAAACCATCAAGATACATAATCATGCAATGGAAAGAGCTAGGATGAGGAGAAAGATGAAAATGAAAAGGTGGATCAAGCTTCGATAATTTTTCCATCTAGTTGTGGATTAGATCTAGAATTATTTTTTTTAGAAAGAAAATGCATACTCACTTTGGGGTGACAAAACTCTTGGTTGTCCACTAGGTGAGAAATCCCAAAAGTATACTAACTTTGGGGCCACGAAACTTCTGGTTTTCCATGGGGTGAGAAAGCCCAAAAGGTGAGACACATACGATCGATGTGTGCTCACAAACACATAGGTGGCTATGGGAAAAAAATCATTCCTTGGAATGGGCTTTCCCACTCAAACCATACCAAAGTTATACCTCCTAATAACTTTAATAAGGCACCACAAAGGAAAATGATTTTTGAGCTTTATGAAGTAAGAAAAACTTCGCATGCTTGACACTCATAGACATTGTTAATGCAAGGTAGTGTAAGGAATGTTCAAAGTGATTTTGCTTAGTTCATGCAAGGTCTCATCTTAGGGAACATCATGCTTAATGTCTCCAAGAGAGGATAAGTCAAAAGAAGTATCATGCTTTTGGAGGGAATCAAGCCTAATGACTCCACCAAGAAAAAGATGCATTGCAAGAAGAAAAAAATCACACAATTAAATGTGAGCGGTGATGTATACCCCCACTTTAAAGCGGTTGTGAATACCAGTACTATGAGAAATTTCTTTAAAGTAGAAGAAGAGGAAATGAGAGCTTACTCGAAAAGACCTATGCCAAGTCATATGTTTTCAAGAAGCTACATCATGAAAGGGTAGTATGTCACATGTGAGCCAACTTAAGGCATGTCGTCCACATCCCAAGCTTGCTCTTATGTATTCATGAAAGGTTAATGACTAGCCATGAAAGGTGACTACAAGTGACATATGAGGAAAAGGATACATAACTCCCTACCCCCACTTAGTGCAGGACAAGGGTGAGTCGAAACGATTGATGAAATGTAGGAAAAAGTGAAAATTGGTATCAATTAGAGGAATTAGGTGCCCCCATAGAGGGAAGCATACCAAACTCCTAAAATGTTGTATTTTACAACTCAAAGCCTTACATTCATTAGTGGAGTGACCATGAACTCTATGATAGGCACAAAATGAAGTGTTATAAGAGCATTTATTTCAAGTTCTAGGGGGAAGGGTTATTAAGTGATGTTGGAGGAGTATCGACAAGATACCCTCTTGATCAATGGGAGAAGATGGTCTTGTGGCTTGCATCAAATATACATCTTGCTTGGTAGTAGATGCCATACTTACGCAAGACTCTTTAGATTGTGAGATTTTGTTCTCTCCATTATAGGAGAATATAAACTCTAATGAATTCAAATCATGAGCATTTTGTGAAATGGAATTGAAATTAAGCAAAGGTGTAGTTGTGTGTTGTATGTTTGGTAAGGGATGATGTTCAAGACCACTAGTGTTGAGGTGTTTAGTTAAGACTAATTTAGGAGTATGTGTTGTGAGATTGGTGATGTTGAGTGAAGGTTTGGCTATCTCTATTACAAGACAATAGCTAAGACCCTGATTTGTTCACTATGTGGTTGTTTGTCTTTATGTTGAACAGGTTTCACTAGTGTATTTGATGTTGATGTGTTTAAGGAATTTTGTTTGTTTTGCTCAAGTTGTAAAGCACTATCAGGTTTGGGTTCAATGTCAAGTGTGTGGACTGTGTTGTTGTAGATGTATTTCATTTTAGGATGAAGAGTGGAAGGCACACCTTTCATTGCATGAATCCACTATCTACCTAAGATAAGATTGCATGAAAGTTCATAAGGTATAACATGGCTTGGTGTATTCAAGGTGACCACTCCAATGGTAAGAGGCATAATGATTACCCCTAGTGGCTTCTTTTCGACATTGTCAAATTTATTAATAGAGAAAGGATCAGGTCGAATGGTTGATTGATCAATGCCAAGCCTATCCAAAAGGCTCACACTACTCTCATTAATTGAAAAACCAGTATCTACAAGAGTTCTCTTTACCCCTTTTGTTTTGTATTGAGTGATGATCATGAAAGATTCATTTTGTTTTTTCACATCCAAAGAGGGGAGTTCACTTTGGTGGAAAACAATGTCAATGTTTGGTCCTCAAATCATGGCTGCTATATCAATTGGTGGCACATGAGAAGGGACAAGAACTTGTTGTAAGGATGTTTGGATCATGTTGTGATAGTGAAGGGAGGCTTGAATAAGGTCCCATAATGATATCTTAGCAGGAGTATTCTTAAGTTGCTTGATAAGATCATACTCCTTGAAACCTAGTAAGAAAGGGTTATGTGGGATAGGATTAGGCAATGGTAATGGTGTTGGGGTTGGTTGTTGTGGTTGTGAATTATTTCTAGTGTTATATATATGAGCAATAGTAGTATGACTCAGTTGCAAAACATTATTCTGAGGAGGGTAAAGGATAAGTTCAGGTTTAGTTTGAGTTGGTTGTTTGTGTGAAGGCAAGTAGAGATTTAGAGGGTTGTTAGGATGTCCCACGGGGTATGTATGAGGTCTATTAATCAAGGGGGATCTAATGGAAACTTGTACATTCATAACCTCACTAGTCTTGGTTTGATGTATCTCTAATTAATGGAAATCAAGAACCACTTGTTTATTGAAGGAAGACACATTATTAATGTTGCCACATTCTAGCACCATAAAATTCTCCCTAGGAGGAGATTTTTTAGGAGAACAAAAATCCACATGTGCTTGACAAGTAAGGCTTGGCTCTTCCACAATAACTTTATTTCCAATAGTGTAATGATCCATGATGGGATTAATAAGAGGGGGAGAATTACGAGGTGTTAGTTGAGTGGTCATTGTCTTTAAGGGTTCATTCTCTTGTGCTATGTTATCTATCCTACTAGGAGAGCTTGAAATATGTTCATCCAAGTTTGACATTTGTAAAGTAGCTTCATCACAAGTGTGAGAGGCATCCAAAGAAGGACCGCTATGGTTTTCAAATAAATTGTCCCAAATGAGAGGAGCATTAGGGAAGGGAGGATCAAGGGTTTCATGATTCTTAATAGGGATGTCTTCTAACACCAACCTATCCTCTTTACATTGAGGAGGGTTATTAGGAGATGGACAAGTTTGATTGTCATGGTTATGGAGACTAGGTAAGGTGATGTTTAGAAATGTTTCTATGATTTCAAACTCTTGTTGTCTAACATTGTCCAAAGGGGAATGAGGAGATGAAAAATCAAGACTCTCAATGCTTGTATCTTCCTTCACTAAGATACCTTCATCGCTAATAGGAGAGATATCGAGAGAAGAACAATTATGGTTGTTATGATTGTATACAATACCATTCACACTAATGGGCAATGCAATATTAAGGATCGCGTCAATGGTTTGATCATGTTTCTTAAAGACCTCATTGTTGTAATCGAAGTTGAACTCATAAGAGGGAATGTTGTATTTATGCAATCTATTTTGAACTAAATCAAAGCCACATATTTTGAAAGAAAACATGCTATGAAGAGGTAAATAAAATGCAATGCAATGACCTAAAAGGAAATGCAATTTTTAAATGCAAAAGTGCAATTAAGCAATGCATGAAATGAGCTATTTTAAGTTAGATCTAGTGAAATGCATGTTACAAAAAATTAGCTAACTAATACAGGTAGGTAAAGGCACCAAACAAAAGCGTAAAAATAGAGTTTTTAGTTCTATAAAGGGTAGTTTCGGGGGTGAAAAGGGGCTGATTCGCCCAAGGTGGCGAATGAGTCCCAATATGGACTTTTTTTTATAGAATTTTTAGAAAATTTAGAGTGATTTTAATGTTTTTTGAGTTCTATGATGTAGACCTAAGTTAAAAATGCAGAATTTCAGAAAATTGAAATGAAGTTAGATGCTAAAAATGCAACCTAAATGTACTTTTTATGAATGCAAAATTTGAAACCTAGAATGAAAATTAAACCATGCAAATCCTAATGCAAGATCAATGTAAGGCTAGATTTATGATGGACTCTAAATCAGAAAAGATAAGTATTCTAAAAGAAGGTTCACCAAAATGAGCCATAGATTTTAAGAGTTAGGAATGCTATGTCTCTTTTTCTCAATTAGGGTCTTTCACTTGATGGAAAAGAGATAGATCCCACACCCAAAATCTAGGTGGTTCACTCAATCTAAGGTATATATGATGAAATTATGAAATGATCTTAATGTAGCTAATTGATAAAATTTATTGATTAAGTATGCAAAACCTAAGAAATGTAAATAGTTTGAAAAGACATTGTGTAATGCAAGAACACCTAAAATGAATGCAAATTGCAATAGAACTTGATGAAACTGAAAGTGTGCACCTAGAATATGGATGAAGATTGGAAATGGATTATGGAATGCTACTAATGCTGATTTTTTAGGCCTGGTGGGACTCATTTTCCATTCTAAATGAATTAGTCCCAGTTTTGCAAAACTATTCTGGAACCTGTTTCGAACAAAAGGGTATCTAAAAATGTAGAAAACAAAAAATTGACTTTGAAGTGGGACTCATTCGCAACCCATGGTGAATGAGTCCAATTTTTAATTTCTAAATATTCAAAGGTTGGATCCAGATCTCTTGGTCTGTACTTTGATTCTCTATAGGTGTCTTCTTCCGAAACTCTAATTTTCAAACCTGAAAGTGAGTTTTTGTTGATATTGTGAATTGATCAATGAAGAGAAGACCTAAACAACTTTGCAATGTAATCTTCAATGATTTCCAAGATTCCAAGATGCCTAAATCTACAAACACACAAGACAAGAAAGAGAAATGTTAGATGTTAGGGCATGGGGGTATTTCTTGGTCAAACCTGAAAGTGAGTTTTTGTTGATATTGTGAATTGATCAATGAAGAGAAGACTTAAACAACTTTGCAATGTAATCTTCAATGATTTCCAAGATTCCAAGATGCCTAAATCTACAAACACACAAGACAAGAAAGAGAAATGTTAGATGTTAGGGCATGGGGGTTTTCCTTGGTCAAACCCCTTCTAGGTAATTAAACCAAAATAAAGAAAGAATGTAATGAAGCATGCAATAATGGAGTTGATTACCTTGCCATGATGATTGATCTTGAATTTCTATAGAAAAGCATGAATAATCTACCCTTGAATGTATGAAAATTGATATCTCAATGCCTTGAAATGATAAAACCCTAGCTTGCTTGACTTGATATGGAAGAATGATGTATGAATAATGAAGAATAAATATGATTTAAGGTTTATAGAGGTGATTTTATATGAAATTCACCTTATTAGCCCAAAAATTGGATTCCCAAGGTCGACATGTGAAAATAATAAACTTGAATTTAAAAATTTCTCACTCAAAGGTCAAAAATGAGCCAAAGGGGACTCATTCACCACCCATGGTGAATGTGTCCCACCTGGATGGGATTGATTCACCATGGATAGAAAATGGGTCCCATAGGAGCCATTTTGATCGCTAGGATGCTAGGAGATAAGGAAATAAGGTTTTTTTATGGTGAGTTTGTCAGATATTTCATCAAATTATGCCTTGCGATGCATAATATGGGGTAATAGGGGCCTATTAATCATGATGTAAAGGTCAATTAGGGCTTGGAACATAGAATTCAATGTGAAAGTGTGATTAAATACACTTTAAAATACTAAAATGAGGTCCACATAGTCTAGGAAGGAACAAGAACCAATGTGAATGTGCGAGACACATTACAACACTAGTTTAATATCAAGTTTATTTTACAAGAATTCTAAATTGATGTGATAATATTATTAAACACATTTTATAATGTTAAATTAGGGAGAAATGGGTTTATAAAGTCTAGAAAAGTGTGAAAGTCCTTTACAACACTTTACAACACCTTTACAAGACATCATTAAATGCATTTGAAAGGGTCCAATACCTAGTGTGGATGTGAAAAATACCTCACAACACCAAATCAAGGCCTCATTAAGTCCAATTTATCATGAATTATTCCCAAATCAAGCAAGTTTCCTTTTTTCTATGGTACAATTAGGATCTATAAAAATCTAGTGAAAAGTGGTATAATAGGACTCATATGCCCAAGGTGTCGATTTTTGCCCGATACTACTTTATGGAAAAGAAGGATCTAAAATTGTTCTCCTATCTCTGTACTTCCTTTCTATATCACTCAAACTTCACTTCAAGATCCAAACCTATTAAAAATCTATAAAAAATAATATTGTATTGTTTTGCTTATGGGGGTTTTTCCTCGGTCAAACCCCTAGTTGGTAATTAAACCTTGATAGAAAATGTAGATCTGAAATGGAAATGTCTATGAAAGTCCTAATCTTAAGTGTGTCTAAGATTAATATATCTAAGATGCAACAAAAACCTACTCTAATATGCAAGAATAGGATGCATAAATGAAACATAGAAATGATGATGAGTCACTTTGGGAGATATTTAATCACCCTAATAAGCCATAAGAATGCATGCACTTTACTTTTGGTAGAAAGTAGAATGATAATGGAAGATGAAATCACTTAGGAAACAAGTCATTAGGCTTGGTTCTGTGATATAAGAGGGATTCATTGCACATGGGTCTCTTTATTCTCAAGAGAGAACCAGGGAATGAACTACCCTTATACACCTTAGCATAAGAAAGTCAATGAAAATATAGAGAAGTATACTCCAAGTTGTGTTTTAGAGAAAGTTATTTCAGATCCTGAGAGAGTGAAACCCAAATATTTCTACTTCAAATGAGTGTGCTCTCTACCAAAAGATAGCAATGAAGTTTTATGATGCCATCGTGGTGCATTGTCATCTAAAAGGCACACTGGCATCCTAAGAAACAAAGGGGTCAGGAGCTTAAGAGTACATAACCATGTTCCACTTCTAAACTTAGGTTTGGAATGTACTAAGTGAAATAAATAAACAAGAAGTTGAAATATTGTAAATAACACAAGGGGACTTGGAGAGACCTTACCTTTCATTGGATGTTCAACTCTTCACTCCCAGCTCCACTTTGCACCTACACACAAAAGAATTAGGGGGGAAAGGTTGGGGTTGTGTAGGAGCCTACCTTAGTCAAACCCCTATTTTGATGTTCCCACCTCCATGGACAACAAAGATGGAAAGGAGTGTTAATGAAGTAAACAAAGAGTATGATGAAAGAAAAACCCACTCAAGAGTAGAACCCACACCACAATATAGTAAATAAAAAAGTAAGGAAGGAAAGTAAGAGAGATATTATTACCCATGGGCCTAGATCCTCTCTAGAACACACAGACACACTTTGGGTGCTTTCTTGAGAGTTGTTGCTGGAGGGACCTCAGTCCAACATGGCTTTACTTGTGAGAGTGCTAATAGCAAGGATGAAGAGAACTCAAGACTGGAGCAAGTAGTGAGAGAGCTTGAATGAATGACTTCCAACCCCAAATGAGAGCAATAAAGGGGTTTTTAATGTATTCAAGGGTGGAAAAGAGATGTTGCATCCAAAACCCAACTACTAGAAAACATGTCAAAAGAGTCAGGATTCTAGATTCCCTATTTCAAACTCATAAAATTGCTAGGACGCTAACACTTTGCACAAACATCTACGCGTTGTGTAGGTGTCTAGAGCCTATATTTTCAAGAAATGTGTCATCATGATTTTGTTGCTCTGCTACAAGTCTACATGGGGTCAAAATCATGAAATTATGACTCATGGGATTTTTTTCATTAGTGCTCGAAGTTATCATAAATTCTAGGTAAAAATACATAAATGTGGAATTTCCCCTAGGTGCAATTCTGTGACATTACATTTTTCCCCCACTTTAGTGGACTTGATTTTGGAAAAAATCATCCTCACTAAAGTAGAGAAGAAAAATTTCACCTGAAGTTTGAATTTTACGGATTGCATGTCGAGAAAAAGGGACCACAAAGGCCACTGAAGTCGAGATAATTGGTACCGAAGGTGCCCCTGGCATCTGAGATCAACAAATAGTGACAAAATGGTCATGAAAAATCATTCAAGAATTTAACTTGCAAAACTCAAATTTTGGGTCAGCCTTGAAAAATTGGAAGAAGCTACTACAGAGAGAAGAATGATCAAGAAAAAGTCATTGATTCAGAGGAAAAATATGATCAAGAGGTGACTGTATTCCCCCTCTTGAGTTTTCCCCCAACTTGGTGGGGTAAATTTAGGAGAAACCAGGGAGCCACAAACTCTAGGAAAAATGGGCCCCGGGGGGCCTATATATACCTAGATGGGCCCCTAGAAGGGTCATTTCCACTATTCACTATGAGAAAATTGTTGAATTTTGTGAGAGAAAAGTTAGAAAAATGCCTAGTAGGAGGGAGTACAAGGTGTCAAGGTTGGAGAAGTTGCATGAGGACATCACTGAGGGTTGCTAGGTAGAGTAGGTAGGCCTCTAAGCCTCATTGTTTTATGAATTTTAGCTTATTTTTAGAACTTTTCTAGTTGGTGAGGTGCACATGCATCTTTTTTCTATGCACACATCCAAAAAATGTGTTGTCATCCATAATCTACATCGAGCTCCCAAGTTCGCTCTGTCATCTCGAGGGACATGCTAGCATCCTTGAGGTAGCTATGGCGGTCAGGGATGCATGCACGACATGTAGACGTATATGCAACACACATAGGTATTAAGTAATTATTTGTTTTCATAATGAAATTCGATGTTTTGAATTAAATTTTTTCACTTTTTGTAGGAGTTCCTAGAGATTCGGGAGCATCTAGGAGGGTGAGCATTCTGACTCGTTCGTGAGTAGAGGGATCGCCTGATAGATGATGAGGTCATGCACCTCGAGTAGGTTAGTCTCTAGAATTTGTTCACCATGCTAGAGATGAGATATCATGAGAGGATGCTTATAGGCCTGATGGAGTAGTGGGATGCCACTATGTCATTTTTCTAGCTACCTTGTAGGGAGATGACCATCATGCTCAAGGGCGGCTATCAGATCCTCAGACTACCCATCCATGGATGGTGGGTGGCCCTAGACAATACTTAATTGGCTCTAGAAATATGATGTCACCAAGACTGACAGTGGCCTTAGCATCACTAGAAGTAGCCAATGATGTCGGCGACATGGGCCCCAATAGTGACCCTAACCTTGATCTTACATGGCAACCAGGGGATCCAGGTATACATAGTACATTGTTTATGTTTCCATTCTTTTAATTTTTCTATTTATGATATATATACATGCCATGTGATACTAATTTCTCTTTCTTTCTCCATGATTGTAGAGGATGCATAGGGATGGACTAGGGTCTTACTGTATTTTAGAGATAGCTCGTGATGTACCAATCTAGGAGATGGTTCTTGAGGATTTTTGGCTGGTATCTATGAGACAATATGCCCCCACTTTTGAGTTGGTAGCATTCCTAAGGACCTCCTATGAGGAGAGGGGTACAAAGATCATGCAACTGACTATAGAGCTGACAACTATTCGGGGACAACATGACCAACTATTGGGTGAGCTATATACGATGATCAATGAGTGAGACACGAAAATGAGAGTCGACACTACTGGGTACGTGCATGACACCCTCCAGAGCTATCTCGATGGGCATATGACAACTATGACCCTGGTAGAGGTTCATAACCTATGGGATGAGTTGAGGTAGATAGAGATGACTATAGTCTCCTTATAGGGAGAGATCAGGGGGATGCAGATAGCTCTGTCCATATTATGCTCACACCGATCCTGCTCCATGACCACCGTATTGCCACTCTTGAGGGCACCAAAGCAGCAAATAGAGCCAGAGGGCTCCAGGATCCATGCACCATAGTGATAGGGGCTCATCATTGTGTACATCATATTTGTAGCGAGATACATAAACATACACACACACATATACTTGTAGAGATTTTTTATAGACATATATTCAACAACCACTCATTTTTTATAGTAGTGGCCCGATATATGCACATGAAATTTGATACATACATGCATATATATATGGACATATCAGTTTTGATATCATGGCATTATTTTTGTGTATGCTTTTCACTTTCATGTATTTTTATGCTATGGATGTATATTATATGCTAACATGATTTAATAAACACGCATGGTTGTATGTGAGTTAAATGCAATGATGATCTAATTTCCTTAAAATATGTAATGTGATGCATGGACACATAGTGTAGTGAAACACATGTATGTATGTCACACACACATGTCGTCATATCATAACACAATTTTTTTCATAATGTGCTAATGAATAATGTAAATATATGTAGTGCTATTACCCTTTCATAGAGAGAACATCACATAAATGACACATGGAATACTACACATAGTATCAATGAAGATGCATCACATTAACGGGATCTTTTAGAGGCATCCCATTCATAGACGATAATCCATAGGAACCTGAACCATACACGAAGATCACAATGTAAGGGACTACCAGTTAGGACTAAATTTCCCTCTTTGATCAGGCAACACATTTACATTTCACTGGTTTTCATAAAGAACCAAGTCTCCTAGCTTGAAGGTCCTAGGAAGTACACTCTGATTATATTATCTTGATAATGATTGTTGATAAACTTTAAGATGATCGAGGGATTGTAAACGACACTTGTTGAGCATATCCAACTGATACAAGTGGTTAACTCAGTAGGTTTCATCATCAATCAACCATTTAAGGGAAACCCATAAGAATATAATCTCCAAATCCAAAGGCATGATAGCTTTAGCACCATACACGAGGTTGTAAGGCATTGTTCCCATTCTCATATGGACACTCATGCGATAGGCCCATAAGGTGTATGCTAATTGAATATGCTAATTATTACTGTGCTTATTAACTATTTTATAAAGAATTAGTTCAAGATTTTTGTTTGACGCTTCTACTTGACCATTGGATTGTGGATAATATGGTGTAGAAAACCTATGTTGGATATGAAATTTCTCCAAGAACTACTTTACTTCATTATTTTTGAATGGTGTACAATTGTCAGAAACAAGTGTAGTAGGCAATCCAAAATGAGAAATAATGTTGTTCATGAGAAAACTATAGATAGCTTGAACATTTGTGGATTAGAGTGGGATAGCTTCGACCCATTTTGTGAAGTAATCCATAGTAGTAATAATAAAGGTATGCCCCTTGGAAAAAAGGAGGTGATATTTTTCCAATGATATCCAACCCCCATTTTGTGAATGGCCAAGGAGAGGTTTGATTTTGTAACTCTTGAGTAGGTGCGTGAATAATATAGCTATGCTATTGACATTGAAGTTACTTTTTTACAAAATTGAAGGAATCTTGTTCTGTTGTTTTCCAATAATACCCCATGTGTATTAATCTTCTCACTAGGGATCTACCGCCAAAATTTCCATGCCTAGAGCTCGAATGGGATTCCTTAAGGGAAAGGGGTATTTATGCTTTAGTTAGACACCTGAGAAGCAAGCCATTATAGGATTTTCAATAAAGGACATTGAATAAAATGACATAACGTGTTGAAAGATTTTGTATATGAGTGTGATCATTTTTCATTGCATCATCAAGAAATTTTCTAGTCTTTAAGTAATTGTAGATACTAGATAACCATTCTCCTGGGTTTGGGTGAGAACACATAAGAGACTCAAATTTAGGTTGATAAAAAATTGTAGGGGTTTGTAGGACTTGAACTAAGAAGTGGTATTCTTTCATATCCTCTTTTGAAGGTACCAAGGAAGCAGTGCTTTCCATGGCATTGGTGTGTCTATTTTCCCTCCTAGAAAAACTGTCTATTGTGAAAGAGGAAAACTAATTGAGCAAGGATAAAGCAAGGTCTTGGTACCTAGACAACTTACTTTTTTTAGCTTGATACGTTCCCATAATCTAATTTACAATAAGCTCAAAATCACCTAGTATATGGAGATGTTTGATTCTTAGTGTAATCGCAGCACACAAGCCAACAATGAGGGCTTTGTACTCAACGATGTTATTGGTGCAAGGAAAATCTAGTCAAAAGGATAAAGGGACCAGTTTACCTTCAGAGGATATCAAGACCACACCCGCTCTAGAACCATTCTGACACCTCGATCCATCGAAATACATTTTCTATTCAAGGTTGTAGTTAATTGTGAAAATATTTTCATCAGGAAACAAGTCCAACATAGGGAAGGAGTAAAATGAGGGAGTTTATACTAATTGGTCGGAAACCACTTGACCCATTATTGATTTCTGAGTAACAAATTTTATATTGAACTTAGAAAGCAACATAACCCACTTCGCTAATCTCCCAACAAGGTTGGTGCTAGAGAAAAAATGCTTCAAAAAACTACTTTTACTATGAAATTCATTTCGGTATGGAGAAGGTAGTGTCTCAACTTCTGCATGGAAAATACAAGTGTGAGGCATTGCTTCTCCATGGAAGGATAATGAGTTTCATAATCGAATAGGACATGGATGATGTAGTAGACTGCTCTCTCTTTCCATCTGTTATCATACTAAGCCAAAAAATATTCCAAAGAATATGGTGACACAACAAGGTAAAGCAAAAAGGGCCTATCTTGCATAGCCGACATCAATACAGGAGGATTGGCCAAATGAGATTTGATTGAGTCAAAGGATTTTTGACACTCCTCATCCCATATGAAGTGAACGTCCTTTTTCAATAAATGAGTGAAAGGGAGGGTATGATCAACCAACTGAGATATAAATCTATGAATTTCCTAAATCTTCCCTTGTAGACTTTGCAACTTAGTCATATTCTTTGGTGGACGCATGTTAACGATGGAATCAATTTTATTTGTGTCAACTTTGATTCCACAGTGAGAGACTATGAACCCCAGAGGCTTGTTAGAATCCACAATAAAGACACACTTATGGGGATTGAGTCTCATCTTGTAGAGTCAAAGCCTTTCAAATATAAGATGAAGGTTCTTCACATGATCCTAACGGGTTATCAATTTTTCTAAAATGTCATCAACATAGTCTTCTAATATCTTATGAAAAAAATGATGAAATATTAGGGTCATCACCCATTGGTAAGTTTCTCCTATGTTATTTAAACCAAAGGGTATGATCACATAGTAGAAATTACTCCAAGGGGTAGTGAAGGATGTCTTGTATTGATCAATACGAATCTGATTGTAACCTAAGAATCCTCCCATAAAAGATAACAATGCATGGCCTACGGTCGAGTCCACAATCATATCTATATTAGGTAATGGAAAATCATCCTTAAGAGATGCCTTATTAAGATCTTGAAAGTCAATACATATGTGAATATGACCATCAAGCTTACTAACGATGACTATATTTGAAATCCAAAGGGAGTAGTCAATTAGATAGATAAAACCTACTTTCAATAGCTTTTCTATCTTAGTCTTGACCATCAACTCCACCCTGGGATTGATCTTTTAGATTTTCTACTTAAATAGCTTGGCATCGATTCATAGGAAAATATTGTAAATCACTATAGACTCATCAATACCAGACATATCCTCATATGTCCAAGTAAGAGATCAGAGTGTTCATCTACTTCCTTAGAAGAGAGACTTCTCAATCTTGATTACTTTTTTTGAAGATTTAGGATCCATAGGAACTTTAATAGTATCTCCTTTAAGGAGGGAACTGAGGTCTTCAGGATGGGATATTAGAACATCATCATCGATGTTAGATAGAGGGTCTTCCTCATCGATAATCAAAATAGATTCTCCAAAGTATGCTTGTTGTTGCAAGTGACACAATAATCATCTCTTGTGATGATAAGGAGGCAATGGGGAATAAGCACCTAAAAATTCTTGTAGTGCTTCGTCTGAAGAGAAGAAATCCAAAGGACTTTCTCGGTCTACCACCCTTCTTCTATCAACTCGGGATGAACCAAGCTCAATGGCTCAGCTGAAATAATATTAACACTCCACCAAGGTTTTTGTTTAGACTATTCAACAGAGCATCCCAAACCTAGATAGTGTTGCCATGGGTTAAACAAGATAGGGACTTGAGTTCCTTGCTCAATACAGTCTAGGCCTTTCTTCCCATAGCCATATCGAGGGGCGAGTTCATATCCAAATCCATAAAGAGTTTTTATAACTTCATAAGGTGGAGGCTCTACATGTAGAGTGTTTCATTCCACCAATGAATGTCAAATATCTCTATGGGATTGTTCCCACCTTCTTTACCAGGTTCACAAACATTAACCTCCTTTGTAGGAGTGGGATTACTCTCCTGGGTAGAGGAAGGAGTGGTCTCTTGAGTGGGATCACACTTCTCTTCCTGAGTGGGAGTGTCAGTAGTACCTAGACATTCTATACAAGAGGGGCTTGCCTTGTATTCCATGATGAAGAATTCAGAGAAATCCAAGGAGCCCCAATCATCACCAAGGAAAGGATTTGATTGAGAATATGAAGGGGAAGACAAAGGAGACCTAGACCTAGGGTCTTCTGCTTTAGGTGGTTCATCTTTTCCGACACTTACTCTAGGAATGAATTCCACAGAGGGTATTGATGAAGAAAATTCCATATCATCAACAGTTAAGGATGGAATACAATTCTTGAGAGTGGATACAATTGAAGCATGATTGGTAGCCACTAGCTCACAAAGGTGAACAACTTCTGGATCTGATTTAACTATAACCACTTGATTATTTGTGATGAATTTCAATGAATAGGGTAAAGTAGAAGTCACAACATTGATAGCATGTGTCCCCAAGAGAAGATTGTACAATAACAGGACATGCATCACATAAACCAACATAGGCAAGGTAATGAGTCCTAGCTACAAAGGTAGTATTATCGCACCTAGATCTTAGTGGCTAGCATTATCGAACCCATGAATATACAAGGAAGAGGCTGCTAAAGAAGATGAATCAACTTTAATTTTAGGTAATAGGTCCATACTGCAAATGTTGAGAGTTGAACCAGTGTCAACGAGAGTATGCATAATATTGACATTATTAACACTAATTATAATCATTAAGGGATTTTCTTGCTTCTGCACATCCGAAGGTGGGAGTTCTTGTAAGTGGAATGTAATATTTAGTGAATCTAGTTGAATATGAGCCAACAACACATAACATCTATAGGCATAGTAGAGGAAGTCAAGAGAATCTTTTGCAAGGCTTCCTATAGCATCTCTTAGTAAACAGGAGCAATCTAAAGTAAGTCCCAAAGCGAGATCTTAGCCAGAGTAACATGAAGTTGCTTGACAAGATCATAATCACTTGGTGCTTTGATCGCGATTTTAGGTGCTAAAGGAAGGCATGGTTGAGAAGGTGGTAAAGAAGTAGGAACTTGAGTTGGTTGTGATGTAGGAATGAAAGGTTTCTATTTAAAGTTCTATTTATTTCTCCTTGTATTATATGTATGCCCAACAACATTATAGGAGGTGGAGTTTGTAGCTTTCATAAACCTTGAATATAATTTTGATGAATCACTATGACATGAAATCCCATAGACATAATAGTTCTCCCTAGGGGATGGTTTAGTCGGGGTCATGTAAATGATGGGTTTCTTAGGGCTCAGAGGAGCCATAGAGATCACAACCACATTTACCAACTCCTCATCTTACGATGGGAGAGTCTATTTAGAAGATTTATAGATAGGGGAGAGAACTTCTAAGAAATCATCTAGAGTGCCTTCCAACATATCAAAATCTTCTTTAGAAAAGGGATTATCATAAGCATACACCATCACAAAAATAGATCTGATGTGTTCACATTGAGTTCACCAAAATGTGAGATAAGAGGGATTCCCTACACACAGGTCTCTTTATTCTCAAGAGATCACCAGGGAACGAACTTGCCTTATACACCTTAGTATAAGCAATTCAATGAAAATATAGAGAAGTATACTCCAATTTGTGTTTTAGAGAAAGTTATTTTAGATCCTGAGAGAGTGAAACCTTGATATTTCCACCTTAGATGAGTGAGCTCTTGGCCACAAGACAACACCGTGGTTTCAGGACGCCAACACAATGTGCTGTAATCTAAAAGGTGTGTTGGTGTCCTAAGCAACAAAGAGCTCAGGAGCTCAAGCGAACAAAACTAGGTTCCACTTCTAAAATAAAGTTTGGAATGTACTAAGTGAAATAAATGAAAAGGAATTCAAAAGCTTGTAAATAACACAAGGAGACTTGGAGAGAGCTTACCTTTCACTAGACATTCAAATCTTCACTCCAAACTCCACTTTGCACCTACAGACAAAAGAACAAGGGGGAAAAGGTTGGGGTTGTGTAGGGGCCTACCTTAGTTAGAACCCCATTTTGGTGTTCCCACCTCCATGGATATCCACATTGGAAAGGAGTGTAGATGAAGTAAACAAAGTGTGTGGTGAAAGAAAAACCCACTTAGGAGTAGAACCTGCACCAGGAGATAGTAAATGAACAAGGAAGGAAAGTGAGAGAGAGATCATTACCCACAAGACCCTCTCTAGAGAACATAGACACACCATTGAGTGCTTGCTTGAGAGCTATTGCTACTAGAGGGACCTCAGTCTGGTATGGCTTCACTTGTGAGAGTGTTGCTATGAAGGATGAAGAGAACTCAAGATTGGAGAAAGTAGTGAGAGAGCTTGAATGAATGACTAACAACCATAAATGAGAGAAAGAAAGGTGTTTTTAATGTATGCAAGGGCGGAAAACAGCCATTACATTTGAAACAAAAATGCTAGGACACATGTCAAAATATTTAGGATTCTAGATTCCCTATTTCAAACTCAGAAAACCACCAGGATGCTAGTGCACCGTGCAGACATCTGTGCACCGCACAGGCATCCAAAACCTAAATTTTTGGGAAACATGCCACCAAGCTTCTGTTGCTCTACCAAAAGTCCACATGGGGTTAGAATCATGAAATTATGACTCATGTTATTTTTTTATTAGTGCTCTAAGGTGTCATAAATTCTAGGAAAAAATGCATAAATATGGAATTTCCCCTAGGTGCAATTCTGTGACATTATAGGTTCAATGGCTAGTTGCATCTCCCCAACCTAGAATCCATCATGATTCCCCATAGGAAACCATCATCAATCTTTAAGAATGCTTGACCTTAAAATGAAAGTGAACTTGAAGACCTACAAAAATACTGTAATGTCGCTCCAAGACTTCAAGATTGCTTACTCCTTGCTATTGAATGGTTGGAAATCTCTCTTGAAAGCTCTAAATCTAGGTGAGAGTCTCTTGCTTGAACATTCTAGGTGAAATAATGATTCAAATCCTTAGTTTTGTATGAATCCTATCTAATTTACCATTTATTAGATCCAAAATGCTAACATTTTCCAAAAATTGAATTAAAAACCTCAATTTCTTGCTCAAACCCTAAAAAGGGGCCAAACAGGACTCATATGTCCAAGGTGGCATATGGATCCCACCTAAAAGGAATCATATGCCCAAGGTGGCGTATGAGTCCCACCCTAGTTTTTGGGCTAGGACAGTGTTGGGGTGTTAGAAAATTAAATGTATTTGTTGAATTTGTTAGAATTTTATTTGAAAAAAACCTTGGGATCTATAATAAAGGGTCTTAGGGGCCTATTAATGATGATTTAAAGGGAATAAATGCAAGGGTACTAAAATAGGTCCAAACTAAGTGTGAAATTGTACTACGTCTAAGAAGGGAGTATAATTTTTGACACTACATTTAGGCCCCACTTTAGTTCTCATATGACTCTACGTGCATATGCAAGCTAAAGTAATTCAAATAGTAAATTTTATCTCATAAAAGGATACTCATATGGATTCATTGGTAAACATGGGAGAATGAATACCCCATTGTAGCTATCTGCAAAACCAAAATGTTAGGAATTGCATCCTTTAAAACCACTTCATTATTCATTAAAAAATCCTTTTATCTAACTTACTCAAGAAATCAAATTCGAGGGTAGATGTATGCCCCCCCTTGATTTCACTTGATTTATGGAGGTGGAATTAAGGTAGTTGTCTAACTACATCAAATTGCATAAGTCATATCATAGGGTATTTCCAAGTACCATACCACATAGTGATAGAAATTTGATGAGTTCGAGGGTGGAATTACAAATCCAATCCAACAAACAACGCTGAAAATGGATTCTCTAGCCCCCAATATGCTAATTTGAATGAAAAAAAACTTTTTTCCTTAACATGCAAATAATCTAATTTGAGAGTATATAAGAATAAAAATTCAAGTAATTTGTGATCATTTTTTCTTTTACCTTTTTGTAGTTTGATTATGATATAGAGTGATTGATGATGTTGAGTATATGGCTTTATGTTCCTTTGAGACTCAAGAGCGTACATGATGGGGTGCTCGGGGAAATCTGTGACATATAGTGAGTGGATTATTCTCGACGTTAGCTTCATTTTTTTTCTTTTAATTGATGTTTTACGTATTTCTAGATAGATTTAGGATCCCGGAAGAAAAAGTTACAAAGAATCCCTTTTTTTTGCAAAGAACCCTTTTTTTTTGCAAAGCATCCCTTTTTCACAAAGCATCACTTTTTCGTAGTGTCCCACTTTCTCGCAATGTGTCACACTTTTTCACAAAGTGTCCCACTTTTTCACAAAGTTTCCCACTTGTTTGAAAAGTGTCCCACTTGTTCACAAAGTGTCCCAAATAAGGAATAAGGTGTCTAGGACCCCCAGAAAAGTACCCTAGAGAAACTTTAGCACACTTTTTGATTGTTGATGTATATATTTTATATTTTTAGGATGCTTATAGATGATACTTTTTATTTTCTACTAGATTCGTCATCAATCATGATATTGTTTGGGTGGCAAGCTATTTTGTCACCTACAAGAGCTTGTCTCAATGCTTTCAGAGGAGGTTACAAAGATATTATAGTAGGTTGGTATATACTAGGCGTACCTCATGCAACCCATGATATACCATGATAGAATGCTTATAGCATTAGCTAAGAGATGGGATGGGGATAAATGAACCTTTCATCTTCCCATTGAGGAGATGACCATTACACTAGAGGATGTGCATCATAGTCTTTAGATCCTTCTCTAAGGTGAGACTAAGGTGAGACTGTACATTTCATAGAGGAACAATCTTATTGAGAGAAGAGAGTAGATGTCCAAAATTTTCTTGGAGGTTTGATTTGGGATAGGATCATGGGACCACCCATTGAGCTAAGGTTCCTTCTTTATGCACAATCATCACTCCCTAGGCATATTATTATTTTTACTACAACATTAGTACTAGTCCTAGATGGTTGAGGAGCACACCTAGATGGAGGATTGGTACACATGATTAGGGAGATGGAGTAGCACATGATTGTCTATGCCTAGGGTCAAAATATGTTAGCCCATTTGTATTATGAATTGGGATGGTTCACCTATCAAGAGGTGGACAATATTGTTCATTGTACACTACTATAGGTTTGGTTCCTAGAGCATATCACATGTACTAGACTGACTAGATTTCCTTCTGTTGGCACTATGGGCTACCCATGCTCCTTCATCTATTTGCTTAGGTGGGCATAACAATATGGGGATTTTCTATTCTAGAGATTCAAGTTTGACCATCTTGATTATTAGGAGATCCTATGGAGACCTTACCAATGGATACCTCAGTGGCTAGATGAGAAACACCAGCTGACTAGTATGTAGAGGGACCAATTTTTATTAGGGAGGCATGAATACATAGTGAGACCTTTCTACTATAATCATTTCATGAGATAGTTTTGGAAAATATAGGTACCACCAGCTACATAGACTTTCTATAGATGATTAGTGTAGAGTGCCCGTAGTCCTAGAGATATGAGAAAACTCATAGTAAAAAATACTATATCTAGTGATTCAAACTAGGAGGATATCAACATGCCCCCAATCTCCAACATTGATGATGTTGGTTCTATAGATGCCTATGAGGAGTGGTGGGCTGAAACACAACCAACTACAGTCTTTCCTATTGATCAACCTATAGGGTATGCAGGACCTCTTCCAGATCACAAGGATGATGAGGAAGAGATAGGTGAGGAGATCAAGGCTTCATATTTGTTTGTAGATGAGGTAGAGGAGGATTACGATGAGGAGGAGGACTTAGAATATGGGGAGGATGAGGATGATGAGGACAAGGATGAGGATGATGAGGAGATGGAGGAGAGCTAGCTAATGAGTGATGGCAATGACATAGCAAGTGAGGGTCCAGTTATTCTCGAGTGGAGAGATTCAGTTCCCACCCAGGTTACCAAACCATAGTTAGCAGCTGCAATACATGCTAGCACTTATGAGCATGGGGAGCATAACACATCTTCTATACCTCCTACATAGGATGGAGCTATTTTTACATAGCTAGATAGAGATCTAGGTGACAATACATTGTTTATGCTTATGATTATACTCATTTTCTCTCTTTTCATTTATATAGATACATATATATATATATGTCATGATGTGTACTAATTATCTTTATGATTTCAATCTTGTAGGATATGTGAGAGAGCTACATGATCTCTACTGATTGGTCACTACAAAGATAGTACCTCCTTTTCCCATAGATGAGGCTTTCATCATAGATTACATGCCCCCACCCATCATGGAGTAGCATCCATATCTATTTGAGCCTTTTGTGAGGTTGATAGGACCATATGAGAGTGCTATTAGGTGCACCAATTGAACCTTGGGTGATCTATCACCACTACAGGCTTCCTATGATGAGATTTGGTGAATCTGAGATCTAGGGGAGGTTGAGAGACTATGTGGAGAGGTTGTCAAGTTGCAGGTAGAGAGAGAATGCATAGAGTGAGAGAACATGGAGGATGTCATATGGGAGTCTAGGGATTTTGGATGAGTAGAGGGCCTACAATAGTCACTTGGATCCATGGGTAGATCATGATCACGTACTACTTTCTCTCAATAGAGGCGATCACTAGGTCCTGAGGGATTTGGTAGTCACAGGCCATAGTAGCTTTATATATTTAATGATATGTACTTATATATATATATATATGAACATTTATGTTTGGTTGCTTATGTTTATGTGTTTGAGTTCGATGGCGTAGTGTTGAAAATATCATCAATGACATTTTCACACTTGTTTGGGCCCTCCTTATAAAATTGAGCTTAATGTCACCTTGGCTTAGTGTTGTAATGTGATTAACACACTCACATTAGGTCTTGGGACCTTTTAAACTAAATAAAACTAATCCTACCTTATTTAGAGTGTTTTTAAGTGTTTTAATGCACTTTCATACTTTTCTAGAGTTTTCATTAATAATTGGGATTCTTTATGCTTTAATTGGCCTTATTTTGCATCCACAAGCCTCATTTAATGCATTTTTTTGAGGATGATCTTAACACAAATCAACATCTAATCATAATTCAAGAATATATAGGTTTTGTGGCCTATATTTGGTGGTTTAGGACTCATACACCACATTGAGAATATGGGTCCCACCTAGGGTTTTCAGTCCTAATTTTTATTTTACACCTTTCTGAGCATTTTTGAATTTGGTCCATAAATTATGCCTAATGGGACTTATATGCCACTTTGGGAATATGACTCCTGTGTGGCCCAAAATTAAAATTAATTCAAATTCTTGGTGAGATTTTATCCTCCTAGATCTGATGTCAGATTGTAATGTTGTAATTTCAAGAATTTTTGCATAATTAAGTATAAATACAAGTTTCTTTCACTCATTTTCAGCCCAAGCATTCAAGTATTCATCCTTATAGCAAGTTTGAGTTTACAAGAGTATTCAAGAGCATTCAAGGTTATATTATCAAGCATCATGTCAAAGTCTTCATGCATCATGTTTGTTTTGGAGCTAACAATTGTGATGTAGGGTTTCATGATTCAAGCTAGCATTTCATTCAAGATCCATCCTATTATAGCAAGAGTTGAGATCTACATCCATTTGAGCCATCTCATACATGTTTTCAACCTCTTATTGCTAGTGTTTGGTGAGTTGTAACATCATATTTTATTCATTCATCTTTCTCCATTCCTATTTCATTTCAAGGTTTGATTATCAAAATGGGGTTTGACAAAGGAAAACCCCTATTCACTAACAAAACAACATTTTCCCCTCTCATTAGTGTGTGATTTGTAGGTTTAGGTTGAAGGGAAATTGAGGAGCAAGTTTAGAGAAAGTTGTTACCTTGTGTTGGAGATACTTGAAAGAATTCTATAGGTTGCAAATCAGAGTTTTGGATCCATAAATCAACCAGGAAGTGTAGAGCAGACATTGAAGACCAAATTCAAACTTTGAAGCTTCTAAATACCCTAATTGGAATGATACACCAATTTTGGTGTATGAGTCCCAATTTAGGTCAATTTTTAGGTTTTTGTAGTTTCAGATACCCATTTTCCAGATTCTTGTCTCTACATAGAAACCCAAATCTGGGACTAAATCACCTAGACTGGAGTATGAAGACTAAATCACACATACCTCCATTGATTGTTCTATAGATTTCCAGGTGTACATATTCCATCTTATAGCTTGTTATTCTATTTTACATGCATTTTTAGGTCATTTAGTTAAATATTGCATCAAATTAGGGCTAAGCATTACATCTTGCATTGCATTCATCTTTCCAAGCCCTAGCTTGGTGTTGAACCCCTCACTAGTTCACAATCAGTCCCTAGAACAATCCTATTGCAAGATCTCTTTCTCCTTTGCACACTTGAGGTTGAGATCTCTAGGGTTTGTTCTTGAATGAGAGTATTTGAGTTTTGTTGTTCTATCTCCTTCCCATAGAGAAGAGCATACAAATTCTTCCTTTCATTTTGGTGAACCCACATTTAGAACATCATTCTAATTTGGAGTACATCATCATCCTAGATCTTGCTTGCATTAACATGGAATTAGGGTTTGCATTAGTTAATTAGCATTCTAGGGTTTCTAATTTTGCATTAGTGGAAGTGCATATAAGTTGTATTTTTGCATCTCAAATAATCTCAAATCAAATAAAAATTTCATTTTCATTTTGATTACAACTCATACAAACTAAAAAGCATAAAAAAATGAATTAAAAATCCTCACTGAACATTACACATGCTCCTCTAGGCGATTTAATCCTAGTGCAGATTTTGCACTGCATTTTCTAGAATTTAAAAAAATGTTTCTGAGATTCTTTTTGTTGTTTATAGATTTTTGTTTTAGTTTACAATTTTTTTGTTATAGTCATTTCATTGTTCTTAGCCTAAGTTTCATTTGCATTCATTTTTCATTTAGTAGCCCTTTCATGAGTATTTGGTGTCCTATTGCTAATACTATAGTGAGATGAAGTTCAAGACTCATGTCATTGTTAAAAGGTGCAGGACAACTGAGAGGGAGGGTGAATTAGTTGTCACCAAAATTAAACTCAAAGATTCAACACATATCAATTTCACAACCACACTATTCTGTTATTAAGTATGAACATGAAATGCAGATAATAGAAAGAAAAATCAACACAATGGACACAAGATTTTACATGGAAAACCCAATAAGGGAAAAACTAGGGTGAGGATTAACTCACAATATAAAGTGATAGCAAAACTGAATACAAAGGCTCACTGCCAAGGAATCATTGACCCAATACAAAGGCTCACTGCCTATAGAAATTACTCATTGTCCAATAGGGAGGCTCACTACCTACAAATACAAAAGAAAAAAAAATCAACTACAAAAATTTACACACATCCGCAACCCTAATCAGAAGATTGTAGAAACCTTTAGCTCATTGCCTTCAGGATTCTAACACAATGAAGTACTATTGCCTCAACTCACTTTGACACAATTATGTTCTTCACTTGTGGCTTACTTCATTACTTTGCATCATCTAATACTTCACAACTCGACTTGCATTTATACCATCTTCAACCTTAGAAAATTTCTCCAAGGTCAGCCACATACTCTTCATTTCATAAATTCAAATTAGGTCAGCAACTCAACATTCCCATAGTGGAAAGGAATGAGATTGAACCAATTAAACACTCAACCAAGACCAAAATAAATGTCTCAAATCAACCACGTTCTTCCTTAATTAAATTTAATTCCTCATATGAAGTGTAAACACCAAGTTAGCCAAGCCTAATGGAAACAAAAACGAACATTGAAGTACACACTTCCCAGCAAGAAGATAACATGCAGATGATGCAACATGCTTAATTATGCATGAGAACACTTCTTAGGTTCCTTCAGGTACATCTACATTAGTTGCAACAACCTTCAAACATAGAACATCTTCCATCAGTCCATCTAGACTGTGTAAACACATACAACTTTGAAACTCAACTTTTGGATCACTAAACCACAAACATCTTTGCTAGAACCTAGAAAAAACCATTACATGAGATATTCCATATCCAAAAGTCCTAAAACAAAACAACGGAGGACTGTGGAGCATAAACATTTGTCCCAATCCATAGATAACCAACTCTGCCAAAACAGAACTTCACACACTGGTGAACACAAATTTCACACTCCATGAAACCAAAAGCTAAAAATCAGTATATATCACCATCAAATCATCAAAAACAACCCTTTAGATCCACAAAAACATAGGATCAATATAGAAGAAATGTGGAGGACATACTAGTGCACATTCTGAACACATGCATAAATCTAACTTCACTCTTTATTAATTTTCTCGAAAGCACTTGGAAACTCATCATTTCAGCACATCTGCAACATCATAAGGATAGCTCCATGTACTCACAACATCTCAACAACATCTAAAATATACATGCACAATCTACAAGATATTGAACTATGTTGACACCAATGAAAAACACCACCAAACTTGCTCATACTTGCAACAATCTCCCCCTTTGTCATTGATGGCAACACATGATGTGAAAAACCATAAAAGAAAACTCTCTTCTTCTTCATGAATCTCTCTCCTTTCTTCTATTTTTTTCATGTGAATTTCTCTCCCCCTTTGACATCAATGGAAAATATCAAAATTTCTAATTACTCCCCTTTAGGAGTACACCCATTCAACTCATACTGCAACAATGAAATTTTTTGTACTCCCCCTATGGAGTAGACCCATTCATCAGTCCAGATAAATGAAGAATCTATGAATTGACTGGACTGATGTACCTCCATGTGCACCTAGTTCAAAGGGTCAATGACCCCCAACCTATCCCTAAGATACTCAAAAGTATCTTTTGGAAGGGCCTTAGTAAATATATCTACAATTTTTCCTTTGTTGACACATACTCCAGCTCTACTTTATTCTCCAACACCTTCTCTCTTAGGAAATGATATTTGATAGATATGTGTTTTTTTCTTGAATGCATCAATAGATTCTTTGTAATTTTTATAAGACTTGAGATATCACAGAAAATAAGAATAGGCTCATCACATATCACTCCAATGTCTTTCAGGGTTTTCTTCATCCACAAAACCTATGTGTAGTAGGATGATACAATGATATATTCTTCCTCTATAGTGCATAAAGAAACTGAGTCTTGCTTCTTACTCAACCAAGAAACCAATATTCTTCCAAGAAAGAAATCACCTCCATTGGTACTCTTCTATTCATCCACACAACTAGCCCAATTTTCATTGGTATAAGCACTCAAGGTGAAATTAGCATCCTTAGGATACCATAAGCCACAATCTAGGGTACCTTTAAGATATATAAATATCCTCTTTACAGCTGTAACGTGTTACTCTTTAGGTTCTATTTGAAATATAGAAACTAAACATACTGCATGCATAATATCCAATCTAGTAGCAGTAAGATACAACAACCCACCAATCATAGATCTACATTTTCTTTGATCAACTTTAGCAGATTCATCATCTTTACTCAGCTTACATCCAGTCACCATAGGAGTACTAACTAGTTTGGAGTCATCCATTCCAAAATTCTTCAATATCTCTTTCACATATTTAGATTGTGAGATGAATATCCATTTATCAGTTTGATTTAATTGAAGACCAAGAAATAAATTCAGCTCACTATCATGGACATTTCAAATTCTTTTTGCATTTCTTCTACAAATATTTTACACATGCCTTCATTTCCACCAAAGATGATATCATCAACATATACTACCACTATCAAAAAAAATTTACCTTGCATTTTGAAGTAAATATTGTTGTTACTAGAGTCTTTAAAGAATCCTTGTTGTGTCAGGTATCTATCTAATCTTGCATACCAAGCTTTGGGAGCTTGCTTTAGTCCATACAATGCCTTCTTTAGCTTACAAACCATAACTGGTTTGTTAGATAACTGAAATCCTTCAGGTTGTTCCATGTATACTTCTTCTTCCAATTCACTATTTAGAAATGATGACTTGACATCCATCTGATATACTTTGAAATCCTTGTGGGCAAAAAATTCCAAAAAAATCATAATAGCTTCCATTCTAGCCACAGGGGAAAATATCTCTTCAAATTTTATTCCTTCAACTTGTAAGTATCCCTTGCATACAAGTCTTGCTTTGTTTCTTATAACTTCACCATTTTCATTCAACTTATTCCTAAACACCCATTTTGAACCAATAATATTCTTATTCATAGGTCTAGGAACCAATTCCCATGTTTGATTCTTCTCTATTTGTTGCAACTCTTCTTTCATATCTCTAACCCAACTCTCATCTTCACACGCTTCACACATAGACTTAGGTTATATTTTAGAAAGTAAACACAAATTTAGCTCAGCTACTACTTTACTTCTTATCTTCACAACTTCACTCTTATCTCCAATTATCTATTCCTCTAGATGATTCTTTTGTACATACTTCAGAGTCTTAGAGATAGGTTTCGATGTTTCTTCTTCTTCTTCTTCCTCCTTATTCTCTTCAGGTACTTGTCCATATATAGGATCATCAGGTTCAACTTCACTTATCTCAATAGGTCTATGCATGTCCTCATCAACTTTCATATTAGCACTTTCAACAATCTTCCATATTCTTTCATTGAAGCATCTATATGCTTTGTTGGTAGTTGAGTACCCAAGAAAAAATCTTTCATCACATCTAGCATCAAAATTCCCAAGATTTTCATCATCTCTTTTAATGTAACATCTTCTTCCAAATACCTTAAAGTACTTCACAGTAGGAGTCTTACTAGTCCATAACTCAAAAGGAGTCTTTTTGTTGTTGCCTCTAATCTGAACTCTATTAAGAACATAAACATCAGTGTATTTCCTCTCTCCATTACACATCAAGTACATTTGATTCTTTCATCATGGTTCTTGTAGCTTCTTGTACCATTCAGTTTTTTCTCTCAACCACTCCATTTTGCTAAGGGGTTCTCGTAGTAGAAAATTGTCATTTTATGCCATGCTCTTCACATAATGTATTAAATTCACTAGAGGTGAATTCTCCACCTCTATCAGATATCAAACATTTGATTCTTATGTTCACTTTATTTTCCACTCTTTCTTTGAAAACTTTAAACCTATCCAGAGCCTGAGTCTTCTCTCTAAGAAAATAAACCCATGTCATTTGAGAATAATCATCAATAAGGAGCATGAAATACCTGTCACAATTTAGGCTTCTTGTTCTAGTCAGACCACAGTGTTTTGTATGAATTAATTCTAGCATTTGGTAGTAGATTTCTCTTTTCCCTTAAAACTACATCTAGTTTGTTTCCCTAACTAAGAACTTCTGCAAATAGTATTAGAAGGCTTTGTGATTCTATGTAGACCTCAGACAACATCTCTTGAACTAATTCTAACCAGATTACCAAAGTTTACATGTCCCATTCTCTAGTGCCACAACCAACTTTCATTGACTTCAGATATAAGACACTGACCATCAACACCCTTGAGTTGATAGATGTTTCGATGAGTTCTCCTTCCTGCATCAACCATATCTTTGGATCCTTTTCTATTCTTGCAGGTATTATTCTAAAACACAATTTTAAAACCATTGCTATACATCTGTCCAACACTCAAAAGGTTATGCCTTAAACCCTTTACATAAAATACATTATTAGTGTTTTGTATTCCATCAAAACTAATTATACCTTTCCCAACAATATTTTCTCTATAATCATCACCAAACATGACCATACCACCATCATACTTTTCAAGTTTAGTAAACTTACTTTTATCTTCAATCATGTGATTAGAGCATCCATTGTCAATCACCTAGTAGTCTTCATCCTGTCTAACATGAAAGGAAGTGACCAAAGTACCTTCCATCTCATTCTTTTTGTTCTCTGGAATATTCTTTCTTGCACATTTTCTAGGGTTAGTAGACATAGATTTATTCTCCAAGGATAAAAAAAGCATTCACTATCATCACCCTCATAATTAGATTCATCATCAGATATTCTGACTTCTTCATTAACATAGTACCACTTCTTGTATTTTTTATCCTTTCTATCTTTATCTTTATGATCCTTTTTCTTATGTAAAACTCTATTTAGAAATCTTGAAGCCTAATGACCAATATTACCACAACTGAAACATTTAAAGGGAAACATACCTTTATACTTATGGGTACCTTTCTTCAACTTCCTAGAAAAATTAGCTTCCAAATCATTAGAACCATCACTATCTAGATAATCCTTAGTCTTCGTTGCTTTAAATGTTGTTTTTGTCTTTTCCTATTTCTTTCCAAATTTTCTCATCTCAAATGCTGTCAAGGTGCCAAATAGCTCTTCTTTAGTGTATTTCTTAGGATCATCCATTGTCAATCACCCAGTAGTCTTCATCCTATCTAACATGAAAGGAAGTGACCAAAGTACCTTCCATCTCATTCTTTTTGTTCTCTAGAATATTCTTTCTTGCACATTTTCTAGGGTTAGTAGACAGATTTATTCTCCAAGGCTAAAAAAAGCATTCACTATCATCACCCTCATAATTAGATTCATCATCAGATATTCTGACTTCTTCATTAACATAGTACCACTTCTTGTATTTTTTATCCTTTCTATCTTTATCTTTATGATCCTTTTTCTTATGTAAAACTCTATTCATAAATCTTGAAGCATAATGACCAATATTACCACAACTGAAACATTTAAAGGGCAACATACCTTTATACTTATGGGTACCTTTCTTCAACTTCCTAGAAAAATTAGCTTCCAACTCATTAGAACCATCACTATCTAGATAATCCTCCGTCTTCGTTGCTTTAAATGTTGTTTTTGTCTTTTCCTCTTTCTTTCCAAATTTTCTCATCTCAAATGCTATCAAGGTGCCAAATAGCTCTTCTTTAGTGTATTTCTTAGGATCATACATTTCTTCAATAACTAAGATCTTATCATCGTAACACTCAAGTAGTGTTATTAGGATCTTCTCAATTATATCTTCATCAGTTGGCTTTCCCCCTTGATTCCTAACTTAATTTTCTACAAGTTCAACCCTTTGGAAATAGCTTACAAAATATTCATCTTCTTCCATTTTCAAATTCTCATATCTACACTTTTCCATCAACTTCTTTGTCAATTTCACTCTATCATTTCCTTCATAAAGATCTTCCAACTTCTTACAAACTTCATAAGCAATGCCCAAAGAAAGAACCTTAGTTCACTTAGTTTTAGATAGAGCATTGAAAATAGCATACCTCACCTTTTCATTCTTATAAGAAGAAACCTCATCTACAGTAGTAATACCACCCGTCAGAGCAACATACTTTGTCTCAATAGCCTTCCAAGTCTTGTAACCAAGAGAGATAATATATCCTCTCATCTACACTTTCTAGTCACTATAATCAGATCCATCAAACATAGGGATTGGAAACTTATGTGCCATTAGATCTTCCTTAAGTGGTTAAGCTCTACACCAAGGAATCACAACTTTGATACCAATTGTTAAAAGGCACAAGAAAAATGAGAGGGGGGGTGAGTTAGTTGTCACCAAAATTAAACTCAAAGCTTCAACACATATCAATTTCACAACCACACTATTCTATTATTAAGTGAACATGAAATGTAGATAGAAAAAATTAAAATAAATGCAATGGACACAAGATTTTATGTGGAAAACCAAATAAGGGAAAACCATGGTGAGGATTAACGCATAATATAAAGTGATAGAAAAATTGAATACAAAGGCTCACTTCCAAGGGATCACTGCCAAAATACAAAGGCTCATTGCCTACATAAAGGACTCACTATCCAATAGGGAGGCTCACTTCCTACATATATAAAAGAAAACAAAAGATCCACCACAAAAAATTACACACATCTGCAACCTTGATCAAAATATTACAGAAACCTTTAGCTCACTACCTTCAGGAATCTAAAGCAATGAAGTATTGTTGCCTCAACTCACATTCACACAATTCTGCTCTTCACTTGTGGCTTACTTCATTACTATGCATCATCCAATCCTTCACAACTCAACTTGGATTTATACCAACTTCAACCTTGGAAACTTTCTCCAAGTTTAGCCACATACTCTTCATTTCATAAATTCAAATTAGTTCAGAAAATCAACATTCCCGTGATGGAAAGGAATGAGAGTGGACCAATTAAAAACTTAACCAAGACCAAAAGAAATGTCTCAGATCAACCACATGCTTCCTTAATTAAATTTAATTCTTCATATGAAGTGTAAACACTAGGTCATCCGAACCTAATGAAAACAAAAATGAAAATAAAAGTACATGCTTCCCAACAAGAAGATAACACGCAGACGACACAACATGCTTCATTATGCACACGAACACTTCTCAGGTTCCTTTAGGTACATCCACATCAGGTGCAACAACCTTCAAACATAGAAAATCTTCCATTAGTCCGTCTAGACTATGCAAACATATACAACTCTAAAAATCAACTTCTAAATCACAAAACCACAAACATCTTTGCCAAAACCAATAGAGCACCATTACAAGACATATTACAATTCTACAAGACTTGAAACAAAATAGTGGAGGATTGCGGAGCAGAAAAATTTCTCCCAGTCCATAGATAACCAACTCTGCCAAAATAGTTCACACATCAGTGAACACAACTTTCACAATCCATCAAACCAGAAGCTACAAATCAGTAGATATCACCATCAGATCATCAACAACAACCCTTTAGATTTTCACAAGCATAAATTTAACAAAGAAGAAATGTGAAGCACATACTAGAGCACATTCTGAACCCATACATAAATATGACTTCACTCTTTATTAATTTTCTCAAAAGCACTTGGAAACTCATCATTTCAACACATCTACAACATCATAAGGATACCTACATGTACTCACAACATCTCAACAATACATGCACAATATACAACATACTGAACTATGTTGACATCAATGACAACATTAATGACAACACCATGAAACTTGCTCATACTTGCAACAGTCATCCTGTGATAGCACAATCATTGAAAATCTTGAATTTTCTATCTCTTTCACTCCTAGTATTGACACTAGTACTATAGGTATGGACCATACCCTTAAAAACTCTTTCCCTTAAAGTAGTGTGATGAATGTTGAAATAATGGTTGCTAGTATTCCATAAGAAAACATAATCCAAATCCATGAAGACCTAGCAAACTTACAAAATCATGTGAGCACTGAAACCATTTCAACCACTTCTATCAATCTTATAGATAATTTGCATCACATGATTGAAAGTGAGGATGGAATAGAACTTGTGCATAAAATAATTCAAATTCCTGGGAAATGTGTTACCTCAACCACTATTTGTCCTTTAGCTTTGAACACTATCACAAGCCAAGGAGGAATTTTGTAAAGACCGAAAAACAAAAATACTATTTATATCCTTAAGTTTCCAAAATGATCAATTAATATCATTTCTATAATTAAATGGAATGACATACAACAATTAATCAAAGTATATTAAAACAAGGTGGTACCTTCATTAGATTTAGCTATGCAGACCTACACCTAAGTTATCATCTCATTAATACGTGTAAATTAAAATACTATAATGCAAATTAGGGAAATAACAAGGTCAAAAGTGCATCCACAAAGAAACCATAATAATGATATTTTCATGAGTGGAAAACGCTTGTAGGGATGAAAAACCACTCATAAAGTGCCTCATTGGCAGAGCCTTACTGGCTACAAAGTCTCAATGGTTACAAGATGCCTCACAGGAAATGTTCATATTGTCTCATTGACATGCCATTCATTACATACTTCTGTATCACATGGAACATATTGGAGTTCCTTTACAAGTCACATAAATCTACAAGGAACCTTTTTACCAAGTTTCACCATTGCATCATCCTTGCATAGGAAATTAACGCAATGCCAACACTATCATGAATTGCTCCCAAGTATTTGCAAATAAGAAAATTCTACTTTCACTAATCTCTCAAATATCACACAAGTATACTGACAAACATAACCAATCATGTAAAGCTTCGTGAAGGTAATCCTAGTCTTACTAGAATGCACATGTGCCTAAGAAATTATAACCGGAATGTTTACTTCTAAACTCAATGATTCATAGAGGTTTTGGCTATAAGAAAATAATATTATAAAGAGTTAAAGTATATAAAAAATTTTGCATTTACATACTTGAATATTTTTGTTATTCCATCCAACAAACATGGATTCCTAAAGCTGCTTACATAAAAAAGGCTTTCTCATCCATGTATCTACCACCTAGACTTGCAATAAATGGTTAGTGAATAGGGGTTTTCCTTGGTCAAACCCCATTTTGGTATTCAAACCTTAATGTGAAATTAAATAAGATAAAATAATGATGAACGGATGCAATATGATATTACATCTTACCAAAATAAAAGATAAACCCTTGCTTGAATGCTTCATGAATCATGAAATATTTCAATATGCTAGCTTAAACTACATGCTAGGATCAAAGGTACTTCTTATATGGGCCTTGGTCGAAGATGTTCACTCTCATCTTCCTTGAATTACGTGTCTCATAATAGTCTTTCATGCTCACAATATTAGCTCTCAAATTGTTTTAAGTATGATTTTACTAGTTTTCTCATATATATACTAACGGACTAGTATGACCAATTATACTTTTTATTTAGAAACAAGACCTTATATAGACTTCATGTACAAAAATATATTAACATTAAACTAGTCACAAAATAGTAAAAATACTCTTCATTATTTAACTTCAAATATCATAATTATAAACCAAGGTTATGCTTGCAATAAACAACTTATTTCTTAACTGTATTGACTAAGTTGTTGCAACATCACAAGAATCAAGGTAATAATTGTTAGAAACCCCTTATCAATCAACTCTCCCATCTCTAAATTCTCTTGGAATAAATGGTGCATCTTTGTAAATTACATACCAACCTGTAGGAAGATAATGTTTCTATTCTTGCTCTATTGAGTATATATAAATTGACATCTAACACTAAAATACTAAATTCAACTTTATTTATGTAAAGTTATCCAAAATTTTTATTTGATTACGAGAAAGTACATAAAATATTCTCCCCTTGAATTAAAATAAAGAAATTATTTCCTCATGAATTTTTTCTATATTACTAGAATAAAATATTAGATAGCATTTAGTTTCATGAGTAAACATGATTGAAACATAGCTTCATTGTGACCTTGTCATAATAGAAATAGAATATGAGCAATGATGTGATCCCAGGATTGGCACCTCATCTTATTATTTTTTGGAGAATGTGGATACTTTATGCCACCTAAATTAATTTCCCATGGGGTTTCTAAAAGTAACACCTTAACACTTGGCAAGTCAGTTATGGGATTGAATTAGTGTAGCATTTATTCAACATGATTTGTGGAAGAATTTTGTATTTAATGATGTTTGCATAATATTTTAATGCAACTATTTCTCTACTTCTGGGGACACTCCAAATAGGCATTCTAGGCCACACTGCAAACATAAGAGCTATAATGGATATCACTCTAACTGCTAACACACTCCAAATAGGCATTCTAGGCCACACTGTTGAAGAGGACAATCCAACATCCGGTAGAGATGAATGTCAAACATGATCCAAAGACAATGATATCCCCTCTGAAGACAAAGAAGCCTCCTCCAAATGTTGTCCAAAAGTATCAACACTCATGTCAATCTGTAAAGAATTATCATGTAGAGAATGAACAAGAGGGTCAAGGTGTTCCCTCACAACAACTGAAGAAGGTTCTTCTCCATCAAAGAGAATATGAATGTCATCAATGATGTCTCCCAAATTTACAAGATGAGACTCCATAAACAAGTCTAAAATACCTGTTAGGAAGCCATCCAAAGTAGCCATATCTAGAAGACTATGTATATCCTGCTGCACTAAATCACAAGTATCATCAACTGCAATATTAGGTGGAGGAGATGGAATACAGGACTTAAGAACTGGATCTAATGTGAGAACTCCCAAGTTCAAGAAGCCAAAAGTATCCTCTAAATCATGGTTCATATAGTCAATAGTCGAAGGAACAATGTCATCATCAGAAGAAAATTGTGTAAAGGTATACAACTGAGATGAATGATCAACCATTGTAGTATCAATGATCTCTCGAATTTCCAAGTCTTGAATGATTACTAAATCGGGTGTGAACTCCACAATTCTCCCATCTCCACCATGTGTAATCTGATATATGGAAAAAATAATGTTCGTCAAATGAGGAACAAACAAAACATCCTAAAAAGTGTTGTCCCCAAAACTAATAGATCCCTTCCCAATTACACTCATGTATGTATTGTTTCTCATCAAGATAGGAGACATAGTACAAGGTTGAAATGAGGAGAAGATAGTCTGTGAAGATGCCATATGATGAGATGCTCCTAAATCTAGAAGCCATCTCCTTGATCCTGGACTTGAATAAGCACAAAGAGCTTGTCCTTTATATTCTAATGATGAAACTTTACCTTTGTCCTTTTTAGACTATTTTGAAGTAGAAGGAGAAGAAGATTTAGACATTCTAGAAGGAAAATCAATGTGATTCCTTTTGAGAAGATTTTTCAACTCATCACTATCCTTCTTATAACAATAGTGTTCTTCATGTCCATCCTTCTTGCAATGTGCACAAAAAGGCCTCTCCTTCTTTGATGTTTCTCCTTTTAAGGATGAGGATTCTAAATCTTTATGTGGCTTGTTCTTTTTCTTCTTTTTCTTCTTATCAAGATTCCTTGATTCTTTCTGTACCTTAGACTCACTTGTCAACAATGCTTGTGACTTGGAAGACTTAATTAGACCCATGTTCATTAACTTAGCTTCTTCTTGGATTAGGAGATTTACAAATTCATCCAACTTAGGATCAACATATGATGCTCCCATAGAAAGTCGATGGGTATGAAAGCAAAAAAAAAACACTAAATACTCAGAACCAAGCTTGGATAACACATTCATAATCAACTATAAATTCTCTTTTTCAATACTACATTCTTTACACTATGTTCTTAATTTCTTGATTTTGGAAATGTAGTCTTAGATGTCGTAAAAAAATTTAGGATCAAGATTCATCAAATCATTATTAATTTGATATCCTCTAGTCTTATCTATTTTACTATACAATTTTTTATAAGTCTCCCAAGCTTCTTTAGGTGTATTGCATGATTCAATATGAAACTATAAATCAAATGAGACTAATGAACATATGCATCCAAGTGTTTTCTCATGATAAATCTCCTACCTTGCCAATTCTTTAACATTAGTAGGTTTTGAAATTGTGTCCTTTAGATGACCTATTAGACCTTTCATCATGAGATAGTGCCATACTAATATTTTCCATGTAGCATAATTAAGTGGAGTTAGGAGTTCAATTTGAGATTTCCCCATTGCAAGAACACAAACCAAGCAAAAAAATGCAACCAATCACTGTAAGATTAGCCCCCCAAATCACTCAATCAAGAAACCCCCCTAAACAATATTTGATTTGGCACTTTATAGTTAGTGCGTTTACAGTTGCCACTTGCCAAAAATAGTGAAGTGGTATTTGATCTTGGTGCATGCAAATGCCAAATTTTTCCATAGAATCAAATACATTTTTTGGTAAAAAATGAGATAAATCTGACCATACCACTTGTTGATGGTGTTTTCTGCACAACAACAACTCAGACAGAATGCAATATTCTATCTCTCTTGAAAGGTAATTTTCAATAATAAATCACCGAAAATCACCCCAAGGTCTCTCGGGTGTTAGGTCATAACAATGCATAAACAACTCAGATAATATGTGAAAATGCTGGTAATCACAATCGGACCTTACTACAAGCAAACTGTATCTTTCCACTTATCAGATCTTACAATATGATGATCTTAAATCCTAAATCTAACCAGATAATAAAGAAATGGAAAAAGATAAGGGTGCAAGGATTTGATAAAATCTAAACTATTCCTAGAATGAACAATGTAAATGACAGATATTTGGAATGGACCTATCCCAAATAACCAGTTCCTGATCAACCCACAATGCAATTTTACAAGAACGGTGCAATCTTCTGAGGTATACAGATTTTCAAATCATAGACATTCATCTATAATCGAACTTAAGCACATTAAATATATGGTCCAGGTTGACTTCACCAGCCTACTACAATCAGATAGTTACTAGGAGTATAGACCAGAGATAGCTACAAAGATTCCAAATATAAAATCATAAACATCATTCATCAAACTAAGACTGATCTAATTTTGAACACTAAACCCTAGACCTTCAAGCAATTTGAAAGATAGAACAAAGGAACCATACGAGATGGAATAACACAAGAGATTGCACCATGAAAGCCACAATGTCTTCAATTGTATTAAATCACCAAAATGCTGCAACAATTCCACCGTTCTGATTACAATATTTGCTTCAAGAAATAGAATACTACTCCTACTACAAAATATTCTAACTCTTGCTCTTACTTGTCTCAATTACTGTCTAGCTAATGTCTAAGCCCTTACAATGAGGCAATAATGCCTTTTATAGCAAGTCCCAAGGTATGTTGGCCCAGCCAAACATTTTACAAGATAAATAAATTTTCCAAAACAAGTCAGCCAAGGAAGAAACAAACTAAGGCACACATTAAATGCCATCATCCAGGTTGTCCTTGACACAATCCTCAATGCAGCCCCGTCCAATGCATGCCCTATGATAATAGGGAAGCACAAATCTTGAAATAAGCATTAACTGCCACTTCCCTTATCTTTTCTCTAAACCGATGACCCTTGGACCCTCAAGAATGTTCCATCCAACTCGGTGATAGGTGGCAAAGGTAGTACCCTAAGTCTGCATTTAATGGAGTCAATCTCCTCCTTTGACTGTTCAACAATCTTGTCCCAATCTTCCTTACTAGACATATATTTGTCCATTATTGCCAAGTAGGTGGCCACATCATCAAGCTGGTGGCTTGTTAATACACTTTCAGAATCTGGGGCATAAACCTCATGCCACCACTCTTTCAGCTATTCCAGACTTAGATATTTTGGAGCTATCTTCCTCCTCCCAGTCATCACCTCAAAGAAGGCAATGCATCCATCATATACTATAGTGAGATCCCCATCAATCTATTTCTTCTGCTTCTGGATCTTCCTTATGGCCTTCTGCCTAATCTGCAGAGCCTCGAACCATTCCCAAGGTTCATCCAATTTGGAGGAAGGAAGGATTCCACCCGCAACAAGTTATTCTTTACCATGCCCCATGATAACTCTTGATTTCTGCAACAAGAGGTCAATGTCCTTGTCCTGGGACAGCACATGCTCAAACAACTCCTTGGCCCGGACTGCATCCTTTCCAACTGATAGGATGTCCTTGATTGCATTATCTCCCTTTGCTTGCACATCATTCATCCAATCCACTGTAGCTTGGGCAGAGGTCTTCATTTTCTCAATCTCAGAGATAGTTTTCTTGGGCAGAAATCTGGGAGTGGCAGAAGAAGACGGATGAAGAGACTGCAAGGGTTTCATTACCTCCTCCAAGCATTTCCTTAACCTTTCATTTTCTTTCTTCAATTCCTGCTTGGTCTGGGTCTCCTTCCTCAACCTGCCAATGATCACCGCACTGGACCCTTCAAACTCTTCTATATCCTGTTCCATGGATGTCGGCCCAAGGTTGATCGTTTGCACACTGTAATCTTGACTAGTGACATCCTCTCTCATCTTATCCGCGGCAGGAGTGGCAATGTGGATAACCTTGTTATTTGTTTCATCTCTTTCCACCTTGGAAACAACCTTAGCTGCCTTCCTTTTCTTCCCTTTGCCAATTTTTGACAGCATCTCACCCCAATCCAAGGGAGTGTCTTCAACTACCACCTACTTCTTCCTTGCAAGCTCTTTTTCTAGCCAGTCTGGGGCTGCAGGCTCTACTTGAATTTCTTTTGTCCTTGTTTCTTCCGGCTGTTCTGTCGCTTTCACTTCTTCTTCTGCAGTTTCCTTATTCTCCTCTTCCCCAGGGAGCTGCTCACCTTGATCGATTTCTTCAAGCTCCATCTCTGGTTGTACAGGTGATGGGGTCCTAATAGCGACGTCCTCTTTCTGCTCAGGGGATGCGTTACCTCTGCTATTTTTCAGAAAATCCTCATACATCACCAAAGGGGAAGTATGCCTTTCCTCCTCTTCAACTCCCAGCTCCACTGCCTCACTAACGAGTGTCCCTTCTTTGAAGGGCTCTGCTTCTCCGCTGGTTTCATGTTCCTCCAGAATTTCTGGCTCAGGTGCACTTGGTGGAGGAGAAACAGCCTTGGATGGTTCTGCGGTTGGTGATTTTGGCGAAGGATCCGCCCTTTGCACAGTGTCCCTCGGAGAGGGAGTCCTAGATCTCCTCGTGTAAACTCTTGTCTTCTCCCCCTAAACTCTCCACATCTACAATCAGAGGCTCATCCTCTGAGGCAACCTAACCCTTCTTCTTTGAAGTCCTGGTTGTTCTTGCTTTCTTCGGTGGTGGAGGAGCATTTTCCTCTTCTACCTCTTCCTCATCAGAGGACCTGCTAAGCTTCAAGGTCTGCCATCTCCTTTTTCCTTTTGGATTCCTTTTTGTTTCAGGTCCACCTTCCTTGGGTCCTCTGATTTTTATCTTAAACGGTGAGGTCTTGGCAGCTTTCCCTTTGGGGTCATCCTCCCCGGATTCCTTAGAAGTGGACATAGGATTGAGATTCCCCATCAAATCGAAGGTACAAGGTACCTTTTCACTCTCCAGCTGCCAAACCTTATGCTTCAACTAGGAAGAAGTGAATTTCATGATCGGTGCCATTAGGTCCTCCAACTCTATGACCTCATCATCATTACAGTTGATATCCCCGACCGACTTGTCCTTCACAGTCTCATAAACATGATCCTGCACTAGGTTTCCATCGTCCTCTAGCTGATTCGGGATCAACTTGACATTGTACTGTATTATTGCCTCCATAGGGAGGCTAGAGTACCTCTTCTTTCTGGCCTCAAGGTCATCTTTGATATTGGCCCAATAATCTTCCAGGTCATCCTTATGCCGGTACTCCCTAGTGGCTTTCTTCTGCACCTCTCCTGTGATGTCAAAATTCATCCTTTTGGAGTGGAAGGAGAAACCATAGGCTGCTAACTCATCTCCTGCCATATGTGCTGATTGAATAGAAGGGCACACTTCTGCTACACCAATCCTGAGAGGAAAGTCTCCACCGAAGCTAGTCTTATGCTTCTCCCTCTTCACAACAGCGTCAAATTCACAAATCTGTCTAACAATCTCCAATAGCACGATGTGATCAGTAGGGTATCTTGGCAACCTGTATGGAGCAACTGGGCATCCATCAATCCTTATGTAAGTGAAGGTGGGGAACTGAATGAACCAAGCCCCATAGTTCTTAATTAGCCCCTTGGCTCCATCTGATAATCTCATGTGCTTAGCATTCTACAACATCCGAGTAATATGCATTGCGAATGCATCATTGGCTCTTCGGTAATCCTTGTGTCCTAGATGCAGCTCAGGGTAGATCTCATAGATTATATTCTATCCAAATGTCCCTCTTGGAGTCAACCCCTTGTATGGATAGAACCCGGCTAGTACATATATGACATAAGAGGACATGGTGAACCTCTTAGTTTCCAGGACGTTCCTTAACTGTTTGTCAATTTCAGAGCTAATAAGCCCTGTCCAATGATAATTGGTGCCCTGTTCAATCTTGGTGATCACATGGACCATCCAGCTCTCCAACACTCTGACAGTCTTCAAACCAGCTACCCTGCTTAAAAATGTTATGGCGTCATAAATATCTGACCTGAACTTAACTCTGTGCAACTGCTTCAACAATTTAGAATGGTGGGACTTTGATTTTTCCAACCAAGAGTTGATTATCTATTGGGATTTGTTGGGCTCCTTCTCATAATATGTTTTGGTAGTGTCTATGTTCAAAGCACACACAAAAGACAGATCCGGCATGTCGAAGGCCTGGGCAATGGAGACAGGACTGAAGTTCGCCAAGACCCTTCCTTCGGTGCTGACCACCTTTTGTGTATCAAAATCGTACTGCCTAGCGCATTCCAGGATCAGCTCATAACACTAAATTGCCGGCGGGAACCCAGCCACATGCACAAGTTTGGATTTCATCATCCATTGCCTCAAAGCTGACAGATCCTTCTTAGCTGTCTTCTGTTTGAACTCCTCATACCTCCAAGCTCCCACATTAGTATCAGACACTTTAGACCATATGGAGGATATCTTGCTCTCAGGAAGCTGACTCTTGACGTCTAACCTTAGTCATTCTACCTCAGAAATAGATGACCCCTCTGTGCCACCCTTAGATTTTTCGACAGCAACCTTGCTTGATTCGGCCTGCACTCACAATGACATCATTAGTATTCAATTACTGTGCATATTCCAACCCAAAGATTAGCATAAAATCATATAAAACAATCAAAATCTATCGCAAACTGCTAATCCTTGAAAGTCTGGAAAAATAGAGCAGTCCAAGAAAATATCGAAAACCGAGAAAATACAGTAGGGGCAGAATTTCGAAGAAATCCAACCCAGACGGGTTCTCGCTGCCAAAGCGTCATTAATCAAATAAATCATTAATACAGCCAAGAATCATCAGATTATCATGAAATTCATGCATTGGTAACAAGAAATAAGCATTTAGTGTTCACTCCATCAATCCTATCTTTGAAAAATCAAACAGGCAAAGCCAGAGAGGGAAACCGGAAAAATCCGGATGGAACGGATTTTCACGGACAGCCCGAAATGTTCCGGTAATTACCCCAACCCGCGAAATAAGCCTAAACTGGGAAAATCTGAAAGCAGAGGAATTCCGCGAGGACCTCGAAAACCCGAGGAATGATGAAACGCGAACCAATAGCCAAATGATCATGAGATCTCCTCTACCTGAGTTCCAATGGTCTCAAAACTGACAGTAATGAACAAGACTTAAAATGCAAAGGATTTCAAATTCTCAAAAGCTTTCAAAGGACAAGTCCCTTATGCCAAAACAACGGTGCCCTAATTTTAATAACCAGACCTCCGCCATTAAAATCAGGGGAAGCTTCAAGGTTTAAAATATCAGTTAATGATTAACCTTAAGCACTCTGAATCCTCACAGGGCAGGGGTCAGCGTAATACAAGGACAAGATCGATCAATCATAACAAATTTTCCGTTCTGGGCAGAACACCGAAGAAAACCCTAACCTTGCACCATATGGCGGACCTCACACTAAGAGGGAAAATAATCTAACCCAGAACCCCTCAAACGGATGCACCACTTATCTTAATAGGCAAATACAAGCCCACAGGGCATGGGTAATGTGGTTTCACAAAGAAACGGGTCAAACCCAAATTCCATAAATACGGGATCACAATCAAGCAAGGGCCAACCCGAAATTATCATCATTCAGTGCAAAAACAATCAATCACCATGCAAACAAATAAAAGGGGCCAACAAAAACCTACCATGGATTAATGCGGATGAAATTCGAGCTTGAAGGAACATCCGCAAAATGAACACGCCCATGCAACACAAATCCAAACGCCGACACCCAGCAATCCACATGCAAGCCGCACAGGAAGAATGCTCAAAGCTCGAATAAAACTCTTAATCGCCAAAGCAATCAGCAAGTGAACAATGAAGTCAGAATGATGCTCAAAATGCCCAAAATCTGCCTATATACTCGTCTGAGCAAAGGTACCTTGGTCATTAATAAGCGACAAGATAGTTCTGACAAATCTGGAAACCCGAGCCCAAAACAGAATTTCATAAAATCTCAGAATACGCGGAAATCTGGATGGACAGAAATTTTGCAAAAATGCAGAAACCGGGAATATAATGGAGCTCAGGATTTTGCCGCAGATCGAGAAAATCCGCCAGAACTGGAAAATCTCAGATTCAGGCAGAAACTCAGATTCAGAGAATCCAACCAGAAACGGACAAAGAACCAGGGCTCGGGAAAATCCGCCAGAGCCAGAAAATCCCGGAGTTAGGTGAAAATCTGGATTTTGCTCAAAACTCAATTTTAATCAATTCAAACCTCAAGGGAAGGTCAAAGCTAATAAGACCAACATGTCAAGACCCTAAAAGATAAGTCCAATAAAACCAAAGGTCAAAAAGACATACGGAGAGAGGGTTCCCACTCCAAGTGGGGCGTGTGTGCAAAAACTGCACAACAAATGGCGACTCTGCTGGGGAAATGCTCCTGAGTATTTCGATGACAAACTAGAATGAAGAACCCAGAACTTATGGTTTCAACTCAGACATCCAGCCACCATCCCATGTTCAAACAAAGAAACCCCTAGTCATTCAAAGTTTCTTATACCAGGGTCAAAGTGTGTGCTCATGCATTCATTACCTACCTTTAGCTGTACTAGGAGCCAAACTTGGCATGAACAAGCTATGTAAAGATTCATACTCTAAAAGTAACCTGGATAGAGCCTCGCTGCCAGTCAGGTGTCCATTGCCCTAACGAGGTTATCGCTGTGATCCTCCCGAACATAGCTCTACTGCCAGCCAGACGTCTATAGCCCCGGTAGAGATATTTAGATCCCCCTGATAAGTTGAATTCAAACCTCTTGATTTTCAATATGTTTTTTTTTTATATCTCCTTTTTCACTCATTCCATTCAACCTGTGAACAGTGAAGTCCACACTCAGGGCTGAGAACCACAGTGGCACTAGAGCAGAAAAAGAATTTTTCACCTGTTCGGACCTTATAAGGACCTTTTGCAATTTTAGGTTTGTTAAGAGTTAAAAGTATAAGACCCCAATATATTCCTGTTCAAACTGACTAGAAAACCCTTCGCCTCAGCATAAGGAAAAGTGACATAAGATAAAGAGTTCATACCATAGTGTCCTGAAAGGATGATTAGAGTTTGTAAGGGAAATACCAAGAATATCAAACCTACTTTGTCACCATTGTCATACAGATGCACCCAGAGATCCCTAAAAGAGAAGGAACCAAGAGCAAGAGCAACACAAACCAAAACAAACAAACCAAAGCAAACCTAATCTAACCAAGGCAAACAAGCAAACCAAAAGGGAAACCTACCCTAACCAAACAAAACAAAGAAATCAACCTAAACTAACTATGTACAAAGTGGAGAGCTGAAAATAGCTCAGGACTAGAAATAATGCTTCAAATACTGCCCATTGACAGGCAGTGGGATATCTTCTCTCGTGAGAGTCTTCAGACGGAAGGCATTATCTCCAAGTATCTTAGCAATCTGATATGGACCAAGCCATAATTTATCAAATTTTCCATGGTTCCCTGTCTGATCATGAGGTTTATCCCAGTATAGGACAAGGTCAAAAATCCTGAAGGCTTTGACTTTGGTTCTCCTATCAAACCATCTCTTAACTACCCCCTGATGTTTGGAAAAATTCTCAAGGGAATTGTCTCGTTTCTCTTCAAGGTGTAATAATTCTGTCAACCTAGCCTCCCTTCTGTCCCCTTCATCATAAAACTAGTTTATAAATTGCAAAGTTGGGATCTTGAGTTGGATGGGGAATACCGGCTCCAGACCATACACTAAATGATAAGGAGATGTTCCAATGGAAGACTTAAGTCTGGTACGATCTGCCCAAAGGGCAAACTGAAGCTGGGTGTGCCAGTCCTTTGGGTTCCTCTCTAGCAGTTTACGGATGACAGTCAATAGGTTCTTATTAGAGGACTCTTCTAGGCCATTACCTTGGGGATAGTAATTAGACGCGAACTTCACAATAATGCCATGATCAAAATCCCAATTTGAGAATTTCAAAGATGCAAAGGCAGGACCATTATCACAAACAACAGCAAAAGGGCATCCAAAATGATTAAGAATAGCAGACTCTAAGAAATCAATCACTACCTCAGATGTACATTGCCTACAAGCAAAAGCTTCAGTCCACCTTGTAAAATAATCAGTGATAGTGAGAATGTACCTGTGTACCGCATAAGATAGTGGGTTGATGGGGCCTATGAAATTCATACCCCACTAAGCAAAATGCCTTACCTCAGTAACCGGTTGGAGTGGAAGTGCTGCACACCTTTCTCTTGTCGCTGCAGTCTAGCAAGTGTGACAGGTCCGTACATGATAGTGAACATCCTTGAACAGTGTAGGCCAGTAATATCCTACCCTCAAGATTTGGTTTGCTGTGGCAATTGCAGAGCCATGACTAGTACCATATTTCTCATGTAATTCATTCATCACCCTCTCTACTTCCTGTTTCCCAAGGCACCTCAAATAAATGCCTTCATGATTTTTCTTATACAAAACAACTCCTTTCAACATGAAACCATCACTCTTTAACCACAGAGCTCGTCTTTGAACTGCATTAAGATGAACTGGAGGTTGTTGGTTCAGTAAATAATACACTATGTCGTCATACCAACCATCAGGAGAAACCTCCTCAATATTGTAATTTTGAACAGTCAATTCTGGGCCTATTTCAGCCATAGTCTGAGTGAGTCCTTGCCCTCTTACCAGTTTCATAGGCTGGATCTCAATGTCATACTCTTGTAGCATGGTCACCCATTTAGCTCTGCATTCACCCAATTCATTTTGCATCAGTAGTAATTTAACTACAGAATCAGGGACAATTGCATACACCTTATTTCTGAGGATATAATGCCTGAATTTCTTTACTGCTCTGACTAGGGCATATGCTTGCTTTTCCACACTTGGATATTTCAACTCAGCATCTTTTAATGGTGCACTCATAAAGGCAATAGGATGCTCATTTCCCTCATTAGACTTTTGAGTTAACATTCCAGCACATGAATGATCTGAAGCAAAGGAATAGATGTAGAAGGGCTTGCTGTAATTAGGACTTACCAATACAGGAGCATCAGCAATAGCTCTTTTGATCTCTGCAAAGGCTTCCTTTGCTTCTGTAGTCGATTCGATCTTAGCATCTTGTTTCAACATTGCATTCAGTGGTTTAATAATTTTAGCAAATCCAGTGATGAATTTTCTGACGAAGTTGATCTTACCAAAGAAGGACTTCATCTCTTTTTTACTAGCAGATGGCTGAATCTTTAAGATGGCCTCCACCCTCTCTAGATCAATAGCAATTCCTTTTTTTGATATTACATGTCTGAGTAGCTTCCCTTCTGTTACTCCAAAGATGCACTTTTTAGGATTCAAGGATATGCTGAATTCTTTGCACTTCTAGAACACTTTGTCCAGATCTGAGATGTGATCCCCTCTGTTCTTTGAGAACACAGTCAGGTCATCCATATAAATGATGATGCATTTGCCTATGATATCCTTAAAGGCAATATCCATAGCTCTTTGAAATGTGGCCCCTGTGTTGATGAGTCCAAATGGAATCCTCCTGTAGGCAAAGGTACCCCACTTAGTTGTGAAAGCAGTCTTATGTCTGTCTTCATACTGAACCATTACTTGATTGTACCCTGAATAACCATCCAGAAAGGACATCATCTGAGATCCATTGATCACTTGAAGTACTTCATCTAAAGAGGGAATTGGATAGTTATCTTTTTCTGATGATCTGTTTAAATTCCTGAAGTCAACATAGAGCCTAATTTCTCCATTCTTTTTTCTTACTGGAACCAGGTTTGCCACCCATGTTGAGTGTCTGACAGGGAATATGATTCTGGCAGACAACAGTTTCTGAACTTCCTTCTGTATTAGTGGTTCTAGTAATGCGTTGATAGGTCTCTGTCTCTGTCTGAAAGGCTTGACATCTGGCTTCAGGGGTATAGTATGAGTTATGATTGATGTATCATAAGTTTTCAAGTCCTCATAACGCCAAGCTACAATATCTGGAAAGTTGTGTAATGCGTCAATTATCCCTCGTCTTTCTTCTGGAGTGCATACCTTGCCAATAAAAATGTTTTTGGTGTTATCTTCAGTTCCCATATTATAAGTATCACACCATCCACTGATTGATTCTTTCTTTGATTCTTGTTCTTGATCTCTGATCTTGTCCATATCAAAAATTCGCTCCAACTGTACCATTCCCCTTGGAATAGTATTAGACTTCAGATTCAGCACACCTTCCAAGTCCAGTTCTGCTTCCTGTGGTTTTGTCTCATCGATGATTTGGGAAGCAAAGACATCTGTATTTGTGATAAAATTTAGGATATGTTTATCATCTTTGAATACCTAGAAGTTAGTAACATTGTCTGGGACTGATGGCACAAGAGTCAATTCAACTATGAATTTCTTTAATCCTGACAGAGATAGAGGCTGCAGAGTGCTTGCGGCTTGAGCTAGAGAATCAGCAGTTTGATTCCTCCATCTTGGTATCAGTTGAATGTTGAAGGCATCAAATCCCTCGATGAGGTCCCACACTCTATGCCTATAATTTGTCATTCTCCTATCGTGGCATGCATATTGTCTCCTTGTTTGACTACTAATTCTGAATCACCAAAAACTTGTAGAACCTTGACCTTTTTCTTAAGTGCCATGAGAATTCCATGTATCAATGCTTCATAATCTGCTACATTATTTGTATAGTGAAATTGGAGTCTATGGGCTGCAAACAAATTTTTACTTTTTGGACTAATCAATTCAAACCCTGCCCCAGCTCCATGCTTAGACTTGGATCCATCAAATCTAAGTGTCCAACATTTAGTAGCTGCTATCTTCTTCATCACATCCTTGGGCTTAATATTACTGGGTGGCCTTTCAGATGACACAAACTTTTTCTCTTGACAGTCTTCCTGAGGACCTTGTATATCTGTTTGGGCTGCCATGGTTGTATTCATGGATTTATGTACTTGCTCTACTGTTGTTTGGCATAAACAACACTCCAACTCTGAATGGAAAGCATTATGGACTCTACACCAATTAGGTAAGAGCAACTCTTCAAAGCTTGTCCTTCTCCCAAGGCAAACCTGATTGTCAGCACACTGCGTGATGAATTCTTGAAAACTGTTTAATAGACTGAGCTGGTTATCTTCAGGTTCCTTTTCTTCCTCAACTGATTCTGTCAAAAAAGTGACAGGGTTGAGTCTTGTTTCCGCATCAACGGGTATCATATGTAAGATCAACACCTCCTCTAAATCTGTCTCTTCATATTGAGTTGATAACATATAATTTCCCATTCCAACTTCTGATATTAGTACCTATATTGAAGTCTTTTGATATTCTGTAATCATGTACTTCATTCTGGGCTCTCTCTCAATTCTGATCTGATTAGGCACTCCTTTCCAAGGAAGCCACATGTGAGAATGATCAGTGGACACATAACCATTTAGAGCCTTCATAAAATCTCTTCCTAGAATCAAACCATATGCATCAGGAATTTTAGCTACCTGAATATTGATAACCTATTGAATTCTAGGATATGAGACTATCTGCATGTGAATCATGTTTAGTTCTCCCACCACATTTACTTCAATTCTATCCAACTGAGTCACCTCCTTCTAAGAGTTATCAAGTGTAATTCCTAAAGCTCTACAAACTCCAAATGGCATCACATTGGTGGAAGCACCAGAATCTAATAAACAATTATGCAGATTCTTACCAAAGATACAGACAGAGATCAGGAATGGTGGAGTTTCTGTCTTCCCTTGAAACAAAGTAGGCTGAGTATCTACCTGAGCCACTTGAGTCTTATCCTTTTCTTTTCCTTTATCTCCAGGGGGCATGTTAGTCCTATTTTGGGTCCGATTTTGTGTGTTCACAGGCTGAGAACTGGAAGTCTGGCTGATATTCTCTCCAAAAGGCTTGGAATGTGCATCATAGGTACCTAAAATAGCCTTTCTAATGGGAGGAAACCTTAATAACTCAAATGCTAAAAGATTCACCTTTAATTTCTTGAACTCCTCAGCAACATATGAGACCATCTGCTCCTCGCTCATATCCGTAGAAGCTTCTCTAGAAGGTTCCTCCACTTTATCCTTGCTTGTTTGAACAGCCTTTTCCTTTTGCTGGTCAGTTTGAGCCTGTCTTTCTTTTGAAAGATACTGCTTGGAGACATGTGGATAAGACGGATTATTGCTAGCATTAGGATCTGGGGGAGTGCTGAAGTTGTTAGGAGGAATGGAAGTGGTGAAAGGTCCTCCAGCCTGGGGATGCCTATGAGGCATATCTCTCAATCCCTGTCTCTAGAACATTTGTACTTCTTCAACATAATTCTCTTCCTGATCGAGGGGACCATTATCATTCATTTCTTCTTCATTGAACAATTGAGCAACCTCATCTCCATTGCATACCTGATCTGCCCCTTCTTCCTGGGAATCAAGTTCCTCTTCAGGTACATTCTCCTTACTGGCTAGGAAATGAGCATGGTTCAAAACCAGCACAGGAGCATCATAAGGACTTGAGGGAACAATCTCCTGTCCATTTGCATTATTTTTCACTTCATATTGAAAAATAGAGGCAGCAGTTTGGAATTTTGGACACTCTAATTCTGAGTGCTGACTTGTCTTATGGAGCCTACACCATCCTGATAAGGCTGCTTTAGCCAGATATACACCACTAGGAGGCTTGTCCTGACTAACTGGCTGATTTGTAGACTGGTTGACTATTTGGCTAGCTGGTTGATCCAATGGGGTGGGGATCCCTCCATTATATGGTCATGTATTCCAAGTCCTACTTTGCCCTTGTGATTGTCTCTTATCAAATCCAGATCCACTACCTTGACCTCTATCAAAGTTCTGTCTCCTATCATTATTATAACCTTTGTCATTATTGTACCCCCTATCTTGATTATTTCCCCTGTCATTATAGAATCCTCTATCATTACGCTGTCCCCTGTCAAAATTTTGCCTTTGTAAAAATTCTCTGTTCTGATTGGATTGCATACTCTTCTGGGCAGCCTGCAGTTGACTATTTTGATTCCTTAAGTAGGTCACCTCTAGATTTAGCTTCTTTATCTGCTCAGCCATTTCATCAATCCTCTCCCTATTTGGATCTCGGTAAGGAGGCTGGCTTGGGTTATTCTGAGGAGGGACATGCATTGTAATAGATCCCATAGACTGATGCAATACCTCAGAGTTTTGTAGATAAGCAGGAAAACTATTTGGCTGTGACTGATACATAGGCTGATTGACCTGCTGCTGGGGAAAATTCATGATGGGAGAGACTTGACTCATGGAAAGGCCAGGATGTGGCACCAAGGGTAACTGAGGTACTGGATTCATGATTGGAGTATGGTTGGTGAGTGCCTGATTCACTGCCTGAACCTGATTAGGATGTGCAACTGGTCCTAAAGAAGGCAATGGTCCAATTATATGTTGCCTCAAATTTGTGCTAAGTTTAATAGCCTCTATATAAGCATCAGTTAGGGTACCTGGAGGATTGGGTCTCCATTTCAGGAAGGTTGTTGTCAGGCTATCTAGAGCTTCATAATAGATTCCTAGGGCAGTATTGTCATCCAAAACATAGGGATCTTGAAGTTTGGTATATGCACGATGAAATCTATTATTGAAACCGGATATAGGCTCATTGACCTCTCTTTTGACCCTAGTGAATTGCAAATACCATTCATTGGCACTGATGGGTATTATGAACTTTTGTAAAAAGGAAGTTTCAAGATCATTCTAGTTTAGAATGAAGCCAGAAGGGAGGTGATTGTACCAGTAAAAGGCCTCTTCTCCTAGTGAATAAGGGAACAACCTACAGGAAACATCCTCATGGACAATTCCTCTATCTTTGAGATAAGTTTGGAAAATCCTTATGTGTTCTTCAGCAGTTCTATTTGGGTCATTGACATGGAACTTTGAACAAAAATGCTCGGGGTTTTTGGGCATTACATTGTAGGCCTAGAAAAATAAGGGAGATGGATTATTAGCTAAGAAAGCCATTGGTAAAAGTGGGGGAGGTGGTTGTGGTTGGTTATTAATAATAGGCTGAGGATGTTGAATGAGAACCGCTTCAGGGATGGGTATAGCCTCAACCTCAGGGTGTGAAGATGTAGATGAAGCTAGTGAAGGGATGGGTGATGATGATTCTCCTCTTTCTCGAGTCCTTGACCTAGCGTGGAACTATAATTCTTGTAAATTTTCCTCTCCAGTGGTAGATCTGGTATTTCTCCTATATCTCTCTGGAGAGATGGCGTTCAAGAAACGATCCAGTGTGCTCATTTAGGCCCTCCTTCTAGCACCAATCTGTTGATGGTGTTTTCTGCACAGTAACAACTCAGACAAAATGCAATATTCTATCTCTCTTGAAAGGTAATTTTCAATAATAAATCACTGAAAATCACCCCAAGGTCTCTCGGGTGTTAGGTCATAACAATGCATAAACAACTCAGATAATATGTGAAAATGCTGGTAATCACAATCGGACCTTACTACAAGCAAACTGTATCTTTCCACTTATCAGATCTTGCAATATGATGATCTTAAATCCTAAATCTAACCAGATAATAAAGAAATGGAAAAAGATAAGGGTGCAAGGATTTGATAAAATCTAAACTATTCCTAGAATGAACAATGTAAATGATAGATATTTGGAATGGACCTATCCCAAATAACTAGTTCCTGATCAACCCACAATGCAATTTTACAAGAACGGTGCAATCTTCTGAGGTATACAGATTTTCAAATCATAGACATTCATCTACAATCGAACTTAAGCACATTAAATATATGGTCCAGGTTGACTTCACCAGCCTATTACAATCAGATAGTTACTGTGAGTATAGACCAGAGATAGCAACAAACATTCCAAATATAAAATCATAAACATCATTCATCAAACTAAGACTGATCTAATTTTGAACACTAAACCCTAGACCTTCAAGCAATTTGAAAGATAGAACAAAGGAACCATGTGAGATGGAATAACACAAGAGATTGCACCAGGAAAGCCACAATGTCTTCAATTGTATTAAATCACCAAAATGCTGCAACAATTCCACCGTTCTAATTACAATATTTGCTTCAAGAAACAGAATACTAATCCTACTACAAAATATTCTATCTCTTGCTCTTACTTGTCTCAATTACTGTCTAGCTAATGTCTAACCCCTTACAATGAGGCAAGAATGCCTTTTATAGCAAGTCTCAAGGTATGTCGGCCCAGCCAAACATTTTACAAGATAAATAAATTTTCCAAAACAAGTCGGCCAAGGAAGAAACAAACTAAGGCACACATTAAATGCCATCATCTAGGTCGGCCTTGACACAATCCTCAATGCAGCCCCGTCCAATGCATGCCCTATGATAATAGGGAAGCACAAATCTCGAAATAAGCATTAACTGCCACTTCCCTTATCTTTTCTCTGAACCGATGACCCTTGGACCTTCAAAAATGTTCCATCCAACTCGGTGATAGGTGGCAAAGGTAGTACCCTAAGTCTGCATTTAATGGAGTCAATCTCCTCCTTTGACTGTTCAACAATCTTGTCCCAATATTCCTTACTAGATAGATATTTGTCCATTACTGCCAAGTAGGTGGCGGCATCATCAAGCTGGTGGCTTGTTACTACACTTTCAGAATCTGGGGCATAAACCTCATGCCACCACTCTTTCAGCTATTCCAAACTTAGATATTTTGGAGCTATCTTCCTCCTCCCAGTCATCACCTCAAAGAAGGCAATGCATCCATCATATACTGTAGTGAGATCCCCATCAATCTGTTTCTTCCACTTCTGGATCTTCCTTATGGCCTTCTGCCTAATCTGCAGAGCCTCGAACCATTCCCAAGGTTCATCCAATCTGGAAGAAGGAAGGATTCCATCCGCAGCCAGTTGTTCTTTACCATGCCCCATGATAACTCTTGATTTCTGCAACAAGAGGTCAATGTCCTCCTTGTCCTAGGACAACACATGCTCAAACAACTCCTTGGCCCGGACTGCATCCTTTCCAACTGATAAGATGTCCTTGATTGCATTATCTCCCTTTGCTTGCACATCCTTCAGCTAATCCACTATAGCTTGGGTAGAGGTCTTCATTTTCTCAATCTCAGAGATAGTTTCCTTGGGCAGAAATCCGGGTGTGGCAGAAGAAGACAGATGAAGAGACTGCAAGGGTTTCATTACCTCCTCCAAGCATTTCCTTAACCTTTCATTTTCTTTCTTCAATTCCTGCTTGGTCTGGGTCTCCTTCCTCAACCTGCCAATGATCACCGCACTGGACCCTTCAAACTCTTCTATATCCTGTTCCATGGATGCCGGCCCAAGGTTGATCGTTTGCACACTGTAATGTTGACCAGTGACATCCTCTCTCATCTTATCCATGACAGGAGTGGCAATGTGGATAACCCTGTTATTTTTTTCATCTCTTTCCACCTTGGAAACAACCTTAGCTGCCTTCCTTTTCTTCCCTTTGCCGATTTTTGACAGCATCTCATCCCAATCCAAGGGAGTGTCTTCGACTACCACCTACTTCTTCCTTGCAAGCTCTTTTTCTAGCCAGTCCGGGGCTGCAGGCTCTACCCGGATTTCTTCTATCCTTGTTTCTTCTAGCTGTTCTGTCACTTTCTCTTCTTCTTCTACAGTTGCCTTATCCTCCTCTTCCCCAGGGAGCTGCTCACCTTGGTCGATTTCTTCAAGCTCCATCTCTGGCTGTACAAGTGATGGGGTCCTAACAGGGACATCCTCTTTTTGCTCAGGGGATGCGTTACCTCTGCTATTTTCTAGAGAATCCTCATACATCACCAAAGGGGAAGTATGCCTTTCCTCCTCTTCAACTCCCAGCTCCGCTGCCTCACTAAAGAGTGTCCCTTCATTGAAGGGCTCTACTTCTCCACTGGTTTCATGTTCCTCCAGAATTTCTGGCGCAGGTGCACTTGGTGGAGGAGAAACACCCTTGGATGGTTCTGCGGTTGGTGATTTTGGCGAAGGATCCATCCTTTGCACAGTGTCCCTCAGAGAGGAAGTCTTAGATCTCATCGTGTAAACTCTTGTCTTTTCTCCCCCTGAACTCTCCACATCTACAATTAGAGGCTCATCCTCTGAGGCAACCTGACCCTTCTTCTTTGAAGTCCTGGTTGTTCTTGCTTTCTTCGGTGGTGGAGGAGAATTTTCCTCTTCTGCCTCTTCCTCATCAGAGGACCTGCCAAGTTTCAAGGTCTACCAACTCCTTTTTCCTTTTGGCTTCCTTTTTGTTTCAGGTCCACCTTCCTTGGGTCCTCTAATTTTTATCTTAAATGGTGAGGTCTTGCCAGCTTTCCCTTTGGGGTCATCCTCCCCAAATTCCTCAAAAGTGGACATAGGATTGAGATTCCCCATCAAATCGAAGGTACAAGGTACCTTTTCACTCTCCAGCTGCCAAACCTTATGCTTCAACCAGGAAGAAGTGAATTTCATGACCTGTGCCATTAGGTCCTCCAACTCTGTGACCTCATCATCATTCTAGTTGATATTCCCGACCGACTTATCCTTCACAGTCTCATAGACATGATCCTGCACTAGGTTTCCATCGTCCTCTAGCTGATCCGGGATCAACCTGACATTGTACTGTCTTATTGCCTCCACAGGGAGCCTGGAGTACCTCTTCCTTCTGGCCTCAAGGTCATCTTTGATATTGGCGCAATAATCTTCCAGGTCATCCTTATGCCGGTACTCCCTAGTGGCTTTCTTCTGCACCTATCATGTGATGTCGAAATTCATCCTTTTGGAGTGGAAGGAGAAACCATAAGCTGCTAACTCATCTCCTGCCATATGTACTGATTGAATAGAAGGGCACACTTCTGCTACACCAATCCCGAGAGGAAAGTCTCCACCGAAGCCAGTCTTATGCTTCTCCCTCTTCACAACAGCGTCAAATTCACAAATCTGTCTAACAATCTCCAATAGCACGATGTGATCAGTAGGGTATCTTGGCAACCTATATGGAGCAACCGGGCATCCATCAATCCTTATGTAAGTGAAGGTGGGGAACTGAATGAACCAAGCCCCATAGTTCTTAATTAGCCCCTTGGCTCCATCTGATAATCTCATGTGCTCAGCATTTTGCAACATCCGGGTAATATGCATTGTGAATGCATCATTGGCTCTCCGGTAATCCTTGTGTCCTAGATGCAGCGTAGGGTAGATCTCATAGATTATATTCTATCCAAATGTCCCCCTTGGAGTCAAACCCCTGTATGGATAGAACTGGGCTAGTACATATATGACATAAGAGGACATGGTGAACCTCTTAGTTTCTAGGATGTTCCTTAACTGTTTGTAAATTTCAGAGCGAATAAGCCCTGCCCAATGATAATTGGTGCCTTGTTCAATCTTGGTGATCACATGGACCATCCAGCTCTCCAACACTCTGGCAGTCTTCAAACCAGCTACCCTGCTTAAAAATGTTATGGCTTCGTAAATATCCAACCTGAACTTAACTCTGTGGAACTGCTTTGACAATTTAGAATCTTGGGACTTTGGTTTTTCCAACCAAGAGTTGATTATCTGTTGGGTTTTGTTGGGCTCCTTCTCATAATATGTTTTGGCAGTGTCTATGTTCAAAGTACACACAGAAGACAGATCTGGCATGTCGAAGGCCTGGGCAATGGAGATAGGACTGAAGTTCACCAAGACCCTTCCCTCGGTGCTGACCACCCTTTGTGTATCAAAATCATACTGCCTAGCGCATTCCAGGATCAGCTCATAACACTGAATTGCTGGCGGGAACCCAGCCACATGCACAAGTCCGTATTTCATCATCCCTTGCCTCAAAGCTGATAGATCCTTCTCAGCTTTCCTCTGTTTGAACTCCTCATACCTCCAAGCTCCCACATTAGTATCAGACACTTTAGACCATATGGAGGATATCTTGCTCTCAGGAAGCTGACTCTTGACGTCTAAGCTTAGTCATTCTACCTCAGAAATAGATGACCCCTTTGTGCCACCCTCAGATTTTTCGGTAGCAGCCTTGCTTGATTCGACCTACACTCACAAAGACATCATTAGTCTTCAATTACTGTGCATATTCCAACCCAAAGATTAGCATAAAATCATATAAAACAATCAAAATCTATCACAAACTGTTAATCCTTGAAAGTCTGGAAAAATAGACCAGTCTAGGAAAATATCGCAAACCAGGAAAATCCAGTCGGGGCAGAATTTCAGAGAAATCCGACCCAGACGGGTTCTCGCTGCCAAAGTGTCATTAATCAAATAAATCATTAATACAGCCAAGAATCATCAGATTATCATGAAATTCATGCATTGGTAACAAGAAATAAGCATTTAGTGTTCACTCCATCAATTCTATCTTTGAAAAATCAAACAGGTAAAGCCAGACAGGGAAACCGAAAAAATCCAAATGGAACGGATTTTTGCGGGCAGCCCGAAATGTTTCGGTAATTACCCCAGCCCGCGGAATAAGCCTAAACCAGGAAAATCTGAAAGTAGAGGAATTCTGCGAGGACCTTAAAAACCCGAGGAACGACGAAACATGAACCAATAGCCAAATGTTCACGGGATCTCCTCTACCTGAGTTCCAATGGTCTCAAAACCGACAGTAATCAACAAGACTCAAAATGTAAAGGATTTCAAATTCTCAAAAGCTTTCAAAGGACAAGTCCCTTATGCCAAAACAACGGTGCCCTAATTTTAATAACCAGACCTCCGCCATTAAAATCAGGGGAAGCTTCAAGGTTTAAAATATCAGTTAATGATTAACCTTAAGCACTCCAAATCCTCACAGGGCAGGGGTCAGCGTAATACAAGGACAAGATCGATCAATCATAACGAATTTTCCATTCTGGGCCGAACACCAAAGAAAACCCTAACCTTGCACCATATGGCGGACCTCGCACTAAGAGGGCAAATAATCTAACCTAGAACCCCTCAAACAGATGCACCACTTATCTTAATAGGCAAATACAAGCCCATAGGGCATGGGTAATGTGGTTTCACAAAGAAACAGGTCAAACCCAAATTCCATAAATACGAGATCACAATCAAGCAAGGGTCGACTCGAAATTATCATCATTCAGTGCAGAAACACTCAATCACCATGCAAACAAATGAAATGGGCCAATGACAACCTACCATGGATTAATGCGGATGGAATTCGAGCTTAAAGGAACAACTGCAAAATGAACACACCCAGGCAACATAAATCCAAATGCCGACACCTAGCAATCCACACGTAAGTCGCACAGGAAGAATGCTCAAAGCTCGAATAAAACTCTTAATCGCCAAAGCAATCAGTAAGTGAACAATGAAGTTAGAATGATGCTCAAAATGCCCAAAATCCGCCCATATACTCGTCTGAGCAAAGGTACCTTGGTCATTAATGAGCAACAAGACACTTTTGACAAATCTGGAAACCCAAGCCCAAAACAAAATTTTAGAAAATCTCAGAATACGCAAAAATTCGAATGGACAGAAATTTCGCGGAAATGCAGAAACCGGGAATATAACGGAGCTCAGGATTTTGGCGTAGACCGGGAAAATCTGCCAAAACCAGAAAATCTCGGATTCAGGCAGAAACCTAGATTCAGAGAATCCAGCCAGAAACGGACAAAGAACCAGGGCCCGGGAAAATCCGCTGGAGCCAGAAAATCCCGGAGTTAGGTGAAAACCCAGATTTTGCTCAAAACTCAATTTCAATCAATTAAAGCCTCAAGGCAAGGTCAAAGATAACAAGACCAACATGTCAAGACCCTAAAAGATAAGTCCAATAAAACCAAAGGTCAAAAAAGACATACGGAGAGAGGGTCCCCACTCCAAGTGGGGCGTGTGTGCAAAAACCTGCACAACACCTCTTCTCAACTCTTCACCAGCAAGTCTTCTGGTTTCAACACACACTCACAAGTCCTGCTACAACTACCCCATGTTCGACACTCTATTATAGACTCAGGACAACCAACTCTAATACCACTAATGAAAGAGAAAACCTAGGTTTTCCCCTTACAAGCTCAAACTCATAGTAACAACACAAGTTTTCACAACTAAATGAAGAAAAAAGAAATTCCTTTTATTAATAAAATGACATTACATAATTATAGTTTCATCACATGGGCTATCTCATTACAATCGTCTACCAAATTACATATCTGAGCTTTTTTCTCTAAGTTCTACACTCACCAACAAGAGATTTACTTTCTTCTTTACTCCACCATCACCTTCAGGCTACTCTGCCACCTTCTCACACCCCTGTAACTCCAACACTACTAGCTTTGCTTGCACTTGTATTCCTTTAGCTTCATATATTGTTCTAATTCTTCAAGTCAGACTTCACATTCTTCTCTCCTATTGTCTTAGTACCACCATGTTGTCCAATGATCACTTATATTTTTCTAATAGCTACATGGTTATCTGTATCATCAATTCTTATTTTGTTCCCTAGTAGGTCATTTTCCAATCATTCATTGCATGCTCCTAAATGCGTTTAACCTATTCAATTAGCAACAATGATGTGAATCTATGAATGATATCATGCTATGTGTCACCACTAGATTCGTTCATTCTTCCAACTCACCATTTAGTCAATCCTCACACCATTCGGGTCTCTACCCCATCGTCCTATTGTGGATTCCATGAATTTTATAACCAAGTTGCGAGGTTGTGAAGTTTCCTAACACCTCAATCTCCTAGATTGCACTCCTTCCATTTCCTCCTTATCGTTGAATCAAAGAGACCACCTTAAGAGTCCTACCAATAATAATATGTCACTCTGATCAACACATCATTTCAATGTGGGTCCACCCTTCTAGCTTGTTGCCATGTAATTCACAACAAGGATGTGAATCACACAATCAATCATTAATCACTATTGATCTATACATGTCATCCACCCTTTTATCACCCCATCACTAAGACTCATTATTGTTTCCCACCAATATCCTATTGTCACTCTAATGCATGCATTATCATTCTATCATTGGTACTCACTCTCCTGTCCTACTAATACACCCAAGTCCTCTTGATGTCATTTGCTCATATGATTTATGGCATGTCAAGTTGTCATTGGGACATAAAATGTCATCCTGTCAATCACTTAGTATCTCACTGATGAACACAACCCCATTTCACTCTTGAACTATCAAGTCATCACTAAGACATAGAATAGGGTCCTACCAAAATCTTCATCTCCCACCAATGACATACATACTACAAACTCCTAAAGAGATATCAACCTATTTTTGAGATATCAGATGCTATCTTGCCAATAAGTAGTCCTCTTGTCAATGTAACTTATGCACTTCTCACTCACTATCATCATTGGTATGTCATTGGGACCAAAATAAATGTCATGCCAATATGCTAAAGTCTTTCCGATGAACATGATCAGCCCTTATTGAGTGGAATTAACTCAAATCAATGCAAGATTACTTTTGTGCCCTGGATGCTCCTGCATCAGAATTCTAGACTCCATTGATCATGAAAATTTTGTCTATATTTATAAAAAAACATATTTGTACAAAATCACATAATTGGTAATGAGCAAGACCTTACCATAAATAATCCCATCAGCGATGCTTTAAGTACCCTTCCTTATGATAACTCCAATGGTTTGTATTTTCAAGCTACAAGGCACATTGTTAATCACCATGCCCATTTTTCTCGAGAGATATTCATCATTTAGTTGTGAAAAATTACAATGTGTTCCTACATATATTATTTAATCCATGCCCACCCCTAAATATCACATCTATAATACCATTACCATTGCTACACTAATCATTTATCATCTTTATACTGAAGTGTCTTCTTATTTTCATATGCATGGATTTCCTACGAACCCTATTTAGATACTTACAATTCATCTCTACCTTCCCACCCCCTTCCTTTAAATTATTTTAATAAACCATTTATTCATATTCAACCCTATCTTCACAACCATTTATCATTTCTATCATTACTACCATTATTTCTTTATCTCTCCATTAAAATAGCATTATCATTAACTAAATTATAAAAATATGGAGACTATCCAAAAATATTTTTTCTACTTCTTTCTTAATCATCTCAAATTGTGACTAACATTTAATTCTATGCAATACACTTTTCTTAAAAATATATTTCATAAAATTTCATCCATAGTTTATTCTCCCCTAATTTGAAATTGCAAAAGGTTGATAGTATTGTTGATTATCTAGACTAATCTGAGAAACACTCCATATTTCTTTGCATTGATTTCTCAGATCCTATGGTTTGGTGAATGTACTCTTAGTGTTTGTGTAGTGTCTCAATTCCAATTTCATGTGATGAAGTGGTCTACAAGTTATTCTATTAATGTCATATATCGTGTTCATTCATTTTATGCTTCTTGAATATAGTTTTTCATTCCTATTTGTTATGCAAAAGTTGTTGATGGCATGTCAATATGAAAGAAGTGTATGCAAGTGTTGTTGGATGTTCAGAGAACATCCCCATATTAGCCACACATTGCTATTTGGCTGCTTTTTTGTTGCATTGGGTCTTGAGTTGGCTTCCTAGGTTATTTGTAGATGTTTGGCCTACAAGGATTGTTCTTTTTCTTGCACTGTGTGATTGGGGTTATGTGCTAGTAATTGAAGATGTGTTAAGTTATATTAGGTTCCTGACCTATCTTGGTTAGAATCACCTTGAGAAAATTCAATTAGAAGAATTATTTTGAGCCAATAGGTTATGCGCTTCATGTTTCATCTACACATTTTTGTTGATGTTGACTTAGATTGTTGTGCACCAACATGTGAATTGTTTTGGATCACATTTGAAGATATAATAAGTTTTCTTAGTCCTCTATATCTTCAATATAGGACCGCATTATTTTTTGGTGGCTAACTTGTTGAATTCACTATTTATCTTCTTCTTAGCTGACCTAATTGAAGTTTTGAAGATTTGTGATGGATATAAATGCAAGATCATTTAGATGCAACATGATGGAGTAGTGTACAAGTGTGGAGAAGTGTTTGCATGTGAATTATATTGAATATTCAATAGAGATAGTGCTAAAATGTGTGAAAGGAAATATCAATAGCGATTTAAAGCCTCAATCAGTAGAGTGAGTTGTTGACAAATATTGTAATCTCATAAAAAATGTGTATCCTACTTTGAGATAGTGAATCTCATCAAGTCCTTTGTATCTTGTTCCTAGAGTTGGTTGGTAATTCAATGCTACAAATCCTCTATATCTTGCTCTACTGCAGTGAGCCTTCTTGCAAGTATTTTTGGCAGTGAGCCTTTAAATTGTGAGCTAACTCTCACCATTATTTCTCACTCATTGGGTTTTCTTTGTAAATATCATGTTTACTTGTGCATGTGTGTTCTTTTATTTATCTTTCCATGCTAGTGATCTGATTAGAAGTAGAACTACTATATATTTCATTGCTAAGAATTTCTAATCATACTAAGAGTTTAAACTTGCATATCTATTTAAAGGTTTTAATAAGAGTGTTGTATGGTGTTGAAAGTTTCAAGGTTTGGAAGAGCTTAATTTTTTGAGTAGACTAATTCACCCCCCTCAAATTCTTTGCATATGTTCAATAATTGACATCAAATCCAAGTTCCTCTAAAGAATCCTAATAGCTTGAGGTAAGGATCCAAGATGGCATATGATGGTTCATACAAGATTCCTCGATTTGAAGGGACTAATTATGCTTTTTGGAAACTGATAATTGAAGGAAACCTAAAGTCCCTAGGGTTTGGAATTTGGAAATAAATAAAAGATGCTTATAGGGTAAGTGCACCAATCTATGACACAATTTTGATGCCAAATTGGAAAAAAATGAAAAAAAACATTAAAATAGAGCATTTGATGCATGCCAAATTTTGCGAGTGCCAAATTTTGTGCTCATCGAATTTGGCGAGTGCCAAATTTGGCATGCGCTAAATGCAAAAAGTGAATTTAAAAAAAATATTACATTCTAAACCTCATTTTCTTTTCAACCTATGGCTTGGCTTGGAGGTTTTTAACTCTACAACTCGCGCTCACCAAATCTCTTCCTTTTTTTGCACTATTAGCTTGAAATTCTTCACAAGGATGCTGCCAACATGTCAAAGAGGTCAAAGATTGTGAAGAGGTATGTATTTTTATTGTTTTTATTTCAAATTTGATATAGAATGTCAATTGAAATAGGATTTTTAATAAAACTTTGTTCTAATTCTCAAGGAATGAATCTCTACCTCCATACTTTGAGAATCCACAATCACCCCCTCATGAAGAGCCTCCTATACAAGAACAACTTGAAACCCCTCCATTAGTTCATAGGCATCCTCAAGGAACACAAGAAAATATCCTAAATCAAATTGAAAACAATGAAAGAGACATTGAACAATTAATTAGAAGATTAACTGAGCATGTCGAAACCCACCCTTATTAGAGAGGGATTGTCAAGTCATTGAAGTAAATTGTATCTCATGTAGGAGAAATGAGCAAGAAAACAAATTTTTGGTCAAATAAGAGGCATGAAATGAAACAATTTTATGCTAGTGGTTTTTCATATATGCAGATGTGAATTTTTTTTTTTAGCAAATCCAACTTGTATGCCCTATTTATAGACATGAGAACCAACACACCTTTGTCTCATGCATGCAGGAGGTTCCCCATCCATTGGTTACACTATGAATTAATTAAAAATAAATTTTGGGAGTGGTGGTGGATGGTATTTAACCAACCTCCATGCAATAACCATGAGGTACCACAATACTTTTTAAGGAAACTCTATTGTGAGTGTGTCCTCAATAGGATGCCAAATTATTTTGACATCTTAGACTTTCAGGGTAAAGGTGGGGGCTCCACACATGATAGACCTAATGCACGATGTAATCCATAGTTGGCACTGAGATCCTTGGCCAAACCCATGGTGGAGCATGTCGTTATTCCTTCCATTGTTAAGGACAGTGTAGAGGTGGACACACTAGAGTTGATTAGCTAGCTCTTATATAGTGTGTGAAGCCTCTAGCAAAGCCTGATGTGGAGGAGACATGTAGGCCCTAACCTCCACCCCACCATTGGGGTGCTTGTGGTTCTATTTTCACATATGATTATCAGAGTGCTTAGGATTCAGCTACATAGCCTACAACAGTTGCAGAGGCAATGACTTCCATAGATGAATTGCTGAATAATACATTCAGCATTGATACTCATATAAAATTTAGCAAGTTCATTTAATCCTTTTATTAAATTATATTTTGAAATTTAAGAATAACTAAGTTAGTAGAATATTGATATGATGAAATTTCAGGTTCAGAGTGTTCATGATATGTGCTCCATTCCTATAGACCCTTATTCATTCTCGACGTTGAGTCCACAGATATGCAACTAGTATTAATGATATTATTATTGCATTTGAATAGTTGAATGTTATATTTGAATGTTTGTCTCATAACATGTTGGTATGTGGTGACTGATCATGATATACTGTACACCTCGACATGTATCCTTGCCAAGGTTTGGGGCCAGGCCAGGCCCCAGGTGGGGGTTCAGGGGTGGAAAATGATGGTAAGAAGGTTGAGAAGTTTAATGGGAAGAACTATCAATTATGGAATATGTAGATGGAGGACTACCTCTATCAGAAGGATTTATGGCGGCCATTGGAAGGGAAAACCAAGAAACCTCAAGCAATGTCTGATGAGGACTGGGAGATTTTGGATAGAAAGGCTCTTGGAAGTATTCGTTTATGCCTGGCACAATCGGTGGCATTCAATATTACAAAAGCAAAGACAACTCAAGAGTTGATGGAAACCTTGGTGAAGTTATATGAAAAGCCTTCCGCTTCAAATAATGTATTTCTTATGAAGCGTTTATTTAATATGAAAATGGTAGAGGTGGGTCAGTTGTTAATCATTTAAATGAGTTTAATACGGTCACCAGTCAATTAACTTCTGTAAAAGTAAAATTTGATGAAGTTAGGGCTCTTTTTTATTTTTTGTTCTTTGCCTGAAAGCTGGAATAGCTTGGTAATGGTTGTTAGCAATTTTGTTTCTAGTTCGAATACATTGAAATTTGATGATGATGTTGGTGTTATTTGAGTGAGGAAATTCATAAGAAAAGCTCAGGTGGAATATCCACATCAGGCAGTGTTTTGAATGTAGAAAGTAGGGGCATAAAAAAGGAGAGGAAACAATTCTGAAAATCATGGGAAGTCACAAGGAAAATCAAAGGACATAAGGTCCCAATCTAGAGACAAGAGGGATTATTGGTACTGTGGTAAGCTGGGTCATTTATAGAAAGATTGTTGGTCTCGAAAAAATAAAGAAGGAGACAAAAAGGAAGGAAGTAAAGAGGAAAATGTGGTAAGTAATAAATCCTATGAGGATGCTTTGATTCTTTCCCTTGATAATGCTGATGATTCTTGGGTGTTAGATTTAGGGGCTTCATTTCATGCTACCCCCCATAGAAGTTATTTTCTTGATTATGTCCAAGGGGATTTTGGGTTGGTTTATTTAGGAGATAACAAACCCTGTCAGATTGTTGGAAAGGGAAGAATCAAGATTAAGTTGCAGAATGGGAATCATTGGCTACTACATGAGGTAAGGCATGTTCCAAAGTTAAGAAAAAAAATAATTTCAGCAGGGAAACTAGATGATGAAAGTTGTGTTGTTACATTTAGTGATAAAAAATGGAAGGTCACAAATATGCCTTAGTGGTAGCAAAAAGTGTGAAAGTATGAACCTTATATCTTTGTATAGGTCATACTGTTCCTTCTACTTTAATTATTACAGAAAAAGGTCAATGTTCAGGAATAGTTGTTGCAGTTCAGCAGGTAGAAGATCATATAGTTGTTGTGGACTCTAAATCAGCACTGTGGCATAACAGACTTGGGCATATGAGTGCAAAAGGATTGAAATTACTTCATTCAAATAATGTTTTACCAGGTCTAAAATGTGTTAATATGGATTTATGTGAAAGTTGTGTGTATGGAAAAAAAAAAGAGAGTAAGTTTTATCAAGGATGGGAAACAAAAGAAAGATGAGAAATTGGAGATTGTGCATACGGATGTATGGGGACCAGCTTAGGTATCTTCTCTCGGTGGCTCTCTATATTATGTTACATTCATTGATGATGCAAATAGGAAGGTATGAATTTATTTCCTTAGGGAAAAATTTGATGCATTTGAAACTTTTAAAAAATGGAGAAGCTTGGTTGAGAATGAGATGGGTAAAAAGCTAAAATGTCTCAGATCTGAAAATGGTGGTGAGTATTGAAGCAAAGAGTTTGAATATTATTGTTCCTCTAATGGTATTCATAGGCATAAAATGGTTCCAAGGACTCTACAGGAAAATGGAGTGGCTGAGTGCATGAATAGAACAATAATGGAGCATGCATAGACTATGAGATTGCATGTTGGGCTTCTTTTAAAAATGTGGATAGAGACTATAAACACTGTTGTTTATTTAATTAATAGAGGTCCCTCTAATCCTTTGGGTTGTGGTATTCCAGAGGAAGCATGGAAAGGTAAGAAGGTGAGTTATTCTTTTCTTCAACTATGAAGCATTTGCACATGTAGATTCTGAAAAAAGAACCAAGCTTGATGCAAAATAAAGAAATGTATATTTGTTTGATATGGCATTGATGAATTTGGTTATAGGCTTTGGGATTTTGAAAATCAAAAAATTGTGAGAAGTAGGGTTGTCATATTCAATGAGAAATTTTTGTACAAAGATCTATTGTTGCAGCATGAGAAGAAAGAAAATGATTATGCAGTGTTGGATGATATTCTAAACAATGATGTTTCAGTGGTTCCTCATGCTGGGCAACAATAGCAACAACAAATACCACAAACTCTTGTTAGACGATCTTTAAGGATAAGTAGACCTCTAGAAAGATTCTCTCCCTCTTTGTATACTATTTTGTTAACTGATGTTGGTGAAACAAAATATTATGATGAAGCTATGCAGGTGGATGGCAAGGTTCAGTGGGAGCATGGAATGGAAGAAGAAATGGAATCCTTGCTGAAAAATCAAACTTGGGAATTATGCAAGTTGCCTGCAAGTAAAAAGGATTTACTAAACAAATGGGTTTATAGGTTGAAAGAGGAGGATGGAGGTAAGAAGAGATTTAAAGCTAGATTAGTTGTAAAGGAATTTGTATAGAAAAAGGGTATTAATTTTGATGAGATTTTTTCTCTAATTATTAGAATGACTTTTATTCATATTGTTTTAAGTATTGTGGTTGTTGAAAATTTGCATTTAGAACAACTTGATGTTAAAACAGCCTTTCTCCATGGTGATTTGGAAGAGGAAATATATATGGAACAACCACAAGGATTTGAGGTCAAAGGTAAGGAGAAACTAGTGTGCATATTGAATAAAATTTTATATGGCTTGAAGCAAGCACCTCAGCAATGGTACTTGAAACTTGATAGTTTTATAGCTGAGCAAGGCTACAATAGGTGTAATTCTAACCATTGTGTTTATTTTAAGAGGTTGGATAATGACAACTACATTATTTTGTGTTTATATGTTGATGACATACTTGTAGTAGGGTGTAACATGAAACACATAAGTGAGCTAAAAAAATAGTTAGCAAAATATTTGCTATGAAGGATTTGGGGGAAGCAAAAAAAATCCTTGGTATGAAAATTTGTAGAGATATGAAAAATAGAAAATTGTTTTTATCTCAGGCTAATTATGTTGAAAAGGTGTTGTAGAGATTTCATATGGAGAATGCAAAAAATTTCAGCACACCTTTCCCTAGTCATGTTAA
>VDFB02000020.1:46745402-47023527 GCA_007258455.2 Sequoia sempervirens | reverse complement strand
TAGGGCATATGCTTGCTTTTCCACACTTGGATATTTCAACTCAGCATCTTTTAATGGTGCACTCATAAAGGCAATAGGATGCTCATTTCCCTCATTAGACTTTTGAGTTAACATTCCAGCACATGAATGATCTGAAGCAAAGGAATAGATGTAGAAGGGCTTGCTGTAATTAGGACTTACCAATACAGGAGCATCAGCAATAGCTCTTTTGATCTCTGCAAAGGCTTCCTTTGCTTCTGTAGTCGATTCGATCTTAGCATCTTGTTTCAACATTGCATTCAGTGGTTTAATAATTTTAGCAAATCCAGTGATGAATTTTCTGACGAAGTTGATCTTACCAAAGAAGGACTTCATCTCTTTTTTACTAGCAGATGGCTGAATCTTTAAGATGGCCTCCACCCTCTCTAGATCAATAGCAATTCCTTTTTTTGATATTACATGTCTGAGTAGCTTCCCTTCTGTTACTCCAAAGATGCACTTTTTAGGATTCAAGGATATGCTGAATTCTTTGCACTTCTAGAACACTTTGTCCAGATCTGAGATGTGATCCCCTCTGTTCTTTGAGAACACAGTCAGGTCATCCATATAAATGATGATGCATTTGCCTATGATATCCTTAAAGGCAATATCCATAGCTCTTTGAAATGTGGCCCCTGTGTTGATGAGTCCAAATGGAATCCTCCTGTAGGCAAAGGTACCCCACTTAGTTGTGAAAGCAGTCTTATGTCTGTCTTCATACTGAACCATTACTTGATTGTACCCTGAATAACCATCCAGAAAGGACATCATCTGAGATCCATTGATCACTTGAAGTACTTCATCTAAAGAGGGAATTGGATAGTTATCTTTTTCTGATGATCTGTTTAAATTCCTGAAGTCAACATAGAGCCTAATTTCTCCATTCTTTTTTCTTACTGGAACCAGGTTTGCCACCCATGTTGAGTGTCTGACAGGGAATATGATTCTGGCAGACAACAGTTTCTGAACTTCCTTCTGTATTAGTGGTTCTAGTAATGCGTTGATAGGTCTCTGTCTCTGTCTGAAAGGCTTGACATCTGGCTTCAGGGGTATAGTATGAGTTATGATTGATGTATCATAAGTTTTCAAGTCCTCATAACGCCAAGCTACAATATCTGGAAAGTTGTGTAATGCGTCAATTATCCCTCGTCTTTCTTCTGGAGTGCATACCTTGCCAATAAAAATGTTTTTGGTGTTATCTTCAGTTCCCATATTATAAGTATCACACCATCCACTGATTGATTCTTTCTTTGATTCTTGTTCTTGATCTCTGATCTTGTCCATATCAAAAATTCGCTCCAACTGTACCATTCCCCTTGGAATAGTATTAGACTTCAGATTCAGCACACCTTCCAAGTCCAGTTCTGCTTCCTGTGGTTTTGTCTCATCGATGATTTGGGAAGCAAAGACATCTGTATTTGTGATAAAATTTAGGATATGTTTATCATCTTTGAATACCTAGAAGTTAGTAACATTGTCTGGGACTGATGGCACAAGAGTCAATTCAACTATGAATTTCTTTAATCCTGACAGAGATAGAGGCTGCAGAGTGCTTGCGGCTTGAGCTAGAGAATCAGCAGTTTGATTCCTCCATCTTGGTATCAGTTGAATGTTGAAGGCATCAAATCCCTCGATGAGGTCCCACACTCTATGCCTATAATTTGTCATTCTCCTATCGTGGCATGCATATTGTCTCCTTGTTTGACTACTAATTCTGAATCACCAAAAACTTGTAGAACCTTGACCTTTTTCTTAAGTGCCATGAGAATTCCATGTATCAATGCTTCATAATCTGCTACATTATTTGTATAGTGAAATTGGAGTCTATGGGCTGCAAACAAATTTTTACTTTTTGGACTAATCAATTCAAACCCTGCCCCAGCTCCATGCTTAGACTTGGATCCATCAAATCTAAGTGTCCAACATTTAGTAGCTGCTATCTTCTTCATCACATCCTTGGGCTTAATATTACTGGGTGGCCTTTCAGATGACACAAACTTTTTCTCTTGACAGTCTTCCTGAGGACCTTGTATATCTGTTTGGGCTGCCATGGTTGTATTCATGGATTTATGTACTTGCTCTACTGTTGTTTGGCATAAACAACACTCCAACTCTGAATGGAAAGCATTATGGACTCTACACCAATTAGGTAAGAGCAACTCTTCAAAGCTTGTCCTTCTCCCAAGGCAAACCTGATTGTCAGCACACTGCGTGATGAATTCTTGAAAACTGTTTAATAGACTGAGCTGGTTATCTTCAGGTTCCTTTTCTTCCTCAACTGATTCTGTCAAAAAAGTGACAGGGTTGAGTCTTGTTTCCGCATCAACGGGTATCATATGTAAGATCAACACCTCCTCTAAATCTGTCTCTTCATATTGAGTTGATAACATATAATTTCCCATTCCAACTTCTGATATTAGTACCTATATTGAAGTCTTTTGATATTCTGTAATCATGTACTTCATTCTGGGCTCTCTCTCAATTCTGATCTGATTAGGCACTCCTTTCCAAGGAAGCCACATGTGAGAATGATCAGTGGACACATAACCATTTAGAGCCTTCATAAAATCTCTTCCTAGAATCAAACCATATGCATCAGGAATTTTAGCTACCTGAATATTGATAACCTATTGAATTCTAGGATATGAGACTATCTGCATGTGAATCATGTTTAGTTCTCCCACCACATTTACTTCAATTCTATCCAACTGAGTCACCTCCTTCTAAGAGTTATCAAGTGTAATTCCTAAAGCTCTACAAACTCCAAATGGCATCACATTGGTGGAAGCACCAGAATCTAATAAACAATTATGCAGATTCTTACCAAAGATACAGACAGAGATCAGGAATGGTGGAGTTTCTGTCTTCCCTTGAAACAAAGTAGGCTGAGTATCTACCTGAGCCACTTGAGTCTTATCCTTTTCTTTTCCTTTATCTCCAGGGGGCATGTTAGTCCTATTTTGGGTCCGATTTTGTGTGTTCACAGGCTGAGAACTGGAAGTCTGGCTGATATTCTCTCCAAAAGGCTTGGAATGTGCATCATAGGTACCTAAAATAGCCTTTCTAATGGGAGGAAACCTTAATAACTCAAATGCTAAAAGATTCACCTTTAATTTCTTGAACTCCTCAGCAACATATGAGACCATCTGCTCCTCGCTCATATCCGTAGAAGCTTCTCTAGAAGGTTCCTCCACTTTATCCTTGCTTGTTTGAACAGCCTTTTCCTTTTGCTGGTCAGTTTGAGCCTGTCTTTCTTTTGAAAGATACTGCTTGGAGACATGTGGATAAGACGGATTATTGCTAGCATTAGGATCTGGGGGAGTGCTGAAGTTGTTAGGAGGAATGGAAGTGGTGAAAGGTCCTCCAGCCTGGGGATGCCTATGAGGCATATCTCTCAATCCCTGTCTCTAGAACATTTGTACTTCTTCAACATAATTCTCTTCCTGATCGAGGGGACCATTATCATTCATTTCTTCTTCATTGAACAATTGAGCAACCTCATCTCCATTGCATACCTGATCTGCCCCTTCTTCCTGGGAATCAAGTTCCTCTTCAGGTACATTCTCCTTACTGGCTAGGAAATGAGCATGGTTCAAAACCAGCACAGGAGCATCATAAGGACTTGAGGGAACAATCTCCTGTCCATTTGCATTATTTTTCACTTCATATTGAAAAATAGAGGCAGCAGTTTGGAATTTTGGACACTCTAATTCTGAGTGCTGACTTGTCTTATGGAGCCTACACCATCCTGATAAGGCTGCTTTAGCCAGATATACACCACTAGGAGGCTTGTCCTGACTAACTGGCTGATTTGTAGACTGGTTGACTATTTGGCTAGCTGGTTGATCCAATGGGGTGGGGATCCCTCCATTATATGGTCATGTATTCCAAGTCCTACTTTGCCCTTGTGATTGTCTCTTATCAAATCCAGATCCACTACCTTGACCTCTATCAAAGTTCTGTCTCCTATCATTATTATAACCTTTGTCATTATTGTACCCCCTATCTTGATTATTTCCCCTGTCATTATAGAATCCTCTATCATTACGCTGTCCCCTGTCAAAATTTTGCCTTTGTAAAAATTCTCTGTTCTGATTGGATTGCATACTCTTCTGGGCAGCCTGCAGTTGACTATTTTGATTCCTTAAGTAGGTCACCTCTAGATTTAGCTTCTTTATCTGCTCAGCCATTTCATCAATCCTCTCCCTATTTGGATCTCGGTAAGGAGGCTGGCTTGGGTTATTCTGAGGAGGGACATGCATTGTAATAGATCCCATAGACTGATGCAATACCTCAGAGTTTTGTAGATAAGCAGGAAAACTATTTGGCTGTGACTGATACATAGGCTGATTGACCTGCTGCTGGGGAAAATTCATGATGGGAGAGACTTGACTCATGGAAAGGCCAGGATGTGGCACCAAGGGTAACTGAGGTACTGGATTCATGATTGGAGTATGGTTGGTGAGTGCCTGATTCACTGCCTGAACCTGATTAGGATGTGCAACTGGTCCTAAAGAAGGCAATGGTCCAATTATATGTTGCCTCAAATTTGTGCTAAGTTTAATAGCCTCTATATAAGCATCAGTTAGGGTACCTGGAGGATTGGGTCTCCATTTCAGGAAGGTTGTTGTCAGGCTATCTAGAGCTTCATAATAGATTCCTAGGGCAGTATTGTCATCCAAAACATAGGGATCTTGAAGTTTGGTATATGCACGATGAAATCTATTATTGAAACCGGATATAGGCTCATTGACCTCTCTTTTGACCCTAGTGAATTGCAAATACCATTCATTGGCACTGATGGGTATTATGAACTTTTGTAAAAAGGAAGTTTCAAGATCATTCTAGTTTAGAATGAAGCCAGAAGGGAGGTGATTGTACCAGTAAAAGGCCTCTTCTCCTAGTGAATAAGGGAACAACCTACAGGAAACATCCTCATGGACAATTCCTCTATCTTTGAGATAAGTTTGGAAAATCCTTATGTGTTCTTCAGCAGTTCTATTTGGGTCATTGACATGGAACTTTGAACAAAAATGCTCGGGGTTTTTGGGCATTACATTGTAGGCCTAGAAAAATAAGGGAGATGGATTATTAGCTAAGAAAGCCATTGGTAAAAGTGGGGGAGGTGGTTGTGGTTGGTTATTAATAATAGGCTGAGGATGTTGAATGAGAACCGCTTCAGGGATGGGTATAGCCTCAACCTCAGGGTGTGAAGATGTAGATGAAGCTAGTGAAGGGATGGGTGATGATGATTCTCCTCTTTCTCGAGTCCTTGACCTAGCGTGGAACTATAATTCTTGTAAATTTTCCTCTCCAGTGGTAGATCTGGTATTTCTCCTATATCTCTCTGGAGAGATGGCGTTCAAGAAACGATCCAGTGTGCTCATTTAGGCCCTCCTTCTAGCACCAATCTGTTGATGGTGTTTTCTGCACAGTAACAACTCAGACAAAATGCAATATTCTATCTCTCTTGAAAGGTAATTTTCAATAATAAATCACTGAAAATCACCCCAAGGTCTCTCGGGTGTTAGGTCATAACAATGCATAAACAACTCAGATAATATGTGAAAATGCTGGTAATCACAATCGGACCTTACTACAAGCAAACTGTATCTTTCCACTTATCAGATCTTGCAATATGATGATCTTAAATCCTAAATCTAACCAGATAATAAAGAAATGGAAAAAGATAAGGGTGCAAGGATTTGATAAAATCTAAACTATTCCTAGAATGAACAATGTAAATGATAGATATTTGGAATGGACCTATCCCAAATAACTAGTTCCTGATCAACCCACAATGCAATTTTACAAGAACGGTGCAATCTTCTGAGGTATACAGATTTTCAAATCATAGACATTCATCTACAATCGAACTTAAGCACATTAAATATATGGTCCAGGTTGACTTCACCAGCCTATTACAATCAGATAGTTACTGTGAGTATAGACCAGAGATAGCAACAAACATTCCAAATATAAAATCATAAACATCATTCATCAAACTAAGACTGATCTAATTTTGAACACTAAACCCTAGACCTTCAAGCAATTTGAAAGATAGAACAAAGGAACCATGTGAGATGGAATAACACAAGAGATTGCACCAGGAAAGCCACAATGTCTTCAATTGTATTAAATCACCAAAATGCTGCAACAATTCCACCGTTCTAATTACAATATTTGCTTCAAGAAACAGAATACTAATCCTACTACAAAATATTCTATCTCTTGCTCTTACTTGTCTCAATTACTGTCTAGCTAATGTCTAACCCCTTACAATGAGGCAAGAATGCCTTTTATAGCAAGTCTCAAGGTATGTCGGCCCAGCCAAACATTTTACAAGATAAATAAATTTTCCAAACAAGTCGGCCAAGGAAGAAACAAACTAAGGCACACATTAAATGCCATCATCTAGGTCGGCCTTGACACAATCCTCAATGCAGCCCCGTCCAATGCATGCCCTATGATAATAGGGAAGCACAAATCTCGAAATAAGCATTAACTGCCACTTCCCTTATCTTTTCTCTGAACCGATGACCCTTGGACCTTCAAAAATGTTCCATCCAACTCGGTGATAGGTGGCAAAGGTAGTACCCTAAGTCTGCATTTAATGGAGTCAATCTCCTCCTTTGACTGTTCAACAATCTTGTCCCAATATTCCTTACTAGATAGATATTTGTCCATTACTGCCAAGTAGGTGGCGGCATCATCAAGCTGGTGGCTTGTTACTACACTTTCAGAATCTGGGGCATAAACCTCATGCCACCACTCTTTCAGCTATTCCAAACTTAGATATTTTGGAGCTATCTTCCTCCTCCCAGTCATCACCTCAAAGAAGGCAATGCATCCATCATATACTGTAGTGAGATCCCCATCAATCTGTTTCTTCCACTTCTGGATCTTCCTTATGGCCTTCTGCCTAATCTGCAGAGCCTCGAACCATTCCCAAGGTTCATCCAATCTGGAAGAAGGAAGGATTCCATCCGCAGCCAGTTGTTCTTTACCATGCCCCATGATAACTCTTGATTTCTGCAACAAGAGGTCAATGTCCTCCTTGTCCTAGGACAACACATGCTCAAACAACTCCTTGGCCCGGACTGCATCCTTTCCAACTGATAAGATGTCCTTGATTGCATTATCTCCCTTTGCTTGCACATCCTTCAGCTAATCCACTATAGCTTGGGTAGAGGTCTTCATTTTCTCAATCTCAGAGATAGTTTCCTTGGGCAGAAATCCGGGTGTGGCAGAAGAAGACAGATGAAGAGACTGCAAGGGTTTCATTACCTCCTCCAAGCATTTCCTTAACCTTTCATTTTCTTTCTTCAATTCCTGCTTGGTCTGGGTCTCCTTCCTCAACCTGCCAATGATCACCGCACTGGACCCTTCAAACTCTTCTATATCCTGTTCCATGGATGCCGGCCCAAGGTTGATCGTTTGCACACTGTAATGTTGACCAGTGACATCCTCTCTCATCTTATCCATGACAGGAGTGGCAATGTGGATAACCCTGTTATTTTTTTCATCTCTTTCCACCTTGGAAACAACCTTAGCTGCCTTCCTTTTCTTCCCTTTGCCGATTTTTGACAGCATCTCATCCCAATCCAAGGGAGTGTCTTCGACTACCACCTACTTCTTCCTTGCAAGCTCTTTTTCTAGCCAGTCCGGGGCTGCAGGCTCTACCCGGATTTCTTCTATCCTTGTTTCTTCTAGCTGTTCTGTCACTTTCTCTTCTTCTTCTACAGTTGCCTTATCCTCCTCTTCCCCAGGGAGCTGCTCACCTTGGTCGATTTCTTCAAGCTCCATCTCTGGCTGTACAAGTGATGGGGTCCTAACAGGGACATCCTCTTTTTGCTCAGGGGATGCGTTACCTCTGCTATTTTCTAGAGAATCCTCATACATCACCAAAGGGGAAGTATGCCTTTCCTCCTCTTCAACTCCCAGCTCCGCTGCCTCACTAAAGAGTGTCCCTTCATTGAAGGGCTCTACTTCTCCACTGGTTTCATGTTCCTCCAGAATTTCTGGCGCAGGTGCACTTGGTGGAGGAGAAACACCCTTGGATGGTTCTGCGGTTGGTGATTTTGGCGAAGGATCCATCCTTTGCACAGTGTCCCTCAGAGAGGAAGTCTTAGATCTCATCGTGTAAACTCTTGTCTTTTCTCCCCCTGAACTCTCCACATCTACAATTAGAGGCTCATCCTCTGAGGCAACCTGACCCTTCTTCTTTGAAGTCCTGGTTGTTCTTGCTTTCTTCGGTGGTGGAGGAGAATTTTCCTCTTCTGCCTCTTCCTCATCAGAGGACCTGCCAAGTTTCAAGGTCTACCAACTCCTTTTTCCTTTTGGCTTCCTTTTTGTTTCAGGTCCACCTTCCTTGGGTCCTCTAATTTTTATCTTAAATGGTGAGGTCTTGCCAGCTTTCCCTTTGGGGTCATCCTCCCCAAATTCCTCAAAAGTGGACATAGGATTGAGATTCCCCATCAAATCGAAGGTACAAGGTACCTTTTCACTCTCCAGCTGCCAAACCTTATGCTTCAACCAGGAAGAAGTGAATTTCATGACCTGTGCCATTAGGTCCTCCAACTCTGTGACCTCATCATCATTCTAGTTGATATTCCCGACCGACTTATCCTTCACAGTCTCATAGACATGATCCTGCACTAGGTTTCCATCGTCCTCTAGCTGATCCGGGATCAACCTGACATTGTACTGTCTTATTGCCTCCACAGGGAGCCTGGAGTACCTCTTCCTTCTGGCCTCAAGGTCATCTTTGATATTGGCGCAATAATCTTCCAGGTCATCCTTATGCCGGTACTCCCTAGTGGCTTTCTTCTGCACCTATCATGTGATGTCGAAATTCATCCTTTTGGAGTGGAAGGAGAAACCATAAGCTGCTAACTCATCTCCTGCCATATGTACTGATTGAATAGAAGGGCACACTTCTGCTACACCAATCCCGAGAGGAAAGTCTCCACCGAAGCCAGTCTTATGCTTCTCCCTCTTCACAACAGCGTCAAATTCACAAATCTGTCTAACAATCTCCAATAGCACGATGTGATCAGTAGGGTATCTTGGCAACCTATATGGAGCAACCGGGCATCCATCAATCCTTATGTAAGTGAAGGTGGGGAACTGAATGAACCAAGCCCCATAGTTCTTAATTAGCCCCTTGGCTCCATCTGATAATCTCATGTGCTCAGCATTTTGCAACATCCGGGTAATATGCATTGTGAATGCATCATTGGCTCTCCGGTAATCCTTGTGTCCTAGATGCAGCGTAGGGTAGATCTCATAGATTATATTCTATCCAAATGTCCCCCTTGGAGTCAAACCCCTGTATGGATAGAACTGGGCTAGTACATATATGACATAAGAGGACATGGTGAACCTCTTAGTTTCTAGGATGTTCCTTAACTGTTTGTAAATTTCAGAGCGAATAAGCCCTGCCCAATGATAATTGGTGCCTTGTTCAATCTTGGTGATCACATGGACCATCCAGCTCTCCAACACTCTGGCAGTCTTCAAACCAGCTACCCTGCTTAAAAATGTTATGGCTTCGTAAATATCCAACCTGAACTTAACTCTGTGGAACTGCTTTGACAATTTAGAATCTTGGGACTTTGGTTTTTCCAACCAAGAGTTGATTATCTGTTGGGTTTTGTTGGGCTCCTTCTCATAATATGTTTTGGCAGTGTCTATGTTCAAAGTACACACAGAAGACAGATCTGGCATGTCGAAGGCCTGGGCAATGGAGATAGGACTGAAGTTCACCAAGACCCTTCCCTCGGTGCTGACCACCCTTTGTGTATCAAAATCATACTGCCTAGCGCATTCCAGGATCAGCTCATAACACTGAATTGCTGGCGGGAACCCAGCCACATGCACAAGTCCGTATTTCATCATCCCTTGCCTCAAAGCTGATAGATCCTTCTCAGCTTTCCTCTGTTTGAACTCCTCATACCTCCAAGCTCCCACATTAGTATCAGACACTTTAGACCATATGGAGGATATCTTGCTCTCAGGAAGCTGACTCTTGACGTCTAAGCTTAGTCATTCTACCTCAGAAATAGATGACCCCTTTGTGCCACCCTCAGATTTTTCGGTAGCAGCCTTGCTTGATTCGACCTACACTCACAAAGACATCATTAGTCTTCAATTACTGTGCATATTCCAACCCAAAGATTAGCATAAAATCATATAAAACAATCAAAATCTATCACAAACTGTTAATCCTTGAAAGTCTGGAAAAATAGACCAGTCTAGGAAAATATCGCAAACCAGGAAAATCCAGTCGGGGCAGAATTTCAGAGAAATCCGACCCAGACGGGTTCTCGCTGCCAAAGTGTCATTAATCAAATAAATCATTAATACAGCCAAGAATCATCAGATTATCATGAAATTCATGCATTGGTAACAAGAAATAAGCATTTAGTGTTCACTCCATCAATTCTATCTTTGAAAAATCAAACAGGTAAAGCCAGACAGGGAAACCGAAAAAATCCAAATGGAACGGATTTTTGCGGGCAGCCCGAAATGTTTCGGTAATTACCCCAGCCCGCGGAATAAGCCTAAACCAGGAAAATCTGAAAGTAGAGGAATTCTGCGAGGACCTTAAAAACCCGAGGAACGACGAAACATGAACCAATAGCCAAATGTTCACGGGATCTCCTCTACCTGAGTTCCAATGGTCTCAAAACCGACAGTAATCAACAAGACTCAAAATGTAAAGGATTTCAAATTCTCAAAAGCTTTCAAAGGACAAGTCCCTTATGCCAAAACAACGGTGCCCTAATTTTAATAACCAGACCTCCGCCATTAAAATCAGGGGAAGCTTCAAGGTTTAAAATATCAGTTAATGATTAACCTTAAGCACTCCAAATCCTCACAGGGCAGGGGTCAGCGTAATACAAGGACAAGATCGATCAATCATAACGAATTTTCCATTCTGGGCCGAACACCAAAGAAAACCCTAACCTTGCACCATATGGCGGACCTCGCACTAAGAGGGCAAATAATCTAACCTAGAACCCCTCAAACAGATGCACCACTTATCTTAATAGGCAAATACAAGCCCATAGGGCATGGGTAATGTGGTTTCACAAAGAAACAGGTCAAACCCAAATTCCATAAATACGAGATCACAATCAAGCAAGGGTCGACTCGAAATTATCATCATTCAGTGCAGAAACACTCAATCACCATGCAAACAAATGAAATGGGCCAATGACAACCTACCATGGATTAATGCGGATGGAATTCGAGCTTAAAGGAACAACTGCAAAATGAACACACCCAGGCAACATAAATCCAAATGCCGACACCTAGCAATCCACACGTAAGTCGCACAGGAAGAATGCTCAAAGCTCGAATAAAACTCTTAATCGCCAAAGCAATCAGTAAGTGAACAATGAAGTTAGAATGATGCTCAAAATGCCCAAAATCCGCCCATATACTCGTCTGAGCAAAGGTACCTTGGTCATTAATGAGCAACAAGACACTTTTGACAAATCTGGAAACCCAAGCCCAAAACAAAATTTTAGAAAATCTCAGAATACGCAAAAATTCGAATGGACAGAAATTTCGCGGAAATGCAGAAACCGGGAATATAACGGAGCTCAGGATTTTGGCGTAGACCGGGAAAATCTGCCAAAACCAGAAAATCTCGGATTCAGGCAGAAACCTAGATTCAGAGAATCCAGCCAGAAACGGACAAAGAACCAGGGCCCGGGAAAATCCGCTGGAGCCAGAAAATCCCGGAGTTAGGTGAAAACCCAGATTTTGCTCAAAACTCAATTTCAATCAATTAAAGCCTCAAGGCAAGGTCAAAGATAACAAGACCAACATGTCAAGACCCTAAAAGATAAGTCCAATAAAACCAAAGGTCAAAAAAACATACGGAGAGAGGGTCCCCACTCCAAGTGGGGCGTGTGTGCAAAAACTGCACAACACCACTGATAAGTACATGAAAAATTATTGCACTTTAAAAAAAAATGCACCCAAAAATGCTACCGTAGGAGAAGGATATGAGCTCTCGAAGTTCCCAAAATGAGGATGAAGCAACAACACCTGTGAGAATCTACAATTTCTAGAAAAATCAGGCACCGAAACCAAAACTTGATTATACCACTGTAAAGAGCACAAAAAATTAGCCCAAATAAAAAAAATTGCTCAAAAAAAGGGGTCAAAATGAGCAAGATATGAATCTTCAAAGTTTTCCTATGAAAACCAAAATGAAAAGCATGGGGGAGGAGAAATTTTTTGAGGCGCTGATGTTAGTATTGATGCAGTGTTGATGTGAGCACTTTGTGATCTTAAATTTGACATCTTGTAGACCACTGCTGGAATATGCTCCTTCCCTTGGAATATTCACCGACAAAATATGCTAATTTACAAATGAAATATTCTTAATGATAGAATCTTAAAGATTATGTGGAATCTTCCACTAAAGCCAGATTTAAATAAACACCTGCTGAGATCTTTTGAGTGCTAGTTTTAAAATGCTGGATTTTAATTGAATGACAAGGTTTTAAGTTTATTGGCCCACTATTTGAATAGACTCGTCGATCTTTGTGGTGGGGTCTGTTGTGCAGTTTTACACACACACCCCACTTGGAGTGGGGACCCTCTTTTCATGATATCCTTTTGACCTTCGGTTTTATTGGATTTGTCTTTTCAAGGTCTTGGGATGTTAGTCTTGCTGACTTTGGTCTTGCCCTAAAGATTGAATTGGTTAAACTTGGTTTTTAAGGGAAGTCCAGGTTTTGACATAGGTCTGAGATTTTACAGCTCAGTTGGATTTTCCCGAGTCATGGTCCATTGTCTGGTTATGGCTGAATTTTCTGAAGTTCGGGTTTTTGCTTGAATCCGGGATTTTCTGACTCCGGCGGATTTTTCTGAACTTCGTTAAAATCTTGAAGGGTGCATTATTTACGGAATTATCGCTCACTCGGATTGTCCGTCTAGCTTGGTTTTTTCCAGAATTCTGTTCTGGGCTCAGGTTTCCAGATTTTCTCGATATGTCTTGTCACTCATTAATGCTCGAAGTACGTCTTCTCTCGCGTGAGTGCAGGTAGATTTAAGGTCTTTTGGGCATTCTTTTGATTTCATTATTTCATCTACTATTTTCTCTGGCGCCTAAGTTCATTCTTCTTGAGTTTTGATTGTTGGATTCGAGCTGCTTGCGTGTGGATTGCTTGAGAGCTTGTGTTGAGTTTTCATTGCTAGGGCACACTGTTTCACAGTGACTTCCTCAAGTTTGAGCTTCATTCAGATTTGATCCATGGTAAGTCACTGCCGACTTCTCCTTTTGTTTGCACTTTGATTGAATCTTTCGAGTTGTTGATTGGTGGTCCTTTAGGTTGGCCCTTGCTTGTTCCATGATTATGTGTTTAGCGAAGTAGGGTTCGACTTACCTTTTCATGGGTTTTATCACCCGCACTGTGCATCCCTTCATTTATCAATTGAATGTTGGGTGTATCCCTATCACTAGGTGTTTCTGGTAGGACCCTGCTTTGTTGGCGCGTAGTTTGCTAAATATTGCGAGGTTAGGGTTTCGGTAGGTTCGCCTGAATTTGCTAGGATCGATGGAGTTGTCTCAATTTTCATGTCTCGAGTTTAGCTCGACCCTATTTGTACCTTGTGAGATCCCGATGCTTTAGCTTGATCATTTTGAGGGATAGTATTTGAAATTCTGAGCTCACCCTAGCTTTCATGGTGGAGGTCTGGTTATTAATTTTAGGGCATCGTCATCCCTTTGCAAAGATCAGTCAATTGAGAGTTTTAAGAATTCAAATTCATGTGCTATCGAAGCTTTGTTTATTGGGATTGATTTTATGGCCATTGGCATCCAAATAGGGAGGTTTGCATGATCATTCGGTCAGGGGTTTGCGCATTAATGATCATCGGGTTCCCTAGGTGTCCGCAAAATTTCTGCGAACCTGGATTTTCCTAGTTTCTGCCATATCCGCGGAGTATGATGAATTCCAGAATTTTGAGTTGTCCACAGAAATCCGACCTGTCTGGATTTTTCCGGTTTCCTGCCTGGTTCCACTCCTTTGTGATTATCGAATTAGAGGGTAATGAAGTAAATGCTAAATGATGATTTCTTGTTGCAAATAAAGGAATTTCATGGTAGTCACACAACACTTTTGACTGTATTAACGATTTATTTGATTTATGATGTCTTGGCAGTAGGAGTCCATCTGGGTCGGATTCCTCTGAATTCCATGCTGACTAAATTTTCCCAGTTTACTTCATTTTCCTAAATTACTTCATTTTTTTGGATTTTCAAAGATTGATGATTAGTGGTGGATCTTAATTGTTTTATGTGGTTTCCAAGCTAACCTTTGATTGAAATATGAATGATAATTGGATGCTCATGAGGCTCTTTTGTGAATGCAGGCTGAATCAAGCAAAGTTGTGGCAGGAAAGTCCAAGGGTGATACTGAAGGGTCCTCAGTTACTGATGCAGAAAGATTGAGGCTAGATACGAAGAGTTAGGTGCCTGATAGCAAGATAGCTTTGATATGGTCTAAGGTCTCTGACACCAATGTAGGAGCATGGAGGTATGAGGAATTCAAGGCAATAACAGCTCAGAAAGATCTATTGGCCCTGACCAAGGGAATGATGGAGTCTGGACTGGTCCATGTAGCATGATTCCCTCCTGTGGTTCAGTGATATGAATTGATATTGGAGTGTGCCCGACAATATGACTTTGATACACAGAGAGTCATTAGCACAGAAGGAAGAGTCTTGGAAATCTTCAATCTAGTTTCTATTGCCCAAGCATTTGATATGCCAGACTTTCCATGTGTGTGTGCCTTGGATATGGACCTAGCTAGAACTTACTATGAGGATGAGCCCACCAAAGCCCAGTAGATGATCAATTCCTGGATGGAGAAACCAAAGTCTCATTTTTCCAAACTGCCCAAGCAATTACATAGGATCAAATTCAGACTAGACGTATATGATGCAATCACATTATTGAGCAAAGTGGCCGGTTTAAAGAGTGTCGGGGTATTGGAGAGTTCGATGGCGCATGTGATCAACAAAATTGAGCAAGGTATTAATTACCATTGGGTAGGACTCATCAGTGCAATGATTGATAGACAGCTGAGAGATGTGTTAGAAATGAAGAAGTTTACTATGTCCTCCTATGCGATGTATGTGTTGGCCAGATTCTACCCATACAGGGGTTTGAATCCAAAGGGAACGTTTGGATAGGATATAGTCTATGAGATATACCTTGAATTGCACTTGGGAAATTAGAACTATAGAAGAGAAAATGATGCATTTACAATGCATATTACTAGGTTGCTTCAAAATGCAGAGCATGTGAGCTTATCTGATGGAGCCAAGGAGCTAATCAAAAAATATGGAGCTTGGTTTATACAATTTCCCACCTTCTCCTATATCAAAATTGACGGATGTCAAACTGCTCCATACAGTTTGCCTAGATATCCTACTGACCACATTGTGCTATTGGAGGTTACGAGGAAAATATGTGATTTTGATGCTATTGTTAAAAAGGAAAAGCATAAGACAGGGTTTGGAGGAGATTTCCCTCTGAAAATTGGTATAAGCGAGGTTTTTCCTTCAATCCAATCAGCGCACGCATCAAGGGATGAATTGAGTACTTATGGTCTCTCTTTCCACTCTAAGAGGAAAAATTTTGACATTACTGGTGAAGCGCAGAAGAAGGCCACCAAAGAATACCACCACAAGGATGACCTAGAGGATTACTGGGCAAACATCAAAGATGACTTTGAGGGGATGAAGAAAAGATACTCTAGGCTTCCAGTGGATGTGATCAAATTGTACAATGTCAAGTTGATCCCTGACCAATTAGAGGATGATGGGAATCTGGTTCAAGATCATGCATATGAGTTGGTCAAAGACAGGTCTATTGGAGAGGTAAACTGGGTTGAAGATGAGGTAACTGAGTTGGAAGAACTAATGGCTCCTGTTATGAAGTTTACTAAGTCATGGTTGAAGCACAAAATATGGGAATTGGAAAGTGAGAAGGTACCTTGTACCTTTAATCTAATGGGAAATCTGAATCCTCTTTCCACCTTAGAGGAATCCGGTGAGGATGATTCCAAAGGAAAACCTAAAGTAAGCTCACCTTTCAAGATTAAAATTAGAGGCCCTAAGGAAAGTGATCCGGAATAGAAAAGGAAACCTAAGGGAAAGAAGAGAAGCCGAACTTTGAGAATCGGTAAGTTTATAGAGGAGGAACTTGAGCAAGCAAAGAAAGAAGATATTCCTCCAGAGCCGAAAAGGACAAGGACAACTAGGGTTTCTAAGAAGAAAGGTTAGGAAGCTCCTAAGGATGAGGCAAACCCTCCAATGGTTGATGTGGAAAGCACGAGAGAGAAAACCAAGGTTTATTTGAGGAAATCAAGGACTCCATCTCCCAAGGAGACCATGCCCAAAACAGATCCTCTTCCAATGGCATCCACTGTCGAGCAACAAAAGGCTACTTCCCCTTCATTAAGTGTACTTGAGCAGGAAAACCATGAAGAGCATGAGACTAGTGGAGAGGTAGAACCATTCAAGGAAGGAGAACTCTTTGGTGCAGCAGCTGAGCTCGAGGTTGAAGATGTGGAAATGCACCCTTCTCCACTAGTACAGTATGAGGATTCACTGACGAGCAACAAAGACAACAGATCCCCTGAGAAGGAGGATGTCCCTATTAAGACCCCATCACCTCTGCAAGAAGAAGACCTCGAGCTAGGTAATCAAGGTGATCAGTCTCTTAAGAAGGAAAAGGATTAGACCGCGGAACAACATGAAGAGGTCAAGACAGATGAAATATGGGTGGATCCTACTGTCCCGAATTGGTTGGATAAGGAGATTACAAGAAAGAAACAGGTCATTGTTGAGGACACTCCCCTCGATTGGGATGAAATGTTCGACAAAATTGGCAAAGGTAAGAAGAAGAAGATGGCTAAGGTAGTTTTAGAGATAGAAAGTGATGAAGCGAGTAACAGGGTTATTCATATTGCCACCCCTGCTGCTGATAAGAGTAAAGATGAGGTCATTGGAAAAGATTACAATGTATAGACTATCAATCTTGGACCAACTTCTATGGAACAGGATATTGAAGAGTATGAAGGGTCCAGTGCAGTAATAATTGGGAGATTAAGGAAGGAAACAGAGTCCAAGCATGAGCTTAAAAGGGAGAATGAAAGGCTTAGGAAATGCCTAGAAGACTTGATGAAACCTTTGCAATCTCTTCACCCATCTTCTTCTGTTGCGATTGGTTTCTTGCCTAAGGAAACTATTTCTGAAATTGAAAGGATAAAAGCTTCTACTAAGACTATTGTGGATTGGTTAAAAGATGTCCAAGCAAAAGGAGATGATGCAATAAAGGAGATCCTTTCAATTGGAAAGGATGCCGTAAGAGCTAAAGATTTATTAGAGCATGTTTTATCTTAGGACAAGCAGGATATTGACCTTTTATTGCAGAAAGTTAAAGTGATCATGGAGCATGGTAAGGATCAGTTGGTTATAGATGGAATCCTTTATTTTTCTAGAGTTAGTGAGCCTTGGGAATGGTTCGAGGCCTTGCAAATTTGACAGAAAGCCATCAGGAAGATCCATAAGCGAAAGAAATAGATGGATGGTGATCTGACCAGTTTTTATGATGGATGTATTACATTCTTTGAAATAATGACTGGCAGGAGAAAGATTGCTCCTAAGTACCTTAGCTTAGAACAATTGAGGGAATGGTGGCATGATGTCTATGCCCCTGATTCTAAAAAATGTTCTAACAAGGCACCAAATAGATGATGCGGCAACTTACTTGGCTGTGATGGACAAGTACCAAGTGCATAAGGGTGAGTGGGATAAAATTGTTAAGCAGTCAAAGGGAGAAATCGACTCCATTGAATGTCGGTTCAAGATCCTACCTTTGCCACATGTTGCTGAGCTAGATAGAGTGTTTTTGAAGGTTCATGAAACGTTGGATCAGAACAAGGATAAGGGAGGTGGTAGTTAATGCCAATTTTGAGATTTGTGCTTCCCTATTATTATAGGGCATGTGTTGATTCGGGCTGCATTGAGGAATGTGTTTGGGCTGACCTTGATGATGTATCGGCATTTAATGTGTGCCTTATTTTGAAATTCCTAAGGCCGACTTGGCTATTTTATCTTGTGAATGTTTGGCTAGACCGACATGTTTTGAGGATCCTCTATAAAGGCATTGTTGCCTCATTGTAAGGAGTTAGTTAGAAAGATAATAGAGACGAGCTAGATCAAGAGCTAGAGCATTTTGTAGTAGAAATAGTAGTTAGTCCTTTGAAGCAAGTACTGTAACAAAAAATAGTGAAATTGTTGCTATACTCAGTGATCTAATACAATTGAAGGCATTGTGGTTTCTCTGGTGAATTCCTTTGTGTTAGTTTATCTTGCATGGTTCCTGTTGTTCCATCTTTTAAATTGCTTGAAGATATAAGATTTGATGTTAGATTCAGAATTCAATTTGTTTGGTGAATAGTGTTCATGATCTCATGCTTGGAATGTTTGTAGCAATCTCTGGTCTATATTCCCAGTAACTATCTGATTGTAGTAGACTGGTGAAGTCAACCTGGACCATACATCTATTTGTGCTTAGTTTGATTGTGGATGAATGCCTATGATTTGAAAATCTGTATGCCTTAGAAGATTGCACCTTTCTTGTGATATTGCATTGTGGGTTAAGCAAAAATTGGTTATTTGAGATTGGTCTATTCCAGGAATTTATCATTTGCATTGTTCATCCTAGAAATAGTTTATAGTTTAGATTTCATTGCATCTCTTGCACCCTCACCTTTTGTTGTTTCCTTATTATTTTGGTTAGACTTAGGATTTAAGATCATCATATTGCAAGATTTGATAAATTGGAAAGATACAGTTTGCTTGTAGTAAGGTCCAATTGTGATTACCAACATTTTCACATATTATCTAAGCTGTTTATGCATTGTCATGACCTGAGTTCTTGCTGTGCAGAAAACACCATCAACATATTGGCACTAGAAGGAGGGCCTAAATGAGCACACTAGATCATTTCTTAAACGCCATCTCTCCTGAGAGATATAGGAGAAATACTAGATCTGCCCTAAGAGAAGAAGATTTATGGGAATTAAAGTTCCCCACTAAGTCAAGAAGGACTCGAGAAAGGGGAGAATCATCATCGCGCATCCCTTCACCCGTATCGTCTACATCTTCACTTCCAAAGGTTGAGGCCATACCCATCCCTGAGGCAGTTCCCATTCAGCAACCCCAGCCTATCATTAATCAACCACAACCACCACCCCCACTTTTTCCAATGGCCTTCCTTGCTAATAATCCATCTCCCTTATTTTTCAATGCCTATAATGTTATGCCCAAGAACCCTGAGCACTTCTGTTCAAAATTCCATGTTAATGACCCAAACAGGACTGCAGAAGAACATATAAGGGTCTTCCAAACCTGTCTCAAGGATAGAGGGTTTGTTCATGAGGATGTTGCCTGTAGGTTGTTTCCTTATTCACTAGGAGAAGAAGCCTTTTACTGGTACAATCACCTCCCATCTAGTTCGATTCTTAACTAGAATGATCTTGAAACTGCCTTTTTACAGAAGTTCATAATACCCATTAGTGCCAATGAATTGTATATGCAATTCACTAGAGTCAAGAGAGAGGTTAATGAACCAATATCTAGTTTCAATAATAGGTTTCACCGAGCATACACTAGACTTCAAGACCCTTATGTTTTAGACAATAATACAACCCTGGGGGTCTATTATGAAGCCTTAGACAGCCTTACAACAACCTTTCTAAAGTGGAGACCCAACCCTCCAGCTAACCTAACCGATGCCTATACAGAAGTTTTTATGCTTAGCACAGATCTAAGGCAACATGTGACTAGACTGTTGCCTTCTTTAGGACCAATTGCACATCCGAATAAGATTCAGGTAGTAAATCGGGCACTCACCAATCATACTCCAATCATGAATCCAATACCTCACTTACCTTTAGTGCCACATCCTGGTCCCCCCATGAACCAGGTCTCTCTAGTGATGAATTTCCCTCAGCAACAGGTTAACCGGCCCTTGTATCAGCAGCAGCCAACTAGTTTCCCTGCTTACTTGTAGAATTCTGAAGTGTTGCATTAGTCTATAGGATCTGCTACAATGCATGTTCCTCCTCAGAGTAATCCAAGCCAAACCCCTTATGGAGATCCAAATAAGGATAGGATTGATGAAATGGCTGAGCAGATAAAGAAGTTGAACCTAGAGGTGACTTACCTTAAGAATCAAAACAGCCAATTACAAGCTGCTCAGAAGAATATACAATCCAGTCATAATAGAGAATTTCCACAGGGGTAGAATTTTGATAGAGGACAGTGTAATGAAAGGGGCTACAATAATGATAGGGGATATAATCAGGATAGGGGTTACAACAATGACAAAGGATACAACAATGATAGGAGGCAGAATTTTGATAGAGGACAAGGTGGTGGACCAGGATTTGATCAGAGGCAATCATAGGGACAAAGTAGGACATGGAATATAGGACCTAATAATAGAGTCCCCACTCCATTGGATCAACCAGTCAATCAAATTGTCAACCAATCTGCAAATCAGCCAGTCAGTCAAGACAAGCCTCCCAGTGGTGTATATCTGGCTGAAGTTGCCTTGTCAGGATGGTGTAGGCTCCATAAGACAGGCCAGCATTCGGAGTTAGAATGTCTAGAGTTCCAGACTACGGCCTCTATTTTCTAGTATGAGGTAGAAAATAATGCAAATCATTAAGAAATTGTTCCCTCAAATCCGTACGACTCTCCTATGTTGGTATTAAACCATGCTCCTTTTCTAGCAGGCGAAGAAAATGTTCCAGAAGAGGAATCTGATTCCCAGGAGGATAAAACAAACCAGATCTACAATGGAGATGAGGTTGCTCAGTTGTTTAATGAGGAAGTAATAAATGATAATGGACCCCTGGATAAGGAAGAAGCTTATGTCGAAGAAGTACAGATGTTCTAGAGGCAGGGTTTAAGAGATATGCCCATAGGCGCCCACAGGCTGGGGGACCCTTCACCACCTCCATTCCTCCTAATAATTTCAATATCCCTCCAAACCCTAATGCTAGTAATAATCCATCCTTTCCACATGTTTTTAGATAGTACATCTCAAAGGAAGGACAAGCTCCAATTGACCCACAGAAGGAAAGAGCTATTCAAGAAAGTAAAGACAAGGCGGAGGAACCTTCTAGGGAAGTCCCCACTGATATGAGTGAGGAGCAAATGACTTTGTATGTTTCTAAGGAGTTCAAGAAATTAAAGGTAAATCTTTTAGCATTTGAGTTATTGAGGTTCCCTACAATTAGGAATGTAGTTCGAGGTACGTATGGTACACACCCCACATCCTTGGATAAATCTTCCAGTGAGAGTATCAACAAGGTTTCTGGTTCTCAACCTATGAAGACACAAAACCAGGCCTGCAGTCGAACTAACTTGCCCCCTGGAGACAAAGGAAATGAGAAGAACAAAACTCAAGTTGCCCAGGTCGATACTCAGCCAACTTTATTTCAAGGGAAGACAGATACCCCACCATTCCTGATCTCTGTGCACATATTTGGTAAGAATCTACATAACTGTTTATTGGATTCTGGTACTTCTACTAATGTGATGCCATTCGGAGTATGAAGAGCTTTAGGGATCACACCTGCTGACTCCCAGAAGGAGGCAACTCAGTTGGATAGAACTGAAGTAAATGTGGTGGGAGAACTAAACATGATTCACATGCAAGTAGCTTTTGATCCAAGAATTCAACAAGTTATCAATATTCAAGTAGCTAACATCCCTGATGCATATGGCCTAATTCTAGGAAGAGATTTTACTAAGGCCTTAAATGGATATGTATCTATTGACCACTCTCACATGTGGATTCCCTGGAAAGGGGTACCAAATCATATCAGAATTGAGAGAGAACCAAGAATGAAATACATGATTATGGAGTACCAAAATACTTCAAATAAATAGGCATGTGAAATTATATGCTATCAACTCTTTATGAGGAGTCAGACTCAGAGGAGGTATTGATGCTACATTCAATGTCTATTGAAACAGATTGCGACAATGCTACTGTTCTGACAGAGTCTGTTAAGGAAGAGGAGGAATCCAGAGACAATCAGATTAGCCTACTAGATAGCTTCTAAGAATTCATCAGATAGTGTGTTGAAAATCAAGTTCACCTAGGTAGAAGGACAAGCTTTGAAGAATTACTCTTACCTAATTGGTGTAGAGTTCATAATGCTTCCCATTCAGAGTTGGAGTGTTGTTTATGCTAGACAGTAGTAGAACGAGTATAGAAATGCATGAATCCAACCCTGGCAGTCAAGACAGATATGCCAAGCCCTCAGGAAGACTATAAAGGAAAGAAAGCAATGTTGTCTGAGGAATCATCCAGCAGTATTAGGCCGAAGGATGTAATGAAGAGGACTGCAGCTGCTGAGTGCTGGACTCTCAGATTTGATGGATCTAAATCCAAACATGGAGCTGGAGCAGGATTCGAATTGATTAGCTTGAAAGGTAAAACCTTCTTTGCATCCCATAGACTTCAATTTTATTGTACCAATAACGTAGCAGAATATGAGGTGTTAATTCATGGACTTCTTATGGCACTCAAGAAAAAGGTTAAGATTCTGCAAGTTTTTGGTGATTCTGAGTTGGTAGTTAAGCAAGTAAGGAAACAATATTCATGCCATGATAGGAGAATGACTAATTATAGGTATAGAGTATGGGACCTCATTGAGGGATTTGATGCCTTCAATATTCAACTGATACCATGGCAGAAGAATCAAACTGCAGATTCTCTAGCTCAGGCAGTAGGCACCCTGCAGCCTCTATCTTTGTCAGGTTTGAAGAAGTTTACTGTGGAATTGACTCCTGTGCCATTAGTTCTGGACAATGTTACTAACTTTCAGGTATTTGAAGATGACAAGCATATCCTGGACTTCATTACAAACACATATGTTTTTGCTTCCCAAATTATTGATAAAACAAAACTTCAGGAAGTAGAACTAGATTTGGAGGGAGTGATAAATTTGAAGTCTAATACTATTCCAAGGGGAATGGTACAGTTAAAGTGGATTTTTGATCTAGACAAGATCAAAGATTAGGAGCAAGAGTCTAAAAGGAAATCTATTAGTAGACAGTGTAATACTTACAATATGGGAACCGAAGATAATGTTAAGAACATTTTTATTGGCCAAGTATGCACTCTAGAGGAAAGACAAGGAATAATTGAAGCATTGCATAGCTTTCCGAATATAGTAGCCTAGAGTTATGAGGACTTGAAAACTTATGATACATCAATCATAACTCATACTATACCTCTGAAGCCCGAGGCTAAGCCTTTCAGGCAGAGACGGAGACTGATTAATGCACTACTGGAACCAATTATACAAAAAGAAGTTCAAAAATTACTATCTGCCTGAATTATATTTCCTATCAAGCATTCAACATGGGTGGTGAACCTAGTCCCAGTAAGAAAAAAGAATGGAGAGATCAGACTTTGCGTGGATTTCAGAAATCTAAACAGGTCATCAGAAAAGGATAATTACCTAGTCCCTTCATTGGATGAAGTACTTCAAATAGTAAATGGTTCTTAGATGATGTCCTTTCTAGATGGCTATTTAGGGTACAACCAAGTAATGGTTCAGTATGAAGACATACACAAGACTGTTTTCACAACTAAATGGGGTACCTTTGCCTACAGGAGGATGCCTTTTGGACTCATTAATGCAGGGGCTACATTTCAAAGGGCTATGGATATTGCCTTCAAGGATATCATAGGAAAATGCATCATTATTTATATAGACGACCTAATTGTCTTTTCAAAAAATAGAGGGGACCACATCTCCGACTTGTGCAAAGTGTTTCAGAGGTGCAGGGAATTTGGCATATCCCTGAATCCTAGAAAGTGTATTTTTGGAGTGACAGAAGGGAAATTGTTGGGACATGTCATATCTGAAAAAGGAATTGCTATTGATCCAAAAAGAGTGGAGGCCATACTGAAGATTCAGCCACCTGCTAGCAAAAAAGAGATGAAGTCTTTGTTTGGCAAGATTAACTTCATCAAGAAATTCATTACTGGATTTGCTAAAATTGTTAAACCATTGAATGCAATGTTGAAGTAAGATGCTAAAATTGAGTGGAGTGCAGAAGCAAAGGAGGCATTTGTAGAAATCAAAAGAGCCATTGTTGATGCTCCAGTATTGGTGAGTCCTGATTACAGTAAGCCCTTTTACATCTATTCATTTGCTTCAGACCATTCATGTATAGGAATGTTGACTCAAAAGTCTGATGAAGGAAATGAGCATCCTATTGCTTTTATGAGTGCACCATTAAAAGATGCTGAGTTGAAATATCCAAGTGTAGAAAAGCAGGCATATGCCCTGGTCAGAGCAATGAAGAAATTCAGACATTATATCCTCAGGAATAAGGTTTATGCAATTGTCCCAGATCCCGCAGTTAAGTTACTTTTGATGCAGAATGAATTGGGTGAGCGTAGAGCTAAGTGGGTGACAATGCTCCAAGAGTACGATATCGAGATCCAAGCCATGAAGTTGGTAAGAGGACAAGGACTTACTCAGACTATGGCTAAAATGGGGCCTGAACTAACTGTTCAGAATTATAACCTTGAGGAGGTTTCCCTAGGTTGCTGGTATGATGACATAGTTTATTATTTGTTGAACTAGCGATCCCCAAGTCATCTTAATGCTATTCAGAGGAGAGCTCTACGAATAAAGAGTGATGGTTTCATGCTAAAGGGAGCTATTCTGTATAAGAAAAATCATGAAAGTATTTATTTAAGGTGCCTCAGGAAATAGGAATCTGAAAGGGTGATGAACGAATTTCATGAAAAGTATGGCACTGGCCATGGTTCTGCGATTGCCACAGCAAATCAGATTTTGAGGGCAGGGTATTATTGGCCCATGTTGTTCAAAGATGTTCACCATCACGTTAGGACGTATCACATTTGCTATATTACAACAATGAAGGAAAGGTATGCAACACTTCCACTTCAATTAGTCACTGAGGTAAGACCTTTTGCTCAGTGGGGTATGGACTTCATAGGCCCTATCAACCCACCATCTTCTGTGGGGCATAGGTACATTCTAACTATTATTGATTATTTCACAAGGTGGACTGAGGCTTTTGCTTGTAGGCAATGTACATCTGAAGTAGTGATTAATTTTCTAGAATTTGCCATTATTAATCAATTTGGATGTCCCATTGTTGTTGTCTGTGATAATGGTCCTGCTTTCGCATCTTTAAAATTTTCAAATTGGACTTTCAATCATGGCATTATTATAAAGTTTGCATCCAATTACTACCCTTAGGGAAATGGCTTAGCAGAGTCCTCCAATAAGAACTTGTTGACTGTTATCCGTAAGTTGTTGGAGAGGAACCCAAAAGACTGGCATACCCAACTTCGATTTTCCCTCTGGGAAGATCGTACAAGACTTAAGTCATCCATCGGAACATCTCCCTATCACTTAGTATATGGTCTGGAGCCAATATTCCTTATTCAACTCAAGATCCCAACATTGCAATTCATTAATGATTTTTATGATGAGGGGGATAGAAGGGAAGCTAGGTTGACAAAGCTACTGAACCTTGAAGAGAAACGAGATGCTGCCCTTAAAATTTTTTCCAAACATCAGGGGGTAGTTAAGAGGTGGTTTGACAAAAGAGCTAAAGTCAAAGCTTTTAGGATTTTTGACCTTGTGTTGTACTGGGATAAACCTCATGATCGAAAAGGGGACCATGGGAAGTTTGATAAACTGTGGCTTGGTCCATATTAGATTGCTGAAATACTTGGAGATAATGCCTTCCGTCTGAAAACTCTCACGGGAGAAGATATTCCACTACCTATCAATGGGCAGTATTTGAAACATTATTTCCAACCTTGAGCTGTTTTCAGCTCCCTGCTTTGTATATAGTTAGTTTAGGTTGATTTCTATTGTTTTGTTTTTGTTAGAGTAGGTGTCCTTTCATTTTTCCTATTTTTCTTTGGTTAGAGTAGGTTTTCTTTGGTTTGTTTTGTTTTGGTTTGTGTTTCTCTTGCTCTTGGTTCCTTCTCTTTCTGGGATCTCTTATTGCATTTTATATGATAGTGGTGATAAAGTAGGTGTGGTGTCCCTAGTATTTCCTTTACAAACTTTAATCCCCTTTCTAGAGCATCATGGTATGGATTCTCTACCCAATGTCACGTATCCTTGTGTTAAGATAAAGAGTCCCCTAGCTAGTTTGAACATGAATACATTAGGGTCTCACATTTCTGAATATTAAATATACCTGAAGTTGCAGAAGGTCCTTATGAAGTTTGAATAGGTGAAAAATCCTTTTCTACTCTAGTGCCACTGTAGTTCTCATCTCTGAGTGTGAACTTCATTGTTCATAGGTTGAAGTGGAAACAGTGAAAAGACAAGCAGTAAAAAAAATAATACAGAAAATTAAAAAGTTTGAATTCAACTCATCAGGGGGATCTGGATATCTCTACCAGGGCTATGGATGCTTGGCTGGCAGTAGAGTTATGTTCAAGAGAATCACAACAATAACATCGTCAGGACTATGGATGCCTGACTGGCAGCGAGGCTCTATCCAGGTTACTTTTAGAGTATGAATCTTTATGTAGCTTGTTCACACCAAGTTTGGTTCCTATTGCAGCTAAAGGAAGGTAATGAATGCATATGCACACACTTTAACCCTGGTGTAGGAAAGTTTGGGTGACTGGTGGGTTCTTTGGTTTAGCCGTAGGTAGTGATAGGAAAGATGAGTTGAAAACCATAAGTTCTTGGTTCCTAATTCCAGTTTGTCATCGAAATGCTCAGGAGCATTTCCTCTGTAGAGTTGCCATTTGTTGTACGATTTTGCACAGATGCCCCACTTGGAGTGGGGACCCTCTTTTCATGATATCCTTTTGACCTTCGATTTTATTGGATTTTTCTTTTCAAGGTCTTGGGATGTTAGTCTTGTTGACTTTGGCCTTGCCCTGAAGATTGAATTGGTTAAACTTGGTTTTTAATGGAAGTCCGAGTTTTGACCTGGGTCTGGGATTTTCCAGCTCAGTCGGATTTTCTCGGGTCTTGGTCCATTGTCTGGTTATGGCTGAATTTTCTGAAGTCCGGGTTTTTGCTTGAATCCGAGATTTTCTGACTCAGGCAGATTTTCCCGAACTTCGTTAAAATCCTGAAGGGTGCATTATCCGTAGAATTCTCGCTCACCCGAATTGTCTGTCTAGCTTGGTTTTTTCCAGAATTTTGTTCTGGGCTCGAGTTTTTGGATTTGCTTGATATTTTTTGTTGCTCATTAATGCTTGAAGTACGTCTTCTCTTGCACGAGTGTAGGTAGATTTAAGGTCTTTTGGGCATTCTTTTGATTTCATTATTTCATCTACTATTTTCTCTGGCGCCTGAGTTCGTTCTTCTTGAGTTTTGATTGTTGGATTTGAGTTGCTTGCATGTGGATTGCTTGAGCACTTGTGTTGAGTTTTCATTGTTAGGGCACACTGTTTCGCAGTGACTTCCTCGAGTTCGAGCTTCATTCAGATTTGATCCATGGTAAGTCACTGCCAACTTCTCCTTTTGTTTGCACTTTGATTGAATCTTTCAAGTTGTTGATTGGTGGTCCTTTAGGTTGGCCCTTGCTTGTTCCATGATTATGTGTTTAGTGAAGTAGGGTTTGACTTACCTTTTCATGGGTTTTATCACCCGCACTGTGCATCCCTTCATTTATGAATTGAATGTTGGGTGTATCCCTATCACTAGGTGTTTCTGGTAGGACCCTGCTTTGTTGGCGCGTAGTTTGCTAAATATTGTGAGGTTAGGGTTTCGGTAGGTTCGCCTGAATTTGCTAGGATCGATGGAGTTGTCGCAATTTTCATGTCTCGAGTTTAGCTCGACCCTATTTGTACCTTGTGAGATCCCGATGCTTTAGCTTGATCATTTTGAGGGATAGTATTTGAAATTCTGAGCTCACCCTAGCTTTCATGGTGGAGGTCTGGTTATTAATTTTAGGGCATCGTCATCCCTTTGTAAAGATCAGTCAATTGAGAGTTTTAAGAATTCAAATTCATGTGCTATTGAAGCTTTGTTTATTCGGATTGATTTTATGTCCATCAGAATCCAAATAGGGAGGTTTTCATGATCATTCGGTCAGGGGTTTGTGCATTAACGATCATCAGGTTCCTGAGGTGTCCACGGAATTTCTGTGCACCTGGATTTTCCCGGTTTCTGCCATATCTACGGTGTATGATGAATTCTAGAATTTTGAGCTATCTGCAGAAATCCGACCTGTCTGGATTTTTCCGGTTTCCTACCTGGTTCCACTCCTTTTTGATTATCGAATTAGGGGGTAATGAAGTAAATGCTAAATGATGATTTCTTGTTGCTAATAAAGGGATTTCATGGTAGTCACACAACTTTTTTGACTGTATTAACAATTTATTTGATGTATGATGTCTTGGCAGTAGGAGTCCATCTGGGTCGGATTCCTTCGAATTCCACCCCAACTAGATTTTCCCGGATTACTTCATTTTCCCAGATTACTTCATTTTTTTCCGATTTTCAAAGATTGATGATTATTGGTGGATCTTAATTGTTTTATGTGGTTTCCAGGCTAACCTTTGACTGAAATATGAATGATAATTAGATGCTCATGAGGCTCTTTTGTGAATGCTGGCTGAATCAAGCAAAGTTGCGGTAGGAAAGTCCAAGGGTGATATTGAAGGGTCCTCAGTTATTGATGTAGAAAGATTGAGGCTAGATATGAAGAGTCAGATGCCTGATAGCAAGATCTCTTCAATATGGTCTGATGTCTCTGACACCAATGTAGGAGCATGGATGTATGAGGAATTCAAGGCAAGAACTGCTCAGAAAGATCTATTGGCCCTGACCAAGGGAATGATGAAGTTTGGACTGGTCCATGTAGCAGGATTCCCTCCTGCGGTTCAGTGCTATGAATTGATATTGGAGTGTGCCCGACAATATGACTTTGATACATAGAGGGTTGTTAGCACAAAAGGAAGAGTCTTGGCAAACTTCAATCCAGTTTTTATTGCCCAAGCATTTGATATGCCAGACTTGCCATGTGTGTGTGCCTTGGATATGGACCTGGCTAGAACTTACTATGAGGATGAGCGCACCAAAGCCTAGCAGATGATCAATTCCTAGTTGGAGAAACCAAAGTCTCATTTTTCCAAACTACCCAAGCAATTACATAGGATCAAATTCAGACTAGACGTATATGATGGAATCACATTATTGAGCAAAGTGGCCAATTTAAATAGTGTCGGGGTATTGGAGAGTTGGATGGTGCATGTGATCAACAAAATTGAGCAAGGTATTAATTACAATTGGGTAGGACTCATCAGTGCAATGATTGATAGACAACTGAGAGATGTGTTAGAAATGAAGAAGTTTACTATTTCCTCCTATGTGATGTATGTGTTGGCCAGATTCTACCCATACAGGGGTTTGAATCCAAAGGGAGCATTTGGATAGGATATAGTCTATGAGATATACCCCGAATTGCACCTGGGAAATTAGAACTATAGAAGAACAAATGATGTATTTACAATGAATATTAATAGGCTGCTTCAAAATGCAGAGCATGTGAGATTATTTGATGGAGCCAAGGAGCTAATCAAAAAATATGGAGCTTGGTTTATACAATTTCCCACCTTCTCCTATATCAGAATTGACGGATGTCAACCTGCTCCATATAGGTTGCCTAGATATCCTACTGACCACATTGTGCTATTGGAGGTTACGAGGAAAATATGTGATTTTGATGCTATTGTTAAAAAGGCAAAGCATAAGATAGGGTTTGGTGGAGATTTCCCTATGAAAATTGGTATAAGTGAGGTTTGTCCTTCAATCCAATCAGCGCACGCATCAAGGGATGAATTGAGTACTTATGGTCTCTCTTTCCACTCTAAGAGGAAATTTTTTGACATTACTGGTGAAGCGCAGAAGAAGGCCACCAAAGAATACCACCACAAGGATGACCTAGAGGATTACTGGGCAAACATCAAAGATGACTTTGAGGGGAGGAAGAAAAGATACTCTAGGCTCCCAGTTGATGTGATCAGAATCTACAATGTCAAGTTGATCCCTGACCAATTAGAGGATGATGGGAATCTGGTTCAAGATCATGCATATGAGTTGGTCAAAGACAGGTCTATTGGAGAGGTAAACTGGGTTGAAGATGAGGTAACTGAGCTGGAAGAACTAATGGCTCCTATTATGAAGTTTACTAAGTCATGGTTGAAGCACAAAATATGGGAATTGGAAAGTGAGAAGGTACCTTGTACCTTTAATCTAATGGGAAATCTGAATCCTCTTTCCACCTCAGAGGAATCCGGTGAGGATGATTCCAAAGGAAAACCTAAAGTAAGCTCACCTTTCAAGATCAAAATCAGAGGCCCTAAGGAAAGTGATCCAGAACAGAAAAGGAAACCTAAGGGAAAGAAGAGAAGCTAAACTTTGAGAATCGGTAAGTCTGTAGAGGAGGAGAAACTTGAGCAAGCAGAGAAAGAAGATATTCCTCCAGAGCCGAAAAGGACAAGGATAGCCATGGTTTCTAAGAAGAAAGGTTAGGAAGTTTCTAAGGATGAGGCAAACCCTCCAATGTTTGATGTGGAAAGCTCGGGAGAGAAAACCAAGGTTTATTCGAGGAAATCAAGGACTCCATCTCCCAAGGAGACCATGCCCAAAACAGATCCTCTTCCAATGGCATCCACTGTGGAGTAACAGAAGGCTACTTCCCCTTCATTAAGTGTACCTGAGCAGGCAACCCATGAAGAGCATGAGACTAGTGGAGAGGCAGAACCATTCAAGGAAGGAGAACTCTTTGGTGCAGCAGCTAAGCTCAAGGTTGAAGATGTGGAAATGCACCCTTCTCCACTAATATAGTATGAGGATTCACCGGCGAGCAGCAAGGACAACAGATCCCCTGAGAAGGAGGATGTCCCTATTAAGACCCCATCACCTCTGCAAGAAGAAGAGCCTGAGCTAGGTAATCAAGGTGATCAGTCTCCTGAGAAGGAAAAGGATGAGACCACAGAACAACATGAAGAGGTCAATACAGATGAAATCCGAGTGGATCCTGTTGTCCTGGATTGGTTGGATAAGGAGATTACAAGAAAGAAATAGGTCATTATTGAGGACACTCCCCTCGATTGGGATGAAATGTTCGCCAAAATTGACAAAGGTAGTTTCAAAGATAGAAAGAGATGAACCGAGTAACATGGTTATTCATATTGCCACCCCTGTTGCTGATAAGAGTAAAGATGAGGTCACTGGAAAAGATTACAATGTATAGACTATCAATCTTTGACCAGCTTCTATGGAACAAGATATTGAAGAGTATGAAGGGTCCAGTGCAGTAATAATTGGGAGATTAAGGAAGGAAACACAGTCCAAGCATGAGCTTAAAAGGGAGAATGAAAGGCTTAGGAAATGCCTAGAAGACTTGATGAAACCTTTGCAATCTCTTCACCCATCTTCTTCTGCTGTGACTGGTTTCTTGCCTAAGGAAACTATTTCTGAAATTGAAAGGATAAAAGCTTCTACTCAGACTACTGTGGATTAGTTAAAAGATGTCCAAGTGAAAGGAGATGATGCAATAAAGGAGATCCTTTCAATTGGAAAGGATGCCGTAAGAGCTAAAGATTTATTAGAGCATGTTTTATCTCAGGACAAGCAGGATATTGACCTTTTATTGCAGAAAGTTAAAGTGATCATGGAGCATGGTAAGGATCAGTTGGTTATAGATGGAATCCTTTCTTTGTCTAGAGTTAGTGAGCCTTGGGAATGGTTCGAGGCCTTGCAAATTTGATAGAAAGCCATCAGGAAGATCCATAAGCGAAAGAAACAGATGGATGGTGATTTGACCAGTGTTTATGATGGATGTATTACATTCTTTGAAATAATGACTAGCAGGAGGAAGATTGCTCCTAAGTACCTGAGCTTAGAACAATTGAGGGAATGGTGGCATGATGTCTATGCCCCTAATTTTAAAAATGTTGTAACAAGGCACCAACTAAATGATGTGGCAACTTACTTGGCTGTGATGGACAAGTACCAAGCACATAAGGGTGAGTGGGATAAAATTGTTAAGCAGCCAAAGGGAGAAATCAACTCCATTGAATGTCGGTTCAAGATCCTACCTTTGCCACCTATTGCTGAGCTGGATAGAGTGTTTTTGAAGGTTCATGAAGCATTGGATTAGAACAAGGATAAGGGAGGTGGTAGTTAATGCCAATTTTGAGATTTGTGCTTCCCTATTATTATAGGGCATGTGTTGATCTGGGTTGCATTGAGGAATGTGTTTGGGCTGACCTTGATGATGTATCGGCATTTAATGTGTGCCTTATTTTGAAATTCCTAAGGCTGACTTGGCTATTTTATCTTGTAAATGTTTGACTAGGCCAACATGTTTTGAGGATCCTCTATAAAGGAATTCTTGCCTCATTGTAAGGAGTTAGTTAGAAAGATAATAGAGACGAGCTAGATCAAGAAAGAGCTAGAGCATTTTGTAGTAGAAATAGTAGTTAGTCCTTTGAAGCAAGTACTGTAATGAAAAATAGTGGAATTGTTGCTATACTCGGTGATCTAATACAATTGAAGGCATTGTGGTTTCTCTGGTGAATTCCTTTGTGTTAGTTTATCTTGCATGGTTCCTGTTGTTCCATCTTTTAAATTGCTTGAAGATATAAGATTTGATGTTAGATTTAGAATTCGATTAGTTTGGTGAATAGTGTTCATGATCTCATGCTTGGAATGTTTGTAGCAATCTCTGGTCTATACTCCCAGTAACTATCTGATTGTAGTAGACTGGTGAAGTCAACCTGGACCATACATCTATTTGTGCTTAGTTCGATTGTGGATGAATGTCTATGATTTGAAAATCTGTATGCCTTAGAAGATTGCACCTTTCTTGTGATATTGCATTTAGTGTTAAGCAAGAATTGGTTATTTGAGATTGGTCCATTCCAGGAATTTATCATTTGCATTGTTCATCCTAGAAATAGTTTATAGTTTAGATTTCATTGCATCTCTTACACCCTCACCTTTTGTTGTTTCCTTATTATTTTGGTTAGACTTAGGATTTAAGATCATCATATTGCAAGATTTGATAAATTGGAAAGATACAGTTTGCTTGTAGTAAGGTCCGATTGTGATTACCAACATTTTCACATATTATCTGAGATGTTTATGCATTGTCATGACCTGACACCCAAGAGACCTTGGGGTGGTTTTCAGTAATTTATTGTTGAAGATTACCTTTCAAGAGAGATAGGATATTGTATTCTGTCTAAGTTGTTGCTGTGCAGAAAACACCATCAACAGGGTCCAGGGTGGTGGGACCTGCCCATGGTACTGACGTGGAACCTAGGTACCACGGGTGAGGGAGTAGGGTACAGTCTGCGGACTATACTCTGTACTCCACGAATAAATTTTATTTTTTATTTTTTCAAATAAAATTTCAAATGATTTATGACACAAGTTTATTCTGTAGATATTAATTTTTCAAAAAAAACTTTCAAAGAATTTTGGATAGAATAAAATAGGTTTTTTTTACAAAAAATCGTATCGTCGCAATGATTATGACTTGGGGGGTCGTACGGCTCCTTGGGATTTTTTTTTTTGTGTCATCGAACAACTTGCTTTGATTTGGATGAATTGGTCATCGATCTTAGGGTTTTTGGCCCTTTTGGACGCGATGGTAGGGTTGGATTTGACCCAAAATGCTCCAAAATTGTAGCTACCTTTTGGATCTGGAAACCACACTTCAACTTCAAACCCTCATAGATTTGGCCTCGTATGTCCAATTTGGATGAAAAAAAAGGAAAAATTGACTATCTTGAACCTTCCAGATGTAATGGTGAGCTTAGATTTGTACTGGAAAGCTTTGATATGAACTTGCAATAAAGAGCCAAAAATGGAACACCCCCAAATCTGGTACCTCTCTTTAAAAAAGGACTCTCCAATGGCACCCAACCTACTCTAATACCATGTTAGAATTGGCTATGGATGCCAAGATCTTGAGACCAAATGGAAATCATAAAAGAGAGAATAGAATATGACAAGAATAAAGTGTATTTGATGTTAATGATATGAGATGATGTGTACAATGTAGTAGAGACCCCTTGGTTATATAGTCAAGGTGAGATGCAAGATGTCATAGGATTATTACAAGTGTCTTAATCATATGACATGAGACAACTAATCACACTTACCTAGGTTCACATGTAGTAGTTATCAAAAGATAAGATAACAACTAATGACAACTAACATCTTCCAGAAAGATTCCTTCTTAGGACCTAAGTAAACTTAACATGTGTAAATAAGTCCCCTAGTAATGAATGAACTAGGTACAAGACTTTATTTACACCAACACATTGTGACCCCTTCATAATAGAAATAGAATATGAGCAATGATGTGATCCCAGGCTTGGTGCCTCATCTTATGAGTTTTTGGAGAATGTGGATACTTTATGCCACCTCAATTAATTTCCCATGGGGTTTCTAAAAGTAACACCTTAACACTTGGAAAGTCAGTTATGGGATTGAATTAGTGTAGCATTTATTCAACAAGATTTGTGGAAGAATTCTATATTTAATGATGTTTGCATAATATTTTATTGCAACTAGTTCTCTACTTCTGAATGGAAGAACGCTAAGGGGTAAGGGGTTGTCTATTTATAAATCAAGATTATTTTCTTTCTTTGATTGGAAAGTTGACTTGATGACTATATGGTGTCCATGCTAATGCAAAACATTGAAATGGTCATACTTGGAAGTGATGAATAATTTTTTTTTTTTGTTTATTATTGTTTTGTTCAAGTACGATAAGGAAAGGGAAGAGACCATGGTCTGCACTGTGCTAGGATGAACTACAAGAGTCATTTTAGTTAGTGTACTGAATGGTGAGTTGGATAGGTGGCATAGTGGCATACTTTTGAGTCACATTTTGACGAGTCTTCTTCAATCCTAGTTTATAATACTACTATTAAATATGGGAGTGTTCTGAATAGAAGACTATTACTATGCATTCAAATTGATATTAAAGCTATATTTTGTGTGATTTCACAATCACCAAAGCAATTGTGGAAAGACATCCAAAGAATTTTGATTTATGAACTTCCAAATATGTTCATAAATCTATGTCATATTTTACAAAAATCAACTTAAGTCAACATTCATGAAAAGGAAACAAACTAAGCAATTAAAGTGAACAAAAATAGTCTACTTTAGTTAAATAGAAAACCTCAAAGGGATTTTGAGAATGACAATGAAGCTGCTTTCTTTGTGAGAATATTAGATATGAATTTCCCATCTTCACTCAAAAAAGGAGGCCCTTTGTCCTAATAAATGCTTATTGAATAGAATCTAATGGTACATCAACAATGTTTTTTGAGGATAGATTTTAAGCTTCAAACTCCTATTGACTTAAAAAAAATGGAGAAGACAAGAGCATCGACTGAAATGTAAAATAATTGAGAGGTAATGAATGAAAATAATTTGTACTTTGATAACAAATCCTAAGGTGGTCTTCATATTCAGTTGAAGTGGTCTTAGATTACCAAAGAAATGGAGTCTAAGGCTTAAAATATACAAAAATAGATAAAGAAACTATTCATTCCAAACTTACAGCCAACAAAAGTAGACACCATTTTTTAATTAAGGTGTGAGATAGAGATAGATTTATCTTTCACCCTGCGCCTCACTTGACCACTAACATTCTTAGAGATAAAGTCGGTCAATGTTAACCCACTCCATTTAAGTAGGGCACTAGAAATTAGTGCAAGAATAGGATAAACATCTACCCTACCCATTTGGGTGTAAGGCTTTCAGGATTACAGAGCTTGAAATTGTTCCAATCACTATGATATAAACAAGAAAATATTGAATAGAAAATATTAAGTAAATTGAGGAAATTCTTATGACAAGTAACAATTTTCTTTTAGAGGAAAAATAACAAGAAAACCAGACATAGGCGAGTTAAGGTCTCATCGGCGGATGGGAGGAATCAGCGGGTCTTGGTTCACTGAAATTATGGAGATTCTAGGTAGGAAAATATCCTAGCAATGAACCCATTCTCCCTCTTCCCTAGGAATTTAGCTATAACAAGAAGAAACTCAGATTCAAGTTGTTTGAGGAGTTTCATTTCCCTTCACCCTCCATTTGTAGGTATTGCACGTTCTACATCTCGACGAAATTCTATTTAATTTTTAGTGCACTAACTACACCACAAATTCCATCTCTCTGCGAATGTTAGTGCCTTCCACTGAATCATGAGGTTTTTCTCCCCTCCATGATTTTACAATCTATGTTGGAGAGTCCTCTACCAAGTCCCCTCCATCATTTTTTCAAGGTGATTATCAACAATATTCCCCCATTCCAAGATCATATATCATTTTTGTAGTTGCCGAGATGCTCGAATAAAGTTGTTACCAAGGATCTTGACCATTCTGGTGGTTCATTGAACGCCCCCTTCATCCGATCAATTGTCCTTTTACCACAACTTATGTCCTCCTTTAAATACGTAAGAAGGATTTCAATTGATCAAATCAAATATAATAATTTCACTCAATGAAGGATTTATAAAAATTCACAATCAAATCAATTAATAAATCCTAAAATTGATCTATACGAATATCATGATTCATCCCATTGATGTAATGCATACCTAACTATGACAAATTAAAATGGATAGTAATTGGTGTTGAAAATTTAATTAGAAATAATTGAGACTTAACAAAAATGTTATTTTTGGAAGAGGGTTATGAAAAATTCAAATTCCTTCTCCCACAACAATTTCCTCTATTCCTACCTATACCAATCCTCAAGTCACAAAAAAAATGCAACCAAATAGTAATGTGATTCCTTCCTTGGGTATTTCTGCTAGCACCCCCAGTACTTTTCTGGCATCACACATCATATCTCCTACCACATTACCACCTATAATAATTCCAATCACTTGTCCCTTGAGCACATACACCCCTTCACCTTTTGCACCTCCATCCCATAACACAAAAAATGACCCTCTCATAAATAAACTTTTACAAACTATTTCATCCCTTCAAAATCAATTTTCCACCATCAATCAAAATAAAAATTTCCCACCTACATATTATGTCAAAATCCACCTATACTACCTTGTGTAGTGACTTTGTACTTGATGATAAACTCTTGGCTAAGCTTTTTCCTAGGTCCTTAAAAGATACTACCTTGGAATGGTTCTCTTCATTACCAAACAACTCAATTTGTTCATTCAATGATCTTGTTGAGGCATTTATAAACCATTTTCTAGTGCATATGACTCCTAAGATGACCTTGGATGATTTGATGAGATGCAAGCAAAAAGAAGAAGAAAAGATTACCAACTTTATTTCATGCTATCAATCACTTTATTCCCAAATTGATGTATAGGTTCCCAACCCTCACCTTAAAAGGATGTTAAGAGAAAATTTGCAAAGCAAGATACAAGGAAAGCTTACCATGATGAAATTCCCCTCCTTCATGCACTTGTGTACTACCCTCTATGATTATTAAAACTCAGTTAGTAGTCTTGATGCAAAGTCCACTTCTATCTGAACTAAGAAGTTTGAGTCCACAAACCAAAACAATTACCATCCTATTAGAAAACGGAATAAAGGCTTCCTTCAACTCAATTCCCCTCAACAAATAAGTCAAAATACAAATACCCAAGTAGCTTCTGTTAAAGTAGTGATACCCTTTAGGCATGGGGGCACAAAAAGGAAATTCACTCCCTTAATACCCTTCATAACACAATGACTCAAATTTTAGAACAACAAATGATTTTCTTGCCTCCCATCAAGACACCCAATCCTAATGAGCCTCTATCTTTGAACTTTAGATCAAATTATTATTGTCATTATCACCGATAAAATAGACACAATACAAAACATTGTAAGTGTCTTAAACATATTGTGCAAGACCTCATTGATTTCAGTCAACTTTCCATTGGAGGTGTTAATGATCAAGGAAATAAGTCTATTGCCCCTCCTAACTAAAATTTGCAAATCTTCACCAACCCCATGTTGAAACATAATATTTAATTTTTCAAAGCTAGTGAAACTACAAAGACTGATGTGATGAATGTTGACATGGATGATGAGAACATAGATACAATTCAATAAAGTCCTATGGATATAGACCAACAAGAACAAAATCATATCGATGGTTTGGTTGCATTGGTTGAAACTCAACATTTTAAGGGCCAAAATCAAAAGCCTCTTGATATTTATTTTTCCTCTAAAGATATAATTAAACATGCACTCAATGGTCCTCTTTACATAGTTGGTTGTATCTATGATAAGCCCATTAATGTGATACTAATAGATCCCGTTTGTGGAGAGAATGTGATCACTGAGGAATTATTTCTTCTCCATGAACTCTATCAAGATATATATGATAGACCAAAAACATGTATCAAGATTCATAATGGTTTTTCTTGCCCTATGATGGGGTCAATCAACTTACCTTTGAAAATAGGATAGAAAACATTAGATATCTCATTCTCCATCATCCCACAATTAGATGAATTTCATGTGAATCTAGGCTATCCATTGCTTTGCTCCATGAATGTAGTCCCGTTAGTTGTACACAAATGGTTAAAGTTTCCCTTTGCAAATGAAATTTTCATCGTCCATCAGAATGGCTTCAACCGTTTGTCTTCGCATGGAAAATTTTGATTAAATTTCTTTTGGCCTGAGCCTTTAGAACCTATGAAACCATGAGAAGACTTATTTTTCAAGTCCTATCAAAATTTCAAGGAAAAGAAAATAGAAAAATTATCCATCTGAAACATGTCACTACCCACCACCGAGCCTACCATCCTTGACGAAACCATGATTAAACCTACATTACAAATAACCAAGACAAACCCAAGATAGAACCTTCACCTCCTTCCCACAAAAGACCAAGAGATAACAAAATAATCATATCACACATCCTAGTATAAAAAAAGTTTACGAAGTCAAAGAGAAAGTGGTTGAACAACGTCCCATGGTTCCTTTTGTTCCTCCCCTTGGGGAAGAAAATAAACCTATGGTTGATCAACTTGCTCCTACACAAGTGTAAATTGAAAAAAAACTAAATGAAGTAGAGGTGCTAGAGAGTGTAGGTGTAGACTTCGTTCCCTTGATCATATAAATGAAGAAATAAACAAATAAAATCAAGATCCAAACATGATAGAAGCAATGCATGATGGGTCTACCCCATCCTTAAAACAAAAAGATCCTATACTGCAACCACAACAAGAGTTAAACCCTTCCTTGGACATTATCATTTAACCTCCTGTTGTGATTAATTTACATGATGATGAGGATATTGCTAAAATTGATGAGGATGTGCATAATGAATTGAATACATTATTTTCCTCTTCTGTGAGCTTACATGACAATTCTCCTAGGAAGAGTGTTGAACTTGGTAATGAACCTAGTTCAACACTTGCTATTGTCCCTTTAGCTAGTTGTCTACCTTTGGCATACAATGAACATGATTGGGATGCAGACGACCTGCTTTAGGTTGACTCACATTTTCCTTACTAATATTTTTCATTATTTCCTTTTCATTTTCTTTTGTGTGATTGGATGTGTGTGATGTGATCCCCCATGGAATTCTATTTGATGTTCTCTCTCTCTTTGTGACATTCCTCTATTTGTACCTTCATTCTTCTCTATGTCGTAAATTTTTATCTTTAATTTTTCTTGTGTTTTCCTTTTGGGGATGACACAATGCATTGAGAAATTCATGTCTCTTCCATGTTGACCCAAAATATTTTCCTTTTCTTTTTGGGGATGACGCAAGGTGTCAAGCCATTCATGTCTCTTCCATGTTGATCCAAAAGCTTTTCCTTTACTTTTCTTTATTTATTTGTCTTGTGTTTTCCTTTTGGGTATGACACAAGGAATCAAGACATTCATGTCTCTTCCATGTTGACCCAAAAGGTTTATCTTTATTTTCACTCTCTTTGTGTCATTCTTCTGGTTCTATGAGTATTTGGGGAATGATGGTAGTCTCTCTTGTGTTTTCCTTTCTTTTTACATGACGTAGCTTTATTTGGAAACATATGATACTTGGCATAGGGATTTCCAAGTTAGCTCTCATGTATTCTTTATTATCATTTGCTACTTTAAAGTAATTGCTCATAGTATGGTGTTTAGAAATTTATTTAAAGTGGGGGCACACATTGAAATTATTCTTTTTAATGTTTCATCATTTAGTATTCTTACTGCATGTGATGCATCTTTCACTTTGTGGTTGACATTACTTGTGATGTCCCTCAAGAGCATGATGTATCTTAGCATATTATATTCCTCTTAGTGGCTTGATACGACACATTGCATCCTCTAAGTTGTGAATCTTCTATTCTTTGACTGGTCCTCTTTTGGAGACATTAGGCACAATGTTCCCTAAGTTAAGGAACTTGTATGAAGTAAGCAAGACTCCTTTGAACGTTCCTTATTGTTGTATTTGCATTTTTAGTTATATGGCCACCTTGCATAATACACATTGTGTGTCTATAGAGCCATCTTGTTTGTTCATGAGTTCCAAGCATATGAAGCTTTACTTGCCTCATGAAGTTCAAGTTTCATTGTTTGTTCATGAGTTCCAAGCATATGAAGTTTTTCTTGCCTCATGAAGCTCAAAGATCATTTTTGTGTGGCACCTTATCAAAGTTATTGGGAGGTATAACTTTGGTATGGTTTGTTGGGAAGCCCAACCTAGGCATGAATTTCCCATAGCCACTTGTGTGTGAGTGTGAGTGCATACTAGTTGTGTGTGTATGTGTCTCACCTCTTTTGAATCCTCACCCACTAGATAGTATGGAGTTCTGCTACCTCAAAGTGAGTGTGCATTTTTCAAAAAAACAACCTAGATTTGATCCACACTGTGATGGAAAAATGGTCAAAGCTTGATCTACCCCTTTTATTTTTCCTTTTCTTTTCATCTTTGGTAGTGTATTCTTGTGCCTTTATGATGCTCTTTATATCATTTTCATGTATGTTCTCTTGTTCCTATGATGGTTTGCCATGGGATCTTGATCCTATGGGCTTGATCACCCCTCTTGATCATTATCATCCCATCTTACTAACATTGGTGCATGTGAACCCCTATTGATGTGAATTCATCTACTTTAGTGTGAGTTTGAAGCAAATTCATCCTCTCACTAAAGTGGGGGCTAAATGTAGTGTCAAAGAATGTCTTTGATGACATTTTCACACTTGTTTGAGCCCTTCTTATAAAATTGAACTTAATGTCACCTTGAATTAGTGTTGTAATGTGATTAACACACTCACATTAGGTATTGAGGCCTTGTAAACTAAATAAACCTAATCATACCTTATTTAGAGTGTTACAAAGTGTTGTAACACACTTTCACACTTTTCTAGGATTTCCATTAATAATTGGGCTTTTTTATGCTTTAATTGGCCTTATTTTGCATCCACAAGCCTCATTTAATGCATATTTTCAAGGATGATCTCAACACAAACCAACAACCATTCATAATTCAATTGTTTCTAGGTTGTGTGGCCTAGATTTGGTGGTTTGGGACTCATACGCAACCTTGGGCATATGGGTTCCACCTAGGGTTTTGTGTCTCGATCTAGATTTTACACCTTTCTAAGTGTAGTGTAGTAAAATGCATACCCTTTGCATTTTCACACTTGTTTGGGACTACCTTGCTTTATTCATGCTTCTTTATGGACTAATTGGTCCTATTTTGTGTCCACAATCCCTATGAATTACATATTTTTTTGGTTAATCCTGACATTCTCCAATGTATAAATGATAATTTAATGATTCCATATGTGTGTCCCTAGTTTTTGGGTTGGGACTAAAATGCCACCTAGGGCGTCTTTGTCCCCCAAAAGGTCTCCAGGCCCTAATTTTGAGGTATCTTAATTGGGCTATTTTGGTGTTTGTGCAGCAAGTTTCATGGCTTGGGACTAAGACACCACCTAGGGTGTCTTAGTCCTCCTTGAGTCATTTTTCAAGATTTAATTTCAAATTCTGGCAGGATTTAACCTCCTTTATTTAATGAATTCATATGTCAGCTTGGTGTGATGTAATTTCAGGTTATTACACATAGATAAGTATAAATACAAGGTTTATTCATTCATTTCAATCGAAGTCTTTTGTGAGAGCATTTATCATAGTATAATTGAGATTACAAGAGCATTCAAGAGTAGATTTATCAAGTATTTGGAGCCATTATCAAGATTCAAGCATCATATCAAATATTTTCTTGCATCATGTGTGTTGTTGTGCTAACATTTGTGATGTAGGGTTTTGATTCAAGCAAGCTATTCAAGTCCATATCTTTGGTTCAAGATCCATATCCATTGCAGCCATTTCACACAAGTTTATAGAATTTGTAAGGGTTTGGTGAGTTGTGGCATTGCATGTTGTTCATTCACCATTTCCTTCATTATGTCTATTTCATTTCAAGGTTTAATTATCAATAAGGGGTTTGACCAAGGCAAACCCCCATCTACTAACAAAAAACAAGTTTTTCCCTTCTTTCATATTTGCGATTGAAGATCTAGGTTGAAGTCTTGAAGATCATTTGGAGTGTAAAATTGTAAAGGTTGCATCACAAAGTTGTCATCTTCACAAAAACTCACCTATAGGTTGAATTCAAGAGTTTGAGAACCTAAGATCGAAAAGGAAGTAAGTGCAAACCTTGGAGCTCAAGACCACATTTTGAATTTTTAGAAATTTAGAATGGGACTAATATTCCACCTTGGTCATTTTAGTCCTCCCAAGAATATTTTCAGAGATTCCTTCAGATCTGGTTCTGACATCCCAAGACTCTGCATCTGCCCTAAAAAACAACAGCAAGACTACTACCCCATCCTGGGCATCTTAGTCCTCCATAGCACTTTTTGGTAGTCTCTTCATGTTTCTAGAATCCTCACAACATCTCTAGACATCCTTGGTGCACATTTCCAATTCCATAGTTTTCTATTGCATTTTGTTTATCTTTTTAGATCATTTAGCATTCATTTGCATATTACAGTATGTTTTCCAAAATTTTATTTTCCAAGCATTTTCTTGGTTGTGAACCCCTTTAAAGTTGAGAAAGAACCCTCCTAGGTCCTCCTCATTGTAAATTGACTCACCTTGTGAGGTTATTAGTGAATCCAATTGGTACTCCTAAGACATTATTGAGTGGTTTGTTGTAGAAAGAGTGATATTTCAATATCCATTTTTCCATAAATCATTTTGGTGAACCCAACTTTTAAGCATTCATTTCTAGTTTGGAGTCCATTAAAGTCCTTAGATCTTGATTGCATTCATTCTTGCATTGCATCTTGCATTAGTGAAATTGCATTTAGGGTTTTTTTATATTTGCATTAGTGAAAGTGCATATAGGTTGCATCTTTACTTGATTGCATAATTTTATTAAAAAATTGAAAAGTGAATTGTTCTTCATCTTCATTGCATTTACAAACATTCTTATTACATTCAAAATTGAAAAAAATTGCAATCCATATTGCATTCAGTTGCTTGTTCCTAGTTACTTTTTCTTGTACTTATTTACACATTTTTCTATTTTTGAACATTAGTATACTACATAGACAATCTATAAACACTATTGACATTCTATAATTCATTGTTTTTCTACAAAAAACCTTTTCTAGGACTAAAATTCCCTTTTTGGCATCTTAGTCCCTCTCAGGATTTTTTCCTCAGAAGTCTCTCTCTGTTGTTTATTGTTTGTTTCAATCCCCGAAACTTCAAAATATCACCAGGAGGACCAAGATGCCCTTCCTATCATTTTAGTCCCTATTGAATTCGACTCTCCAATTTTTTAGGATTTGAAAATTACTTTTCTATGTTCTTGTGGGCTGCCTTTAATTTTTTGTGTTAGTTTCTTGAATTGTTGTTATTCAAATTTCCTTTATTTCAAGTGTAATTGCAAGCATAGGATATTGTGTTCATTGCACTTTTTGTGGTTTATTCCTTGTATGAGCTATAGTACTTGGCATCCTACTACTAATATTGTGGTTAGACTAAGTACGAGACTCATGTCATCCCTTGATAAGAAAATCATTGTGGATCTTGGGTTATCAAGATTTCTTACTTCTTGTGTTAGCATTAGTTCACTAGGTATGAACCATACCTTTGACACCTCTTTTACTATGCCTACCTTACCTAGAAGTGTTGTGCCTATGTCCAAAAAATGGTTGATCATATTCCTCATGAAAACATAATGAAAATTCATGAAGAATTAGCTCATTTACAAGATAGCATCAATGCTGAAATTTTTTCCAACACTATTATACCTGCCATAGATAACCTTCACCACATGATGGAAAGTGATGAGGGACCGGAAGTTGTGAATAACATAGCTTAAATATTTGGAAAATATTTTCCTTTCACCACTAATGGTTCTCAAGCTTCAAACAACATGCAAAACCAAGGAGGAAGTAAAACTCCTCCCTCTACAATCATAACCTCAATTTCCACTTATACCAATCCTCAAATGACCACAACAATGCAACCAACTAGTAGAATCCTTCCTGCCTCAAAAATTTCCACTAGTGCTCCTTATACCTATGTGGCATCCAATCTTATATCTCCTCCTATAAGAAATTCATGCATTGGTCCTTCGAACACATACACACCACCACCATATTCATCTCCATCACACACTACAAGGAATGATCCTATCATTAACCATCTCTTACAAAGTCTTTCATCCATTCAATGCCAAGTTTCCACCATAAATAAAAATCAAAATGGTCAACCTTCATACTATGTCAAGAGCAACCCACTATCCTTAGAGATGTTAAGAAATCCTATGCCACAAGGTATAGAGATCCCTAGATTTGAGAAATATGGAGGAAAGGGAGATCCTGCTAATCATGTTAATGCCTTTACTACTTTGTGTAGTGACTTTATCCTTGAAGAAAAACTTTTAGCTAAAATTTTTCCCTGATCCTTGAAAGCCATTACCTTGGATTTCTTTTATGCATTACTAAATAACTCAATTCATTCATTTGATGAACTTGTTGAGGCCTTTATTAACCATTTCCAAGTGCACATGGTCCCTAAAATGGCATTAGCTGATTTGATGATATGTAAGAAAAATGAGGGTGAAAAATTCACTAACTTTATTTCACGCTACCAATCGCTTTATTCCCAAATCAGTGTGAATATTCTTGATTCCCACCTTCAAAATATGTTCATAGAAAACTTACAAAGTAAGATAAGGGATAAGCTCACAATGATGAAATTCCCCTCCATGCATTTATGCACTGCCCTTCGAGACTATCAAAATTCCATAGCCAATAGTGAACTGAAACCCACCCCCACCCATCCTAAAAAGTGTGAAGCTTCAAACCAAAACACTCACCAACCTTTCAGAAGACAAAATAAAAGTTTCCTTGAAATAATTTCCACCTCTCAACCTACCCAACTTGTTGATACCCAAGTATCCACTATAAAGAAGAGTAATCCTTATATCTTTGGGGATCCACAAAGGAAATTTAATCCCTTACCCAACACACTTCACAACATTATGGCCCAACTCTTAAAAAAAGCATACTTACCTTACCTCCCATTTGACCCCTTGACCCTAGCAAGCCATTACCTTCGAGCTTTAGACACAATGCCTATTGTGCTTATTGCCAACAAAAGGGACATGATATGGAACATTGCAAGCATCTATAAAATATTGTACAAGACCTTATTGATTCTAATCATATCCAAATTGGAGGTGTAAATGGTAAAGGTAATAAGTCTGTGGGTTCTCCCAACCAAAACTTGCAAATATTTACCAATCCCATGCCCAACCATAATATTTCATTTGTCAAGGCTAGTGAAACTAAGCCCGATGTGATGAATGTTGAAATAGATAATGAGAATATGAGAAATCATGAAAAAAATCGTATGGATGATGATGAAAAAAGTTCTATGGATACTAATGAAAAAAGTCCTATTGATACAATTATAGGAGTGGTTGACATCGAGCCTCGTAAACAACAAACCATTGACATTACTTTCTCTTCAAAAGAAACAATTAAACATGTACCTGATGGTCCTCTTTACATAGCTGGTAGAATCAATAACAAGCCCACTCCTGGGATTTTAATCGATCCCATTTGTGGAGAGAATGTGATCATAGAAGAAATTTTATATGTGCATGAACTTACTCAAGATAGATATGATAAACCAAAAGCATGGATTAAAATGCATGATGGTTTTTCTCATGCTACGATGGGCTCGGTCATACTCCCATTACAAGTAGGACCAAAGAAATAAAATGTATCATTCTCCATCATATCTAATTCAAACCAATTTTGTGTGAAGTTAGGATACAAATGGATTCACTCCATGAATGTGGTCCCATCTGTTGTCCATAAGTTCTTAAAGTTTCTAGTTGGAAATGAAATATTCATAGTGAACCATAGTGGCTTTAGAACCCCGTCTTCCCATGTAAATTTCTCCTTAGATTATTTTTGTCCTGAACCTATGGAACCTATAAGACCCCATGAAGACTTCCTTTTCCTATCCTACCAAAAATTCAAAGAAAAATGCATAGCCAATCTATCCCTTGAAAACTTTCCTCCACTGATGATCGAACCTCCACCCATGCTTGAAATTCTGCCACCTAAATAAAACAATGCTGAGCCTAAAGCCCTTTCAACAAAACAAAAAATACCCATGAAAATTCCCTTACTTATTTCCTAGAAGAGACCTAGAGAAAACCAAAAAAGTCCTAATCCACCTCCTAAGCAAATTTATAAAGCCAAAGAGAAAGTGGTTGAACAACCTTCCATGGTTTCTTTCGTTCTTCCCTCACAAAAAGAAAAGAAACCTATGGTTGAAAAACCTACTACTATACAAACACAACTTGAAAATTTTAATAAAAGAAACCACAATTCTAGAGAGCGTAGATGTAGGCATTGTGCTGTTGCTCGAAAGATGAGTGATAGGAAAAACATTGAAAATCAAAATTTGAACTCTACATAAGAAATAAACAATGACCCTCCTCTCTTACCAGAGAGAACATAAGCTATGTCTCCAACACAACAAGGACCAACATCTTCTATGGATATTATTATTCATCCTCCTATTGTGGCTAACTTGGATGATGATGAGGAAACAACTAAAATCGATGAGGAAGTGCATAATGCATTGAATTTTTTATTCTCCTCATCCATGAGCTTAAATGACAACAAACATGGTGATCCTCCTAAACCGAGCAATTCACCATGTGTTGAACCTAGTGATTATCCTAGTACAACACTTGATGTTGTCCCTCTCACTAGCAATTTTCATTCTGCATATACTAAACAAGACTGGGATGCAGATGACCTACTAGATGGTTGAATTGCATGTTCTTTACTAGTCTTTTCTTTTTCTTTTTTTCTTTTATTTTCCCCTTTTGATTGCATGTGCATAACATGATCCCCCATGATGTTCTCTTTGATGTTTCTCTCTATGTGCATTCCTCTATTTGTACCTTCATTCTTCTATATGTCATATATTTTTTTCCTTCTCCTTGATCTTTTATCTTTTCTTTATTTTCATTTATTTTTGTCTTGTGTTTTCCTTTTGGGGATGATGCATGGCATCGAGACATTCATGTCTCCTTCATGTTGACCCAAAATATTTTTTGTTATATTTTCTATGCCTTTCATTTTCCTTTTTTGTCTTGTGTTTTCCATTGGAGGATGACATAAGGTGTCAAGACACCCTATGTCTCTTCTATGTTGACCCAAAAGGCTTTCTTTTTCTTTTTTTTCATTCTCTTTGTGCCATTTCTATGTGTATTTGGGGAATGATAATAGTTTTGATCTCTCTAATATTATTGTAGCAAAGATATATACTGACCCCAAATCCATAGATCCCTTATGTGTTCTAGGGGAAACCCTCTTTTCCTCTTTTATCTTTTGGATACTTTAAAGTAATTTCTCACACCATGGTGTTAGCAATTTCTTTAAAGTGGGGGCATACACTGGCATTATCTTGGCATGATTTCACTTACAATTTTTTTCCTTTTTCATGGTCTTTGATGCGATTTTCTTAGTTCACGTGACTTGTTTTTCCTCTTTGTGGTGACATTGGGAGTAATGTACTTTGAGACTATGATCTATCTTAGCATATTATATTCCCCTTAGTGGTGATGTGATGCATTACATCCCTTTAGTGGTGAATCTTTTATACTTTGATTGGTCCTCTCTTGGAGACATTTGGAATGATGTCCCCTAAGAGTAAGACCTCACATGAGCTAAGAAAAATCCCTTTGAGCATCCCTCTTTCTTGTTGCATTTTTCTTTTTGTAATTTATTAAAGTCATGGAGGTATAGCTTTGATATGGTCCCCTAGGGCTCACCTAGTGAACACCAAGCTTCACTAGCCCATGTGAGCATGCATTTTTGTACCTTATGAAAGACATGGAGGTATGACTTTGATATGGTCACCTGGGGCTCACCTAGTGAATGTTGGTGTAATTAATATTTAATTACACTTGCATAACTTTACTTAGGTAATATTTTAATTCCTAGGTTAATTATTGTCATCCTTATCTTGTTGAGCTATCTTGTTGCTCAAGATAAGATTAGAGTTATGCATACTTTGCTTTTATAAAGTAAATCATTTCATGTAATTATGAATTCCTGAATAATATTATTTGCAAATCTTTTTGCAAAGCTCTTGCTTTTTCTATTTTTCTCTTCTGTGGAAGGTTATTTTCTAGTTTGCATTTCAGATCTTGGTTTCTAACATGGTATTAGAGCCTTGATTTTGTAGCCCCTTCTTGTATTTTTGGAGAATTTCAATGCAGAGCATGTTCGGGGTTCCTCGAGGGTTTTATTCCTTGAGAATATTTATGGAGCATCTTGGATCAGATTGGGGTTTTCCATTGGATTCAGAGTGCTTGAAAAAGTCAGAAATTGCTTTTATTTCACTGATTTTGGTCATCATTGAAAAAATATGTGAGGGTTTCAAGCTTAGTGATTTTTCTGAGAGATCTAGGGGTCGCCTAATTTTTTGGGCACTTTGGGCCAAAACAGACCTCACCGTTGGATTCACAGTGCCCAAAAACCCCTATTTCCATATAAAATTTGTCCATTTTGGACACAATCGACTAGGGAGGCATACAAAATTTGTTTGAGGGTCGTACGACCCCCAGGCATGCTTCATGAGGCACTATTTTCGAAAAAAATAAAAAAATATTAAAAAAATAAAAAATCCTAAAGGAATTTTGTGCGGCCCATTGTAAACCACTCCATCATGACTCCAGCACCAAGCGGCCACCACCGTACCACCATCGGGCCACCGTAGCCAGTGTAAAATCCTAGCGCTGCCCTCGCACCACCAAGTCGCCACCTCCATCGGTGGCTCCTCTGCTCCTCTGCTCCACTAGCCCCCACAGGCTTATATGTGCAGCAAGTGGTCTTATTGGGGACTGATCCCCTCACCTCAGCTCCCGCGGGGTTCTTAAGCCCCAACCCTGGTCCTATCGGTGACCATGGAATTCACCGCCAACCCCTGCCGCTAGCCCTCTGGTCCGCCTAGGCGACCAGGGGCTTTAATTTTTTAGCCCTTGAGGGCTACAAAGGACCTTATTGGGTAGAATTAGAGCACTTTCACATAATCGGGCATACCTTTTGCATATGGAGTCATTTTTTTGCAAACAAGATATTGTCAGAAAGCTAGTTCTGAGTTCTACAGAATGGTGTAGGTGTGATTTTTTGGTTTTTCTTTTTTGATTCCTTTTTCAGCCTTGGAATTTGCATGTTGTTGTTTTCAATCTAGGAGACATATCTTTTGACTTAGTGATCCTTTTTTCGTCATTCTTGTGGTGTTGGAAAGCTAGTTCAGTCCTCTACACAGATCTGAGGTCTATTTTTATTTTCTATTTATGAATGTTTACATTCTCTCCTTTTATAGTCGTTGGGTTATTGTAATAAATGAACTGAGATAATGTTCCATTAGGGGGGTTTCTTGCATAATAATTTGATTAGAGTGTGCATGCACTTTGATCTTCATCTTGTTTTGATGAAAAATCGCATGACTTTATCTGGTTTCTATAATTTCTTTTGGCCACATCTTGCTGTAGCTTGACACATATCAGATTCACATCTATTCACACTTTAGATTGGGAGTTTATGGTTATTGATCCGCATTGGTTCAGATCCATCTCAGTTTGAGGGCCATGTTTTTATGGTTAATGTTCTAGAGTCTTTATGGAACTTGTTCCCATGGAAGATTTTTAGTCTCAGTTTGGCATTGGCATCGAGATACACTATTTCTAGATTCTGTCATCATTCCATCTACTATTGCTTCATAGATTCCAGGGTTGTTACAGTTTGTGAGTTTTCTAGTGTTCCATGGCATCGAGTCTATTGTCGCATTATTATGATTCCACTTTGGTTTCTTGTAGACAGAAGTATATTTCCTTGCTTGTCATATTACGGTTTTAGTGTTACTCCACAGTGTTCTTCCAGTGCTTCTTTGCAGTAGTCATCTCATTGTAGGGGGGTTTTGTCCCACTGGGTTTTCCTTCTCTACCTCATTGTACTTAGGTACTTGATTAGGCCTTTTTTCCTGGACCCATTCATGCTTTCTTGCATTCATCTTAGTTTTAGGTGCATTCTTTTTAGGTCTCCCTAAGTTGCACTTATGGGGGGGTGTTGGTGTAATTAATATTTAATTACACTTACATAACTTTACTTAGGTAATATTTTAATTCCTAAGTTAATTATTGTCATCCTTATCTTGTTGAGCTATCTTGTTGCTCAAGATAAGATTAGGGTTATGCATACTTTGCTTTTATAAAGATTTAAATCATCTCATGTAATTATGAATTCCTAAATAATATTATTTGCACATCTTTTTTCAAAGCTCTTGCTTTGTCTGTTTTTCTCTTCTGTGGAAGGTTATTTTTTGGTTTTCATTTCAGATCTTGGTTTCTAATAGTGAACACCTAGCTTTACTAGCCCATGTGAGAATGCATTTTTGTACCTTATTAAAGTCATGGACCTATGGATTTGATATGGTCCCCTGGGGCTGACCTAGTGAAAACCTAGCTTCACTAGCCCGTGTGAGCATGGCTTTGATATGGTCCCATGGAGCTCACCTAGTAGACACCTAGCTTCCCTAGCCCTTGTGAGCATGCGTTTTGTTTGCATAGTGGACAATGTGTTCCACTTGTAAACTTTATTTTTGGACAGAAAACCTAGACCCAATCTACCACGTTGGATGACCAATCAAAGCTTGATCCATTGCATTTTTCCTCTTTCTTTTTCTTTTCTTTGATGGTGTATGTTTGTGATCTAGTTATGGCTTCTGTAGACACTAAAAATTATCCTAGGCTTGCGATTTCTAAATTCTCCATAATTTTCCCCTTTCATTCTTCATAATTAAATAATTTTTAATTATTTAATTATTTTCTAAAGTCATAATTCTTCTATTAATTAAATAATTTTAATTATTTAATTAATTCATTTTCTATCTTTATTCCTCCCTGATTAATTAAATAAATTTTATTTATTTAATTATGTCACTAATTAAGTCTTCTTTCTAAAATTAAGTAAATTCTTATTTATTTAATTTTGTCCACTTTCCACTATAATAAAATAATTATTTTAATTATTTAATTATTCATTAGCCTCTTCTCTCATTAAATTAAATAAATTTTATTTATTTAATTTGGTCCACTCTCTTGAATTTTGAATTAAATCATTATTTAATTCAAAATGATTCCTTTTGTCACATTCCTCTATAATTAAATAATATCTTTATTATTTAATTATTCATTGGCCACCTAAATTAAATATTTTTAGTATTTAATTTCTCCTATCACCTCTTTGTCTGTGCCAATCTTATCTTCCACATCAAATCTTATCTCTTGACATCTCATTCAATTTTATCCCTTGATTGAATTATCTCATAATTCAATCTCAACCCTTCATTTCTTGTCATTGCCCTAATTTTGACCTAACCCTAGTCCATACTACAACATTCAATCTTGGCCATTGATTAAGACATCTTATTGGCATTCAATCTCATCCATCCGTTCAAAATGACATTTTCTATAAAATGCCATTTTCCTCTCATTTTTAGATATAAGAAGGAGGCATTGGATTTTAGACATAAGGAGGCATTGGATTTTAGACATTGGAGGCATTAGATATCACACAATAGACCTTGCAACATTTTTCATCTTACTTCATTTAGTCTTGGCATATTTCGGCATAGGCCTTTCACTCATATTGTCATAGGTATTAGGCATTGATCAAATCCTTCAAAGCTTGGTGTAGGACATAGGCATATATTTGCAGATTGCTCACATGAAGAATCTGAGGGCAAAGCATTATCTAGCAAGTAAGAAGGTGTTACGAAGGTGAGTCATGGAAGCTTCAACAATTATCAGGTATACTTGTTCTTTTACATTTCGCTTCCTTTGCACTTTGTAATCACTTTGGGTTTTTGTCTTTTATATTGATAACTTGAATATAATCTAATCCTAAAAGAAATCCTTAGTTACATTGGTGAACCTAACATATTTTAACACATTTTGAGAAATCTTGGAGTTGGGTTTCTTTTTGTTGCAGGTTTGACATCATTGTGGATAAAGCCATAGTTTCCAAAGATTCGATCTTAACTTTCCAATGGCTACATACTTTCTCACAAATTTTTTTCTACAAATTGGGGACAATGTCAGACGCTTTCATTCCAAAAATCAATTTTTTTGGATCAACTTTTATTTTTTTATAATTTTTTTCTGTTTTTCATGAAAAATTAATTTCGAGAGAAAATTATTGAATTTTTCAGATATGTTTACATTTATGGAAATATCTCAAAATTTTAATAGGGGTTTGTTCTTTATATTTTAAATTTGTATGCAAAATTATTAGTCAAATAACAGATCTTTTAAAATTAGGGTTTCACAATTTTTTGCTTATATCTCACGTATGGTTGTAGATCTAACACAATTTTTTTTTTGCAGATTTATAATGATATCAGACCACTCTAGTCCAAAAATCAGAATTTTTGGAGCTGTTTTGTAGTTTTTATAATTTTTTATGATTTTTCATAAAAAAATAATTTCAGGTGCAAAACAACAAATATTTCTGATTTATTTACATTTTTGGAAACCTCTTGAGATTTTAGACATTATTTATTCTCTGTATTTTTCATTTTACCATCAATTTTTTTTCTAAAAATTAGATTTTCCTTGACTAGCTAACCCTCTAATAGTAGTGATCAATTATCTTGTAAGGGTTTGTTGTTGGTTTTGTACATGTGCAGAAAATAAACACTTCAAAGGACACATTGGATCAAGTGGAAAAAATGACGCATCTAATTATTTTTGTAGATCTATAGTCAAAGACATATATTCAAACTACTGACATGTGGTTTTGCAGCTATGTTTGTTGAAGATTTATCTCTTAAACCACTTGTTTGCATTTTTTAATTTAGGAACATTTCCTTTGGTGCTCTAAAATAATTTTTTTTTGCAAGTGTCTGATTGTGTTTTCAAAATGGTAGGTGAGTATGCTCTCACCTTGTGAAAACTTGATGATCAGAAAATCAGACCCGTTTTTATGTGTTATTACCCTCATGATATGGTATATCGAAGTATCCTCTCCCCTTGCGCATTCGTGTGATCCTGGGTGTAAGAGAAATGGTTACTAACTCTAGAAATTGGGCCTTCCTTGGGATTTCATCACCCCAACATGACTCAAACTAGAAATGGAGCTAAAGCCAAGCTACCCTCGACCAGTATATAAATGTGAATCTTAAGGGAAAACCTAAGATTATGAGTGCAGATGTGTCATAAGGACAAAGTAGTACTCCCATAAACCCTATTGAGCTTAACCTCTTTAGGATGGAGTGCCACCTAATTGGTGATTAATCTCTTGCCCCATGTATGGCCACTCGAACAGGGGTCCCGAACTAAACACCTTTGTGTAGTAAGCCAAAAACCTTCTATTTGCTAGCGTAGCACCGGTCGGTGTGAAGGCATCCACACTTTCACAGTCTATAGTAGAGGTGATCAATATGCCATGGGAGTTTCATGGGGGTTGGAAGCTTGGTTGGCCTGAGAAGAGAGTGCACTATAAGGGGGAGCCTGTGCAGCCAAGCTTTTGAATTCACACGCTACAGATATGTGGTTGGGGAAACCCACGTGGAATCTAGCGAATATTGTCCTGACCTAACCTAGGATTGTACTTGTCTTATGTGCGCTTTCTTACATTCAAAACATTTTGCTTGTCAAGTTCTTTCTAGATTTTCAAACAATATGCACAACATTCACAAATTTGGACACAAACAATCGACCTTAGACAACTCAGACTTTTCAACAAAACATTGAAACACAATTCCAGTCCTCATTTTGAACTTAGACTTTGCATTGTCCATCATAGTCCTCATTTGGCATCTAGACTTGGCATTGGTCATTTTCCTTAGTCAACATCTTCATTGTCACCTTGGCATTTGGTAACCTTTCTTGACAAGTTTATCACCTTGCATCAATCATTTCCTTAGACAAACGTTATCATCACCTAATCATCCTAGTCGACATTTAAGGAAACATAGTCTTGCATTTTCATCCTTATCAAAAATCCAAAAAACATAGGTTGTCATCATCCTCACATTTAGTTTTCATTCTCATTATCCTTATCTGAGCAATCCCTTTTTATTGTTGAGACTAGGCTTCAGAGACAAAGAGGACAAATGGAAAACTTTGGACAAGATTTCAATCCCAACATCGATAATAACACTTATGACACAAACCAACATTGGACTTTTTCTAACCCATTTCACAACATGAACATGCAATCTTCCATGAACATGCCATCTTCATCACAAAACTCTTATGAACCATTCATACAAAGAGATCAAAATGGACGAGTATATGGAGAAGACTTAGAAGCTGCATTGCAAAATCCTGATATAGTCTCCTTTGTAGAAAGCTTAGTCTTATGCGACCCTCAAAGGTATCTAGCCATGATTTTGGACCAAGGGGCTAAGTTACCACGAGGATTTGACATAAATACTTTGCAACCTCCATCCATCTACCCTCACCATCAACAATCACTTGACATAAATGCTACCAGTAATTCACAACAAACGTCCACTTATCAACCTTATCCCAACCTTGACAAGGGAAGCCAACTATCAACTAGTCCATTCCAAACCTCCATGTCATATTCTAGTCCTTCACCTATTAATCATGTTCAAGTCTACATCCCTTATCAACCATCTACCAACTCATGTCAAGTCCCCACATCATACCATACTGATCCAGTCCAAGTCTCCATGTCCTATTTCAATCAAACCTACACCAATCTAGTCGAAGACTCCATGTCATATCCAGTCCAAGTCTCCACGTCATACCCTTGTCCTTCACATACTAGTCCATTGCAAGTACCCATGTCATATTCTAGTCCTTCACATACTAGTCCAGTCCAAGTCCCCACATCTTATCCTAGTCCATCATTCATTAATCCTTTTCAAGTCATCCCCTCACAAGCCACATCTAGTCATGAAAATTTTGTCATTGCTCAAAGTCAAATCCCATTTAATAAACTTGAGGATACATGTCAAAATGAAAGCTCAAAGCATGACATTATAACGTCACCCTCATGTCAAGAACAAGGTAGTCCATCCTATGACCCTATTTCTGATTGTATCACCCACGACAACCCCATCTTTGACCAAGACCCTACCATTGACCAAGAAGTCCAAATCCATGACAACCCCATCCTTGATCAAGACCCTACCATTGACCAAGAAATCCAAAACGATCCACTCCTTGACCTTTACGCCATTCATGATCAAACACTTTCCAATCCTATATAGGCCTCGACTATTGACACTTTCCAAAATGAGACACTTGCCTCCATGACACACATAGACAATATTTCTCAAGCACAAGAGTATTCCAATATGGACATATTTGAAAATGATCAAGCTATAGCTGAATTTACTGGACTCTATGACACTGACCATAATGATGGCTTCGACATTGACTTGGAAGTACCAATAGAATCATCTAAACCTGACATGCCACATGATCAGACCAAAACTATTGGTCAGGAATATGCCCAACATGATAATGAAGCTAAGACACTTTATCAACTAGGGTCATCTATCTTTGTCAGAGCAAGCTTTCTTGTAGACGACAATATTATAAGTGACAGTATCCACATACCTAATGATGGATTAGCATCTTGCTTTCAAAACAACAAATACCCCATCGCAAATAGAATTTTTCAAAGCATGCAATATCAAGGCAAAGGACTAGGCATACACGAGCAAGGCATTCTAGAACCATTACAGCTTCCAACAAATTACAGACATCAAGGTCTTAGCTATTCCTCAGTTAGTGAATCAAACGATGTCAGTGGCACCTCCTCAATATTGGGGGCAACTTTGTCAAATACAAACATCAAAATGGAGTCCATGAGAAATCCTTGTCATAAGATTGCTGCCAACACCCCCTCCACCCACACCATGAACTGTCATTCCATCATAAATAAACCTTCCCTTTGGAACCAATGAAAAAAAAAGTCTTACAAGCCAAAAGATCAAAATCAAATTTCAAAGGTCATTGAATCAAATAAAAGGACAAGTGGACAAATGAAATTAAAATGGATCCCAAAGAAAGATGGATCGAACAAAGACACCTAGTCAAATACAAAATTCAATCACAATGTGGAGCCACAAGCAAAGAGGACTCCCACATACAACAAATGTCCACCTCCTTCAAAATGGTCATCAAGCAAGGTATATAAAAGTGTTGGTTCCAAACACTATCCCTCCAAAATTCGTCATCCACCATCCCAAGTTTGGAAAATAAAAAGTCATTCATCCAAATGTCTAAACAATATTTCCATGTCTACCATCATTCGTCATAACCCTACATCTTGTCTAAAGTCCAATGATCCCACGTCACAAATCTGTCACATCTTGGCAACAACTCTTTATCACAAGGACTCTCATGGCACTCTATCACGATGTGCGTATTTTGATAAGGCCAACTCTAGTATCAGAAAGGGCCACAATGACATCAATCAGTTGTATACAACCGCTACAATCCTGACAAGACAACTCAACTACTTCAAACATAACATTATTGGAATATCATGGCACCAGTCTCTACATTGGCATCGTCAGTGAATTCAGAATAGTTAGTGGTCATGTAAAGCATCCAGGCTATCCACAAAATCAGAAATACAAAAAAAACTAAAAAATGTAAAACATCGTCACCCTGATGAAAACTTGGCAAACAGGCATCTTGGTGACACCAAAAAATCAAAAAAGTCAAGAAAATAGTACAAAGAAATTTTTTTCCAACGGTGAAAACCTGGCAAACAAGCGCCCTAGATAAGTACCATGATGAAAACTTGGCAAATAGGTGTCATGTGTAAAATAAATCGTTTATGTGGAATTTTATACTTGGGGGCAAGTCGTCTCATCTCCTAGACCTTCCTCTTGACATTGGCATCCGACCATTTGATCCATATCATTTCCATATCATTTCCATTCACTTTCCCACTTACCTTGGTCTTGACATAAAACTGGCACACATAAATCATGCTTTGGGAAAACTCTTGACATGTCTATCCTTCGGTCATACACGATTCACGAAACATCATGTCATTGACCATCATCGCCTTATTGTCCTTATATGACATAGTCCTTGAAAATCATATGACAATTCCCTTAGTCTCATGTCTACCATCCTTTACCAAGGCCACCCCTATCCTTTCATGTCTATCACCTATCTTGGATTTCCCTTGTCAAACGGTCTAAGGATAATCATCATCCCATCTAGTCCTAACCAAGTCATTCCAAATGCAATGAGTCTAATCCATACAAGCACATTATCCAAAATTTTACTTGACTGCATTCCTGGCCCGACTGTAGACCTCCATACTTTCATCACATTATCGTCATTGTCCTCACATTATTTCGGGATGTGTCCTTCCCACGTCAAACAATGTTGTCATCACCTGTCAATTGGTATTTAGCTTGACTAGGGGCACAATCATGTTTGTCCTTGGATTCTCATGTGTAAGCATCAATTATATGCATTTGTCATGATCCTCTTAAACATCAAAATCCAAAAAAATCATAAAATGACAAAAAGACCAAAATCATAGCAAAAAGTCCTGAAAAAAGACAAAAACATCACAAAAAGTCTTGAAAAAAGACAAAAACATCACAAAAAGTCCTAAAAAAAGACAAAAACATCATAAACTATCCTGAAAAAAGATAAAAACATCGCAAAATGTCCTGAAGAAAGACCTAAAAATTGAAAAATGTCCTGAAGAAAACCACAACAAAATGTCAAACACAAGATCATCTCTGGTCAAAATCTATCCTATCAATCAGTCAAGTCTTTGTCATTTGTCAAACTACGTTGTCTCTGCGCATTTGCTATGTAGGAAAGGCCATCAGTTGATGAGTCCCCAAGACATTAGGTTAGTCCTGTTAGGTTTGTCAAAATAAAATCATGGCAGAATCTTTGGTCATCAATACAAAGTCATTGGTCGTGTTGAACTACGAGGTCTCTGAGTGTACGACATAGGCAAGGCCATCTATCGATGAGCCCCCGAGGCCGCACTAGATCAGTCCATTAGGGTTCATGGCACCACACTGGCACACACGTCGAAAGGTATTTAAGATAGAGCAAATCATTCCCCAGTGGGTAAAAATCATTAAAACAAAGTATGACAATCGCTTATTCAAACATGACAATCGTATCAGTGCCTTCAGATGTGTCCTTCTGAAAGGTAACCTCTATCATTCATGCCTTAGGATGTGTCCTTCCTAGGCATTGTCACTGTCATTCAAAATTTTGAGGGATCCTCTTGAAATCTAAGGATCACTCCTCTTGACATCGGTATTCTTCAGATGTGTCCTTCTGAAGAACCAACTCCGTCATTTATGCCTTAGGATGTGTCCTTCCTAAGCATCGTCATTATCACTGTCACATGGTATTTGGAGAGATCGCCCTTGACATTTAGGGAATCAATCCTCTTGACATCAACTTTATTCAGGATGTGTCCTTCCTAAATTCGACAATTCTTGACATTTGTCATCTGGGCATCATCAAAGCTTTGGCACTCTGACATCTCATTATTATCACATTAGAACAATAGATATCTATACGCACATGAAAAAAATTAGACATTTGTCTGTTGGCTTTTAGCATGTTACTAGTTTTTCAGCGAGATCTCACTAACATGATTTAGAGAAGCAGCGACATATCATGATGATTGAAATGCATGACTACTAGTTTCTTAGAGAGGTTCTGATTCTAGGATTTAGAAAAACAGCGACGTATCATGATAAGGACTTTATTTTGTATATTTTTTTCAATCATGTTGCTAGTTTCTCAAGGATGTCCTAGAAACAGGATCTAGAGAAGCAATGACGTTTCATTATTTGTCTTTGTCTTTTTCAGCTTGTGGATTGTCTTGACAAAAAGACTGGGGCAACATGAACCTTAGTATGAGTTAGGACATTCCTTGTCTGTGACTGTCTATTTTTCAAGTGGATGACCTTCCACACCTTGGTCTATGTCATATCATGGTGTTTGTTGTCCATTTGTGTCATTTTTACCGCCTAATGATGATTAAGAGCAATAAATATTACAGTCCTACTGCAAGTTTTGAAGGATTCTTTCATCTAGTCTGCATCTTCATCATCCATATCTTTTGCACTAACATTCCTTTGTCTCTTCATATTCTAGTCTTCTAGTCCATTTCAAGAGCACACCCATGTTCTTGGAACCCGTCTTTCCTCTCGAGGGGGCATACTGTAACCCTCCTCATCTTATTTTGCACTGGGGCATATTTTTGGACTTATTTTCTTTGTCACAATGCGACATGCTACATTATGACAAAGAGGGGCAAAATGTAGACACTAAAAATTGTCATAGGCTTGCGATTTCTAAATTCTCCATCATTTTCCCCTTTCATTCTTCATAATTAAATAATTTTTAATTATTTAATTATTTTCTAAAGTCATAATTCTTCTATTAATTAAATAATTTTAATTATTTAATTAATTCATTTTCTATCTTTATTCCTCCCTGATTAATTAAATAAATTTTATTTATTTAATTACGTCACTAATTAAGTCTTCTTTCTAAAATTAAGTAAATTCTTATTTATTTAATTTTGTCCACTTTCCACTATAATAAAATAATTATTTTAATTATTTAATTATTCATTAGCCTCTTCTCTCATTAAATTAAATAAATTTTATTTATTTAATTTGGTCCACTCTCTTGAATTTTGAATTAAATCATTATTTAATTCAAAATGATTCCTTTTGTCACATTCCTCTATAATTAAAATATCTTTATTATTTAATTATTCATTGGCCACCTAAATTAAATATTTTTTATTATTTAATTTCTCCTATCACCTCTTTGTTGTGCCAATCTTATCTTCCACATCAAATCTTATCTCTTGACATCTCATTCAATTTTATCCCTTGATTGAATTATCTCATAATTCAATCTCAACCCTTCATTTCTTGTCATTGCCCTAATTTTGACCTAACCCTAGTCCATACTACAACATTCAATCTTGGCCATTGATTAAGACATCTTATTGGCATTCAATCTCATCCATCCGTTCAAAATGACATTTTCTATAAAATGCCATTTTCCTCTCATTTTTAGATATAAGAAGGATGCATTGGATTTTAGACATAAGGAGGCATTGTATTTTAGACATTGGAGGCATTAGATATTACACAATAGACCTTGCAGCATTTTTCATCTTACTTCATTTAGTCTTGGCATATTTCGGCATAGGTATTTCACTCATATTGTCATAGGCATTAGGCATTGATCAAATCCTTCAAAGCTTGGTGTAGGACATAGGCATATATTTGTAGATTGCTCGCATGACGAATCTAAGGGCAAAGGATTATCCAGCAAGTAAGAAGGTGTTATGAAGGTGAGTCATGGAAGCTTCAACAATTATCAGGTATACTTGTTCTTTTACATTTTGCTTCCTTTGCACTTTGTAATCACTTTGGGTTTTTGTCTTTTATATTGATTACTTGAATCTAATCTAATCCTAAAAGAAATCCTCAGTTACAGCTTCATATATCATCTGTAAGCATATTCCTTTGTGCCTATGTTGGTTTGCCATAGGATCTTGATCTTGGGGGCTTGGTTACCCTCTTGATTATTGTCATCCTATCTTACTATCATTTACACATTTGAACCCCTTTTTATTGTGTGGTTGGCTACTTTAGTGGGAGTTTGAAGCAAGTTCATCCTCTCAATAAAGTGGGGGCTAAATGTAGTGTAGTAAAATGCACACCCTTTTCATTTTCACACTTGTTTGGGCTTGTCTTTCTTTATTTATGCTTCTTTATAGCTTTATTGGTCCTATTTTGTGTCCACAAGCCCCATGAATTACTTCTTTTTCTGGTTAATCCCAAAATTCTCCAATGCAGAAATGATAATTTAATGACTTCATCTATGTGTCCCTAATTTTTGGGTCCAGACTAAAATTCCACCTAGGGTGTCATTATCCCCCAAAGTTCTTGGGACCCTAATTTTGAGGTATCTTAATTAGGCCCCTTTTTGGTTTATGTGCCCCAAGTTTCATGGCTTGGGGCAAAGAAACCACCTAGGGAATATTATTCCTCCTTGAGTCATTTTTGGGATTTAATTTCAAATTCTGGTGGGATTTAGCCTCCTTAATTTAATGAATTCATATGTCGGATTAAGCATACATACGTATAAATTCAAGGTTCATTCATTCATTTCAATCCAAGTCTTTTGTGAGAGAATTTATCATATTATAATTGAGCTCATAAGAGCATTCAAGAGCAGATTTATCAAGCATTTGGAGCCATTATCAAGATTCAAGCATCATATCAAATAATTTCTTGCATCATGTGTGTTATTGTGCTAACATTTGTGATGTAGGATTTTGATTCAAGCAAGATATTCAAGTCCATATCTTTGGTTCAAGATCCATATCCATTTCAGCCATTGCGCACAAGTTTGTAGACTTTGTAAGGGTTTGGTGAGTTGTAACATTGCATGTTGTTCATTCACCATTTCCTTCATTATTTCTATTTCATTTCAAGGTTTAATTACCAACAAGGGGTTTGACCATGGAAAACCCACATTTACTAGCAAACAAGTTTTCCCCCTCTTACATATTTGTGATTGAAGATCTAGGTTGAATTATTGAAGATCATTTGGAGTGCAAGATTGTAAAGTTGCATCACAAAGTTGTCATCTTCATAGAAACTCACCTACAGGCTGAATTTGGGTGTTTTAGAACCTAAGATTACAAAGGAAGCAAGTGTAGACCTTGGAGCTTAGGACCACATTCAAAATTTTTAGAAATTTAGAATGGGACTAATACGCCACATTGAGAATCTTAGTCCTCCCAAGCATATTTTCAAAGATTCCTTCAGATCTAGTTCTAACATTTGAAGACTTTGCATCTGCCCCAAAAAAGCAATAGTGGGACTAATACGCCATATTGGGCGTCTTAGTCCTCCATAGCACTTTTTCATAGTCTCTTCACATTTCTAGAATCCTCACAACATCTCCAGACATCCTAGGTGCACATTTCCAATTTCATAGTTTTCTATTGCATTTTGTTTATCTTTCTAGGTCATTTAGCATTCATTTGCATATCACAGTTTGTTTTCCAACATTTTCTTTTCCAAGCATTTTCTTGGTGGTGAACCCCTTTAAAGCTGAAAAAGCCCCCTCCTAGGTCCTCCTCATTATGAATTGAATCACCTTGTGAGGTTTTTAGTCAATCCAATTGGGACTCCTAGGACATTATTGAGTGATTTGGTGGAGAAAAGGCGATATTTCAATATCCATTTTTCCACTAATCACTAAGAATTTTTGAATTTGGTCCTATAAGTTATGCCTAATGGGACTCATATGCCACCTTGGGTGTATGAGTCTAGTGTGGCCCAAAATTCAAATTAATTCAAATTCTTGGCAAGATTTTATCCTCTTAGATCTTATGTTGGCTTGTAGTGTTGTAATTTTTGTATTTTTTGCATAATTAAGGATAAATACAAGTTTCTTTCACTGATTTTCACCCCAAGCATTCAAGTATTCATCCTTATAGAAAGTTTGAGTCTACAAGAGAATTCATGTGTTTACAAGAGAATTCAAGAGCATTCAAGGGTAGATTATCAAGCATTTTGGAGCATCACTCAAGCATCAAACATCATGTCAAAGTCTTCATGCATCATGTTTGTTTTGGAGATAATAATTTTGATGTAGGGTTTCATGATTCAAGCTATCATTTTATTCAATATCTATCCTATTCAAGAAATATTCAAGATCTACATCCTTTGGATCCATCTCATACATGTTTGTAGCCTCTTATTGCTAGGGTTTGGTGAGTTGTAACATCATATTTTTTTCATTCATCATTCTCCATTCCTATTTAATTTTATTTCAAGGTTTGATGAAGGCAAACCCCTATTCACTAACAAATTTTTTTTCCCTCTCTTTATTGTGTGATTTATAGGTTTAGGTTGAAGGCATATGTAGGAGAAAGTTTGGAGAAAGGTTTGAAAGTGTCTAAAGTTTCCAAAGTTGTTACTTTGCATTGGAGATACTTGGAAGACTTCTATAGGTTGCAAATTAGGGTTTCAAATTTGGAAATAAATTAGGAAGTGTAGAGCAGACCTTGAAGACCAGATTCAGACTTTGAATCTTCTAGAAACCCTAACTAGACTGATCTGGGACTAAATCACCCAGACTAGCATATGAGTCAATATTTAAATCAATATTTTCAGCAATTTAGACCTCCATTCAGTCTTCTATAGATTTCCAAGTGCACACATTCCATTTTACAACTTACTTTTTTTTACATGCATTTTTAGGTCATTTAGTTAAAAATTGCATCAAATTAGGGTTAAGCATTACATCTTTCATTACATTTGTCTTTTCAAGCCCTAGCTTGGTGGTGAACCCCTCATTAGTTTACAATCAGTCCCTAGAATGACCCTATCATGAGATGTATTTCTCCTTTGCACACTTGAGTTTGAGATCTCTAGGGTTTGTTCTTGAATGAGAGTGTTTTATTTTTGTTGTTCTATCTCCTTACCAGAGAGAAGAGCATGCAAAATTATTCCTTTTAGATGGAAATGTGATTTATCAAATAATATTTGTAAGACTATTTAATGAAAATCTCCATGATCTAACATATTTTATGTGATCTAAATAAAACCATTTTAATTTTCAATAGATGTAACATTATGATTGAGTATGTTATGTTAAATTAAATGCACCTATGATTAATTATAGAACATTAAATGTATATAAGGATCTAATCTAACAAAACATACAAGATTAACTTGAATACTATGAAACCTAATGTAACAATCCAAAACTAATTTGAATAATTACTTTAATATTCAAGACACAAAGAATTGTTTGTCAAGAATGAAGCAATGCAAGAGATAAATAGTATACCATCTACTAACTCTAACATCACTGCTTTAACATTCACATTATTCAAGAAGGAAGGTTAGACATAGTACTAGCACAAATGCACAAAATTAATAGCCTCCTTAGGTGGTGTACCATCCATTTTTGTTAACGTGTATGATCTAGACCCATAACTTTCATCAATTATATAGGGTCCTAACCAATTAGGGCTGAATTTTCCTTTTTCAGTTGGGGCAACATTGATGTTATGTTGATTCTCGAATTACACCAAATCAAATTTATTAAATGAATGAGGGACAACATGATCATTGTAACTATGTTGTATTCTCTTAGAGTAATCTTGGAGATGCTCAAGAGCATTGATGCACTATTCATCAAGCATTTCAAGTTGATTCAAGCATTTTTCTTTATAACTATTATCATCGATAAGTCCTTGGAGAGTGATTCTTAATTAATGAATCTCTAAATCCAAGGGAATTATGGCCTCGGTACCATAGACAAGGTTATAAGGAATATTTCCAGTTGATGTTATGATACTAGTACGATAAACCCATAACACATATGTTAACTGTGTGCCAATCCTTATTATGTTTTCTTACTATTTCCCTTAATATTTTCTTAAGTCTTATTAGTTGATTTAGCTTGACTGTTAGATTGTGAGTAGTAGGGTGTTGAAAAATGATGTTGGACACTAAACGTCTCTAAGAAATTCTTCACGCCATTATTCTTAAATGGTCTCCCTTTGTTCAAAACTAATTCAAAAGGAAGTTCAAAATGAGAAATGATGTGTTCCAATATGAAACAAAATATTACATTAGCATTTGTTGAATGAAGGGGAACAAATTCCACCCATTTTGTGAAATAATTTGTTGCAATAATTATAAATGTATGCCTAGTGGAAGAAGATGGTGATATTTTTCCAATAAGATCCGGACCCCATACTGAGAATGGCCAGATAGGAACTGTAGAACCCCAATCCTAGACTTGCACAAACACAACAAACCAACACAATGTTAGATCAAATGCAAGTGAGAATCAAGATTCCCCATGAAATTCATTTGCAAAACTGAAATAGGAAAGAAATTTAAGAAAATGAACTAAGAAAGCAATGAAATCCTATTTTAAGATGCAAACTCTCAATCCCATGGGGGAATTGGTGCCAATTTGATGTGAAAATTGGCCCTTTCCCAACTCCTATGATGCAATGTTGATGAGTGATCCACTTTTTCAAAGATTCAATTGAGCTCCATGATGAAAAATTTTCATAACCTAGCTAAGATCTTGATAAAATTGATGAAAATAGATATGCTTGAGGATGAAATTGAGTATAGTAGACTTGCTCAAATTGTGGATGATCAAAATGAGGAGAGAAGCCTCTTGTTTATAGAAAGACAAGATGGAGGAATGAGAAAAATGGAGCAATGTGGGATCATTCAACATCCAATGGGCAAGTTCCACTTATCAAGATGTGAATGGAGGAAGCTTGAGCACATTCTGATGGATGTGCACAATAAATGTTATTAGATGGAATTTGAAAATTATGAAATGACATGTTAGAGGGAAAAAAAATGAATTAAATGCCACTTGGATCAATGCACAAGGACATGTAAGAGGGAATGAATGTCTTGTTGGAAGGAAAAATACACTTGGAGGGATTTTAAAAAATTGGAGGAATATTTTCCTAAAGATGCCAAGTTGAAAGAAAATAGGGATTTAATAAATCCATTAAATGTATTTTCATGTGCAAGTGGAAAAATATAGAAAAAATTAAATGATTAAGATCAAATTAATCAGGGATTAATTGATTTAATAAGGGATTAGATGATGTGACTATTTGATTTAAATTCTTGGGTTGATTTAAATCAAAGTTGAGAAGAATGTGATTTAGATTTAATCAAATAAAAGGATTTTGATTTATTTAATTAAAGAGGATGATGTTACATTAAATTAAACAAGGTTTACTTTATTTAATTTAATAAGATGACTTTAGAGATTTAATTAAATAAAAATGGATTATTTAATTAAATAGAGATCAGGGGATTAATTAAATAACATTGATTTATTTAATTAATGAGAGAGAATGACTTAATTAGATAAATAATGATTTATTTAATTAAGGGACAAAGAGTGATGATTAGTTAAGAAGATGATTTAGGATGAAATGATGTTAGTATCCACAATCAAGTGTGTCGGTATATTTTTCATGTCTACATTTTTCCGCTCTTTGAAGCAAAGTACTTGCTACATTGGTTCAAAGAATAAACTCTCTTGATCACAATTTACAAAAAAAAACTTTCAAAATTGCCCCATTGCTGCCTCAGTGAGAAGGAACATGTCGATATACTGTCCCCTCAAGAGATTGGATGAGAATTTTGATTTGAAGGTTGATCTCATAACAAAGAGGTTCAAGATGGATGCATGAATGGTTATGATGATAATGTAGATGAAATGGTTTCAAGATGCTTAGAATAACCAATCTATATTATCCTAAACAACTTAAATGATGATGGAATGCATTTGAGATGGATGATACGGTGATGTGATTATGATATTTATGTATGCTAATGATTTGTGGATGTAGGATGTATGCATTGGTGATGATGATTAACTATGATGGCATGATGTTAGTGTGGAAAAGAAGAAATTAGATGATGACAAGAGGATTCAAAAAGCCAACTTTATTACAGATGATGATGAGAGATGGATGATTTTCTTATCAAGAATTGATACTTTAAAAGGGCTACTTACCTTATGTTTGATAACACACATAGGCATGATGCATCAAGGTATAAAGAACCAGGATGGTGTTGCACCTAGTGTGATGGACTTTGACTTGACAATCAGATAGGAGTACTCTTATTCACACCTAGCATATGGAACCTCATTCAGAGTGTAGTTCAGATATCTCAAATATCTTAGACCAAAACATAGAAAGTAAATCCTTCCCATGTGGTCAAGAAGACATTTAAAACATCCTCCCTACAAACCAAACAAAGCATGCATGACCAAAGTTATATTACAAGAATATCCAACAAGCACAAAAAAAGAAGATAATGAACATTTCCCCATTCTTATCTCTCTAAATATTTTGTTTAGACATCATTGAGAGGTCCTTGGAATGAGCGCAATAAGATAAATCCAACAAGATAAAATCAAGTAAACAAACAAGCTAATGTTCTTCATACCGCTAGCCAAGACTAAACTACAGTGATGCCTGATGTTGATGTCCATTGTAGGAAGGATGAATCCTAGGACATGATGATATCAAATGATTGATTTGGGATTGATCGGATGATAGGCTATTGACACAAAGAGTTGACCAAATTTTTTACATACTAACCTAGACCTTAGACTTTGACATTTTGAGTTTTCACTTTTTAACTTGCTAGACTTGTTTTCGACTATTTCACCAAAGGTTGGGTATGATGATTGATTTATTGCGAGTGAAGTTTATTGTGGGTGAAAGCGAGATGAGACAGATGGATTTTTCAAATATTTGGATGGTTTTATTTTTTTATGAACTATTTTGAGGCTGTTTTTGGTTTTTCAAGTGTTTTGCAAATGTTTTGATTTTCAAATTTTCAAATTTTTTTTGTGTTTTTTGAGATTTTATGATTTTTTTGGATTTTATGTTTTTTGAATGTTTTTGTATTTTGTGTTTTTTGAATTTTTTTAGGTTTTTTGATTTTGAGATGTTTTGATTTTTTTTGGATTTTATGATGTTTTTGGATTTGTTGATTTTGGGATTTCAAGAACATACACAAATCCAATCTGATGAGAACAGGCCCCTAGTGTGATGCAATAGACTAATCCAATAAAGGTAGGACAAACTGACCTTGAGAATGGGTTGTGTAGTACTAGGAGGAATCATGACATGAACACAAGACCAAGCTATGATGCGGATGCAAATGGGTGAGAGATGGAGATATGGAATGCGATAAATGATGGAATCGTAATGGATGAATGGTGTAGAACAAGCCATGGAGATCTTGATGAATGGAAAGTGCTTATTTACATATGGTACTTTTTTTCTAAGTTTTCACCAAGGTACTTTCCCAAAGCACCACTGAAGTGGTTTTCACTAGAGGACGATTTTTTTCTTTACTATTTTTTAATCCTTTTTCTATTTTTTTTTTGGATTTTTGTGTTTTCTAATTTTTTTGTTGTCACCAAGACACCTGTTTTCTAGGTTTTCATTAGGGTGACTATTTTTTCAGGACATTTTCTATTTTTTTTGTATTTTTGGTTCTATACCTTGAAATATTTAGGCATAAAACTTTTTGATATGGGAGTTGTTGATGGGCTCTTGTAAAGGCTCGCCTTCGGGTGTTGACAGCCAATATGCCCTTAACTTGTAATTTATTATGATGACAAAGGGTCCCAACCAGTTGGGTTCAAATTTTCCTTTTCCATTTGGGTTTGGGACATTCTTTTGATTCTCTTTTAACACAAGTTCTCCTACTTGGAAGGTCCTGCTCTTGATCTTCTTGTTATAGTTATGTTCAAGGTGGTTCTGATACACCTGGAAGTGGTTTAATGTCTATTCACTATTCATCTAGAAATTCCAACTCATTCAGTCGTGATACCCGACATTCCTCATTCATAATGAGATTCTGCAATGATATTCTCAGTGATAGGAGCTCAATCTTGATGGGTAATATGGCTTTTGCTTTCTGTACCAAGGAAAAGGGGTGGCACCTGTGGGTGTGCGGATGCTGGTTCGATAGGCCCAGAGGGTGGGATTCAGTTGGAGATGCCAATCATGACCAACTTCATTGACCATTTTCTAGAGGAGTTTTAGGATGGTCTTATTTGTAGCCTCATCTTGGCCATTTCCTTGGGGGTAGTATAGGGTAGAAAAGTGATGTTGATTTTGAATTTGTCACATAGGTCATGAACATCCTGATTTTTGAATGGTGTCCCATTATCTGAGATAATGGCTTGTGGGACACTGTAGTGGCATATTAGGTAGTTTAGGATGAACTTAGATATCTTCTTTTTGGTTATGTATGTCATTGGTATGGCTTCCACCCATTTTGTGAAGTACTCAGTGGTGGTACTGATAAACTTGTGGCCACTAGATGAGGTGGGGGTGATTTTCCCAATGAGATTGAGCCCCCACTATGAAAAGGGCCATGGTGTGATGATGGGATGATGTTCTTGAGCTAGAACATGGATGAGGTCACTATGTTGTAGACATTGTAAGCATTTTCTGACATATTCATGTGCTTTTCTTTCTATTGTAGGCCAATAATACCCTATCCTCAGCAATTTCTTGGCCAAGGTCATATCGCTTGAGTGTGAACCACATATGCCATTATGTACCTCAATTAAGGTATTCAATGCCTCCTCAACATTCAGATATTGTAATTGGGTTCCTTTTATGTTCCTATGGTAAAGGGTTTCTCCTAGGATGACAAACTGTGATGCTTTCTTAAGGTTTGAGGTTATGTTAGCTGGGAGGACTCCTATTCTCAAATAAGTGTATATATCATGGTACTAAGGATAACTAGGACCAACAAATTTTTACACAAATTCTAACTTTGGTACCTTGAATGTAGGCATGAGAAGCTACTCTACTAGGAATTCATGCTTTTGGACATTACGAGGGATATCCAATAGGGATCAAATTGTTGCCATGGCATCTACCACTCTGTTGTTTGGTTTAGGTATCTACTCGAATGTGATATCAATGAATAACTCCTTAAGAATTTCCACCAATTTCTTGTATGGAGTGAGCTTGTCATCTTTACTTTGATACTCATCATTCACTTGATTGATTATTAGTTGTGAGTCCCCATAAACCTTGAGAGCCATGATATGCCACTACACTGCTATTCTGAGTCCTATGGTTAGAGCCTCATATTCTATGATATTGTTTGTGCAGGGAAATTCCAACTTGTAGGATCTTGGTATGTAGTCTCCCTATGGATTGATTGATGAGCCTTAAATATGCTCATAGTTTGAACATTTGATACTCTTATTTTGGTTATTAATAGTTGTTTAAACCTGTTGATTAAAGACTTTTCGGGTGGTATCCTGTAGCAACAAATTCCATATTCCTATAGCTTGACAACTTCATTAATTACCTTTTTGACCTCCCGCATGGCTGATGTATGCTTATGATTTTGGATAATGGAATAGGATTAACGTGTGATTAATGAATAGATGTCGTGTCACTTGTGTGTATGCTTTCCTTCACCTCTATCACTTATTGTAGGTTGTTGGAGGGAGCAAAAGCTAATCAAGCGCAAAGAATTTTGGTTCCTTTGAAGAAGTTGTTCCAGTAATAACTCTTTGACCGAATATTTGGGAAGGAGCTTTAATGGTCCTTTGATCTAGGGAGTGTGTAATGCTATATTCTCTCTGGGTCGCATCGAGTAGATAGACTTTCATTTATGAATATCTGTTCTGTGGATTCAGAATGTATTTATGATCATGACTCCCTCTGTTAGTTAGTTTGTTGTCTTTTTCATTTAAATAACCGTTCCTCCTACGTGAGTGAACGAGGATGAAATAGTATGAGTTAAAATTAAGTTGAATAAGCAATAGAGTTATGTGTTAATTTTTATTTTCAAACAGAGTAATCGATGTATCCTGGTTCTGAATATGAATAAAATTCGATGAAGCTTTGAGTCAACTTTTTGTGTAATCTAGTTGATGCTTGCTAAGGGGGCCGACTTAGTAAGTATTCTGTAGAAAGTTGTTGTAGTTAATTGTTCATTTCATGTTGATTACTAGTTAGAATCTATTTCTGTAAATTTCAACACAAACTCAGCCTTGTATTGTTCTTGTAGCATCGGGAATCCATCCCTGTGTCTATTCCTGCAGCATAAGGCCAGTTCATAGTTTGTCCTTTAATAATAGCTGCTATGATTTCTATTTTAGTCGAGTTGTGTTTGAGTTAGAAATTTTTGCGTTGCATTTCTTTTAAGCATTTGTTTTCTGTAGATGGTGACTGGAAACTAGTTCTTAGTGCACATACCATGCTGCTCCATTTCAAGTATACATCCTCTAGTTTGATAAAGTAAATGAATGACCATGAGAAGATGTTAGTCACCTGTTAGAATGTCCAATTCCCAGGTTTAGTTCTGCTGTGACTTTTATATCCTTTTTGTGTGCGTGACAATTTTTGGCGCCGTTGCCAGGGATGGTGTCAATCTAAGAACCTGCTATAGTCATTATTAGCAGTAGTTTACTCAGTTTTTCAAAATCTTTTAAAATACCATTCCTTTTCATTACATGCATAGAAGGAGAGACGCTCAGGGAAGATTTCTCCCCAACCTGCCATTCATTGCCAAGAAAACTGAACCAACTTATAGCCTATTTGAGGATGAAGGAGACTTAGATACTAACCCATTTGCTGAAGATTTGTGTGCTAACTTGCTATTCAGCCCATTTGATGAAGAACCTGAAGAAAATTCATTTGCTCCTATACTTGGTCAAATGAACATGGCACATAATCCACCGAATCGACCTTCTACTTTTGAATTCCCCATTACTCCTCAACAAAACAATGACAACCTTAAGAATATTCCTTCTTCATTACTTCCCAAGTTCTATGGCTTAGTCACAGAAGACCCAGAGACCTTCTTGTTCGAGTTTGATATCCTCTGTCGTAGTTATGACTACACTTCAGATGCTCACAAATTGAAATTATTTCCTACTACCTTGAAGGAGGGAGCTCTCAGATGGTTCATGAGTCTGAAAAGGGGTGTTGTCGATAGTTGGCCAGTAATGCAAACAAAATTTCTTGAGAAATACAAGGAATATTGTAAGAGTGGCAGTAAAGGTGATGACATATTTCAAATTCAACAGAAGGAAGATGAAAGTATGGAGGATTATATATCAAGATTCCTATTTTCTCTGAAAAAGAATTCAGACCATACTCTTAATGAAGAATCTCAGAAATTACTTTTTCTAAGGGGAATCAATGATACTTGCATAGATGCTTTGGACCTGATGGGAGGTGGTGATATCACTCAAGCATCTTGGGATGATCTCATGAAGATATGTCTCAATTACTCCTAAGCAAATGTGAAGAAGGGTAGAGGTCATCAAGCTACAGTGGGAAAGTCTTCTTCCAGTGGAGTTTCGCGAATGGAGATTACAAATTTGTTGTCTAATTTCAAGCAGGATATCATTAACAATATGGCTACACAACTGGACACTATGCAAGCTCAGAAGAAACATGAGGAAGCTGAAGCAATCTTGGCCAAGTTTTGTCCACATTGCAAACATAAGAAACGTGATTGCAGATGCAAGATGGTGGCTAATCTGGAAGCTAAGAAATTACCTACTGACTTCAAGCTAGTAGAAGGTGATGATGATCAAGTGTTCTTCGTTGCACAAAGGAGACCATGGGCTCAAAGACAAGGTATGCCTCAAGACCCTTTGACTTTTGGTAATCTTTATTCTAGTTCTAATAATCAATGGCAACCTACATATGGACCACCACCACCTTGGAATACATATCAACCACCTTGGCCTAACTATCAGACCCTTCAATGGAAATTTCCTTAAGGAGGTTAACAGCAACCACAAGGACAATGGACCCCACCCCAAGGTAATTGGTAGTAGAATCCTCAATGGAGAGGTTCTTAGCAATGGCAGAACCAGTCCCCTGGGTTCCCGCAGCTTCCACAGCCACAACCTCAGGCCCTCATGCCACCTCCTGCAACAACTACCACAAATACTGGCCCTCCAAAACAAATGCTTATGCCTGCTCAGCCATTGCCAAATCCCAATAATAAGCAATAGCAACAACCACAACAACCCATATATTTTGTTGAAGCCAACCAATATCTAGCTTATGCCTTAAACATTAGTGATATCCATTTGAGGTCTAGAACCACGCTTCCTGCTCCACAACCGCCTCTAATTACTGAGATACCAGATTCTTCCCCTGAAAAACCTCCTGCACCTACTGATTGTACTGAGCATATTCCTATAACTAATACGGTTTCTCAGGAGCCTATTTTGCAAAATCAAGACAAACCACCTTTTCCTCAGAGGTTACAAAGTACCGCACCTAAATCCTGGAAGAATCCACTTTTGACATTCTGGATCAGCTAAAAAATGTACAAATTCAAATTCTTTTATTTCAGGCCATTAAAGATCCAATTTATGGAAAAGCCATTAAAGAGGCATGTTTGAAGAAACCTGGATGAAAGAAAAAGGATCCCCAAACAATTCATGTCTTAGGGAAATTGGTTGATATAATGTTGGGAAATATAGTCATTACAAAATACACTGACCCTGGAAGTCCTGTAGTTCAAATACATATAAATGGCCAAATTGTAAGTAATGTTTTGATTGACCTTGGTGCTGCCATCAATGTCATGACCAAGCATACTATGGACTACTTGAACATCCTAAACATTCAGTCTACACCTACAGTCCTCCAGCTTGCTGATAGCTCCACTGTCACACCTGATGGAATGGTGGAAGATGTAATTGTCACTCTTGAATCTTGAGAGTATCCAACTAATTTTACAATATTATCTACTAAGGTAATTTTAGAAGGATACCCTGTTATCCTAGGTAGACCATGGTTAGCAACTGTTGATGCTTTTATAGGATGCCGTTATGGAGATATGACGATTTTTGATGGACAGTCCACAAAAAAATTGGCTTTGTATTTGCTTGATCGACCTCAACCAGATTTGTCCCAACCTGTTTGGCCAGATGTGGGGGAAGAAACTGAAGAATCAAATTCGTTGGTTCAATTAATGATGCTCCAGACTAATCCATTCTCACAACTTCAGAATGAGGATGCCTTGCTTTTTCAAATTCTATAGTCTAACTCTGATACAGGTAGTTCATCTGATCCAAATAGTGGTCATCTACAATGTTTCCTGCAATAATTGAATTCAAATATTTTGCTGCCTAAATTTCTTGCCATTTTTCATAACTTGCTTCCATAAGAGGTACAAACATCACTTACAAATTTTATGAGTGATCTCACTAAGCAGATAGAATTGTCTCTAGGTCACTGTTTGAATATCAATAGCAAGCTGTCACAATCTCAACAGGATGTCCTACTCAAAATGTTGCAAGATCAGCATAAAGCTTTTGCATGGGAATATGGTGACATGAAAGGAATAGATCCTCGAATTTGTACTCATAGGATCTATATCAAAGAAGACTGTTTACCAGTTAGGCAGCCTCAAAGAAGAATAAATCCAACACTCAGAGTAATAGTTAAGAATGGGCTTCAAAAGTTGCTTGATGCTGGTTTTATCTACCTAATCTTTGACAGTCAGTGGGTCTCTCCATTAGTTATTGTCCCTAAAAAAGATGGAAAATGGAGAGTGTGTATAGATTATAGAGAGTTGAACACTGCCACTAAAAAAGATCACTTTCCACTGCCGTTTGTAGACCAAGTGCTAGACTCACTATCTGGTAAAAGCTATTTCTCCTTCTTGGATGGCTACAGTGGATACAATCAGATAAAAATTGCCCCTGAAGATCAAGATAAGACCACTTTTACCTATCCATGGGGAACATTTGCTTACTCAGTCTTACCTTTTGGTCTATTCAATGCACCAACAACATTTCAGAGAGCAGTAATTAGTATTTTTGCTGATATATCTCATGACTGTATGAAAATTTATATGGATGACTTCACTACCTATGGGGTTACATTTGAAGAAGCACTGGTGAATTTAGAAAAAGTATTGGAAAGGTGTAGAAAGCAAAATTTATCTCTAAACAGTGAAAAGTGGTTTATGATGATGCAAGAAGGTATTGTTCTAGGCCATCATCTCTCCAAGGATGGAATTCAGGTTGACCCTGCTAAAATTGAAGTTATTATGAATTTACAAACTCCTACAAAATAAAAGGATGTCAGAAGCTTCCTTGGCCATGCAGGGTATTATAGAATGTTTATAAAAGATTTCAGCAAAATTGTTAGTCCACTATATGCCTTATTAACTAAAGATTTTGCATTTGATTGGACAGAGGCTTGTGAAAAATCTTTCCTGCAGCTAAAGGACTTACTTACTAAAGCCCCTATTCTTCAAGGTCCAAAATGGACTCTGCCTTTTCATATACATGCAGATGCTTCTAGTTTTGGCATAGGGGTAATCTTAACCCAAAAAAAAAAATTCAATTGAGCATGGTATCTATTTTATCAGCAAAAACCTTCAAGGTCCTAAGCTAAACTACACTGTTACAAAAAAGGAGTTGCTAGCAGTAGTGTATGCTTTGAATAAATTTAGGCATTATATCACAGGTTATCAGATATTTGTCCACACCGACCATGCAGTAATCAGGTATATGATGAACAAGCCTGCCATCTTTGGTAGGTTGGTAGGATGGCTCCTATTGTTGCAAGAATTTGACATTACAATCATTGATAAACTAGGAAGAGCTAATGTTGTGGCTGATTTTTTATCAAGGCTTCAAACAACTACACCTGCTGATCAAGAAGTCATTGATGATAGGTTCCCCGATGAACACCTATTTTTCATTGCTGCACACACTCCATGGTATGCATACATTGCTAATTATCTAGCAGCAAGCAGAATACCAGCTCACTTCTCCCCAAAAGAAAAATTGTTAATTGAGAAAAGTTTTAACTTTTCATGGATTACAAATTGTCTGTTTTACACAGGACCTGATCAAGTTATGCGAAGATGTGTAAGAGAAGATGAGACTTATGATATCTTGAATGCTTGCCATGATGAGTCATGTGGGGGACATTTTGCAGCCAAGAGAACATCAATGAAGGTTCTTACAACATGATATTATTGGCCAACATTACACAATGATGCTATAACTTATACAAGAAAATGTGACAGATGCCAACGTATGGAAAGACCAACTAGGTCAGATGAAATGCCACTGTATCCACAGGTAATAGTCACCCCCTTTGATAAATGGGGAATGCATTTTGTTGGACCAATTGATCCACCATCAAATGGTAAGTCATACATTCTGGTTTGCACGGATTATGTAACAAAGTGGGTTGAAGTAAAGGCAATGACTCATGCTCGTGATAACAAAGTTGCTAAATTTCTGTATGAGCAAATTTTCACTAGATTTGGGGTTCCTAGAGAGCTTGTAACGGATCAGGGAGCTCAGTTCACATCCAATTTGATCACTGCACTAATGAATGACTATAAAATCAAGCATAGGAAGTCCAACCCCTATCACCCTCAAGCCAATGGTCAGGCGAAGGTTACAAATAGGGAAATTGAGGCAATCTTAACAAAGACAGTGCAGCTCCATAGGAAATATTGGAGCAGTAGACTTCTGAAGCAGTTTGGGCCTACAAAACTGCATGGAAGACAACAACTGGGTTTACACCTTTTGAACTGCTTTATTGGAAAACAACCATGTTGCCTATTGAATTTGAACATAAAACTTTGAGGACAACTCTCGAACTCAATATAGACATTTTTGAAGCATAGAAGGAACATCTCCTGCAACTGAATTCCTTGGACGAAATGAGAAAAACTTCCCTATAGCATACAGAAGCTGTCCAACAACAAAGGAAGAAATAACACAATCAACACATCAAAACCAAGCAATTCTCTGCTGGTGATTGGGCTCTGCTATATGATTCCAGGTATCAAGAAAACCAAGGTAAGCTCACAACCTGCTGGCTCAGTCCCTATGAAGTTGAGAATGTGTTTGACAATGGTTCAGTACAGCTGGCCATAATTGATCTAGTTTATTTTAAATTTCTAGTTAATGGACACCGACTGCGGTTATATCATAAGCTGACATCAAAAGAAGAGTTCCTGAAAAAGTTTGTTTCGACTGGTCTTCCTACAGCAAAAGGCTTAGGCCTTTTTCATGCAGCTTCTCTTTAAGTATTGCATTGACCGCCCATAATAAGTTTTATTTTTTAAAAGAAAACCACTTTTCTCTATTTTTTTCATCTATCACATCATTCATTCCTTTATCTGCCACATCATCCATATTGCCACTCCGCCTCATTCATGCATTAAATCTCTCAGCTATCATTTCATGATACATTGTTGTCCTTTATAGCATGCCTGAGAACTGACTTCAAGGTATGTGAAATCTTTTCATTATCACATAATTTATTCTTTTTGTTTATTCATTTATTGTAATGTATATGTCAGCCGTAATTGCACACTTTAAACTTATCACCCTACACATGTGAGGACACATGTCAAATGCTAAGTAGGGGGCGGGGGTAGTCTAATTTAAAATTTTCCTGTGCCAAATTTACGTTTGCCAAAATAGTTATGTTCTTGTACTTTCTAAAGTACGATTGCAAAGCCATATCCTAAGAACAAGCTAACTACTTAGTTTAAGTAGTTATTAAAATTATTTTATGCAAATGTCTAGTTATTGTTGGTAAGGAAAAGGAAGTGTAGGAATGAAAAATAGTCTTTTGCAAGCTTTCAGCATCAGTCTGAGTTTTTGTTTTAAGGGTTTTTTATCATGGGTGGCCAACTAGTGAGGCACGAGCCTGTGGTTCATGAGGTGTTGACACAGGATCCTCAGTTAATGCAAGCATTCACCAATTGTGGATGGTTAAATTATTTCTTGAGAATTGATTCTTTTGATGAAGAGGCTGCGGGCAAATTCTTAAGAACATTTTCAGAAAATGAGGCTACGGTATAGAGCTTGGCAGTGGCTGTGACAGAGGAAAGAATTACATAAGTTACTAGATTACTGGCAATTGGTGAAAATTTTCTTGTTGGAAGGGATGCTGTCTCTGCTAGGGCAGAGTTTATCCTACCAGCTGATGGGCCTTTGGAAATCTCAAAGCAAGGGTGCAAAGAATGTCCCTGCCTTATCCATACTCTGAATACGCCATCTTTATTATCAGGTATTTAACTTGTGAAGGGCGCTTCTCTTACCTACATTCATATTATTTCAAATTGTTAAGTCATATGAGACATGGACTAGTAGTGAATGTTCTGAATTTCTTGATAAACCTTTTGCAAAGTAGTGCACACGAAACCCAAAAGGGTAAAGGAAACTCTGTCACACATCATGCCCTAATAAAAATTTTGACTGAGTGATCTTTAAGGGATGTTTCACTTCTTTCCTGGAATGAGTTTGTTGCCCGAAAAGGTCTTCAACTACCTGAACCCCCTAGGGCACTACCTGTGTAGCCTAGAAGAAAGAAAATAAGAATTGAGTCCACAAGTACAGAAACAGAGCAAGAGTCTGCTGCTCCTGCAGCGTCTAGTCCTACAACTTCTATACCAATGTCCTTTACTGGTGTGCAAACAAGGTCTGTTGCTAGGAGAGAAAAAGGAAAGACAATTGTAGGTGAGTCATCTGGGGTAGGGCAGACTCCTAAGTCAGACCCACATACTCAAAGACAAAAACTTTTTGCTTCATCCTCTCCTGTGGGGTCTTTGCCTGTCTCTGTGATGAGGGCACAACCTGAAACATAGAAAATAACCCACAAACAAGAGAATAATTTTATTATTTAGAAAATGGAGCTTCTTACATGCAGAGGATCTCAAATCCCCAAGTTCTACAACACATGCAAGTTACAGATAGCTACAGAATAACCCTTTCGCAATATGCGAGCTTGTCCCCAAAAAGTTACCCAAAAATTAGAAACCTGCCCATAAATAGAGCTCCTCATTAGTTTGGAGCCAAAACAATATTCAAATTTGAGTTTAGGCTATTTGGCACCAAAAATTACAACTTGAAGTTCAAATTTCAAAAAGAACATTTTCAATTGTATCTTCTAGAAAGTGCGCCAACTTCCCGAGTCCATAACTTTTGATCTGGGACTCTGATTCGTGAACCGTTTGAACCATTGGAAAGGTCTCGAAGTCAATAACACACTCAAAACTAGCAACACCTACTTTAGCAAGTTTTGGGGCTGTTTTGGGAACTCTAAGCGACTCAAATCTAACTTAGAAGATTTTCAGGTGCAAATATGAGAAATTAAAACTACAATATCTTTCCACCCAGGAATAGAAAATAAAAACCATAAATTGGGAATTTCATTATGACGAAAAAGGTATCAAAAAATCTAAAAAATCTAAAAATCAAGAAACTTGAAATTTAACTATTTTTGGGTGATGCAAGATTGCCCTTACACCATTGGATGCTCCTGCATCAGACACCTAGGGTAATTTGAGAAATGACCCCGTCACGTCTTAGATGGTGGAGGAAAACCCAAATGGTTAACCTCTGCCTTAGGAAACCAAGATGAATCTTCAACAGGCCTTCCTTTCCATTTCACCAGATATTATTCATACTGCCTGTTCCTAGTACTCCTTCCCACATGACTATCCAGGATTTCTTCAATCTCCTCCTTTTCGGAAGTAGGTGCTGAAATCCCACACTCTTCCATCATTGGTACTTCCTCTGCACCAGTTTCATGATACTCTATCAAATCTGAAATGTTGAATACATGGGAAATGTTGAATCCATTCGAAAACTCTACCTCATATGCATTCTCTAAATCATGCCTCTTCAAAATTTTATAGGGACCAAACTTCTTCATCTTCAATTTGTTATATGTTTCCACTGGAAACCTTTCTTTCCTCAAGTGGACCATCACTTCATCACCAATCTGAAACTCCTTATACTTCCTCTTCTGATCTGCCTTAGCCTTATACTGCATATTCATTTTGTTAATATGTTCTCTTACCTTCTCATGTATATCCTTGATGTGTTCTGCAAAATCTTCAGCTTCAACTCTTATTTTCTTCTCTTGGTCCACCTTCCTCAATTCTAGAGCTGTTCTGGGGCTACCTCCATACACAATCTGGAATGGTGATCTACCAGTGCTTCTATTGATAGAATTATTGTAAGAAAATTTTTCCTGGGGTAAGATCAAGTCCCATCCCTTGGGTTTATCTCCTACCAAACATCTCAGTAGGTTACCCAGACTCCTATTAACAACCTCTGTCTGCCCATCTATTTGTGGATGGTGTGCAGAACTGAACTTCAACTCTATCTTTAGCTTCTTCCACAAGGTCCTCCAAAAGTACCCCACAAATTTGGTGTCACGATCTGAAACAATACTCTTTGGTAGACCATGTAGCCTCACCACCTTTTTGAAGAACAAGTCAGCAATGTGGACTGCATCATGGGTCTTTTGACATGGAATGAAATGTGCCATCTTCGAAAACCTATCAACCACCACAAAGACTGAATCATTCCCTCATTGTGTCCTTAGCAAACCAAGAACAAAGTCCATACTTATATCCTCCCATGGCCTCTCTGGTATAGGTAAGGGCTGATATAATCCTGTATTTTGGCTCACTCCTTTAGCCATCTGACATACCCTGCAGCTTTGCACAAACTTCTTCACATCTTTGACAACTGAGGCCAATAATAATGCTCACTGATAATGGCAATGGTCTTATCCCGACCAAAATGTCCTGCTATTCCTCCACTATGCTTCTCTTTTATTAGGTTCTCCCTCATGGAACTCCTCAAGATACACAATTGACTTCCTTTAAATAACATGCCATCCTGGATTATGAAATCCAGCCACCTTGTCCTGTCCACTGTAATAGGTTCCTTGCAAGCTTTCCAAGCCTCTGCAAAATCAGGATCTTCTACATACAGTGTCTTGAGTTCATTGAACCCAACCACTTCAATCTGCATCTTTGTCATCAATGTATGCCTCCTACTTAAGGCATCTACAACCCCATTTGACTTCCCACTCCTATGTTTCAAAACAAAGGTATAACTCTGCAAAAACTCTACCCATTTCATATGCCTCTGATTTAATTTTTCCTGACTATTTATGTACTGCAATGCCTGATGATCAGTATATAGAACAAATTCCTTTGGCAACAAATAATGTCTCCATTTCTTTAATGCTTGAACTATCACATAAAATTCTTGATCATATATATAATACTTTATCTTGGCATCATTTAACTTTTCACTGAAATAGGCAATGGGCTTACCTTCTTGGCTCAACACTGCTCCAATGGCACAACCACTGGCATCATAATCCACCTGAAACACCTTGTTGAAATCTGGGAGGGCTAGAATAGGTTGCTCTATCACCTTCAACAATTCAAAACTTTTTACTCCGTGCTCCACTTGAATTCTTTTCTATCCCCTCTCATTGTTTTGGTCGGGGTCCACAAATACTACTAAAGTTTCTAATAAAATTTCTATAAAAAACTAGCCAAACCATGGAAATATCTCACCCTTTAGTAGTTCTTGGGGTAGGCCATTCCAAAATAGCCTTCACCTTCTCTGGGTCCATCTTGAGACCTTCTGCTGAGACAACAAACCCCAAGTACACTAACTCCCTCTTCACAAAACTGCACTTCTTCAGATTAATCAACAGTTTCTCTTCTCTTAACTTCTCAAAGGCTCTCTGAATATGCATCAGATTCTCATCCAACATCTTATTGAAAATCAAAATATCATCTAAATACACAATAACAAAACTCCCAAGAAATTTTTCTAGTACCTCATTCATGAGCCGCATGAATGTGCTCAGTGCATTGGTTAGCCCAAAAGACATGACTAACCAATCGTACAGGCCCTCTTTGGTCTTGAAGGCAGTCTTCCATTCACCTCCCTCTCGAATCAGGATTTGGTGATATCCACTCTTTAGATCAATCTTTGTGAAGTATTGAGCTCCACTCAAATAGTCCATCACGTCATCCATCCTTGGCAGGGGAAATCTATACTTGATTGTTATCTTGTTTATGGCTCAGGAATCTGTACACATCCTCCACTCCCTATTCTTCTTTGGTGCTAGTATTGTAGATACTGCACATGGACTCAAGCTCTCTCATATCAAACCCTTTCTCAAAAACTCTTGAACTTGTTTGTTCAACTCCTCATTTTCTGTTGGAGTCATTCTATGAGCTGCCTTATTTGGCAAACTGGCTTTAGGAATCAAGTCAATCTGATGACTGATCTTCCTTATTGGTGGTAAACCCTCAGGCACATTATCAGAAATAATATCCTGGAATTCATCCAACATCCCAGAAACTTCTTCTGGAACTTTCTCACTATCCTCCTTACTCACTCTAAGAATCAATGAATAACACATATGCTCATGCTTCATACCTTCTAAAAATTTTCTTCCATCTACATAACAAATTCTAGCACTACTGCATACCTTTTCTTCGGTCTCCTTCAAGGGTTTCAATTTGTGATGAACCCCATCCTTTGTCAAGGAATAAGTGTTTGCATGGCCATCATGTATATCTCGCTTATCGAACTGCCATGACCTCCCCAACAACATGTGACATGCATCCATGGGGATGATATTACAAAGTACCTCATCATGGTAGCTCCCAATCTTGAACTTTACTAGGCACTGCTCATTGACCAAAACTTTGTGGTATTTCTGCAACCAGGAAATCCGATACGGATGCGGGTGCCTTTCCCTCTTCAACTTTAACTTTGTGACCATCTTGTTTGACACCAAATTATCAGTGCTCCCACTATCAATAATGACATCACAATATTTTCCTTCACACTTGTACCTTGTGTGAAATAGATTCTTCCTTTGTTCTAGTTCCTTTTCCTCGGTCACCAGGGCTCTTCTAATCACTAGGGCTTCTCCCCTTTCTACATCATCAGAATGTTCAGATTGGGCCTCCTCATCTACATGCGCAACCCTTCCATGACCTTCTAGCTTTTTGTCTGCCCTTCCTTGGTGTTGTGGACATTCATAGGCTCAATGCCCTTCTTCACCACATTGGAAACATGTTCCTCTGAAACCACCTCTTCCAGATCCTTGTCCATATCTCCCTCATCCTCTACCTCTTTGATCACCACTGTTTTGATCATGAGGGTGGTAGAAGTTGTCGTTTCTTTGGCTTCGGCTAGTACCCACATCTTCACTTTTCTTTTCATCATTATTTCGGTTTCCTGAAGGTCTTCCATTGCCCCTTTCGCTATGACCTCCTCGTCCTTTTTGCTTGCCATCAAATCTTTTGTTCAACTTCTCTTCCACCTTTAGAGAAAACTGATACACATCATCAATGGTGGTTATTCTGACTAGACTTAACTCCTCCTGAATGCTCGGTCGTAACCCATTAAGATATCGGGCTACCTTCTCCTTATTGGCCTCTGTGTGACTCGTTTTGATGATTATTTTGTGAAAATCTTCAGTATATTCTTTCATAGATCTGCTTCCTTGCTTCAACCCTTGCAATTTCTTCAATAGATCTAACTCGTAGTCCACTGGTATGAACTGTTTCTTCAGTTTCTCTACCATGTGATCCCATCTGGTGATCTTACCTTTTCCTCTTCGATTTCTTTCCAACTGGACCTCTTTCCACCAAATACTGGCATGGCCCTTTAGCTTCATTTTCACAAACTTAACTCGATCTAGGTCCTCCATTTCCTCATATTCAAAATATTCTTCTAGCTCGTTGATCCAGTTGATCAACTCTTCTGGGTTCAGACTTCCAGAATAACAAGGGATTTTTGCTTTGAGTCTTTTCCCAATCTTTGAAATGGCCCTTATTAGCCGCATTTGGTTTTGATCAATTGATTATTTTTCCTCTTCTACATTTGAACCTTCTTCCTCTCCTTTATCCTCACTTTCCTCCCTCGGGTTTAACCCTCTTCTCAACTGCTCTTGTAACTCATCAATCTGTCTCTCGAGGGTTGCCAGTGCATCTCTTCCACCAGCATTTCTGCTGCCTTGACCACCTCTCGCACCACCATGCCTACCAGACATCACTCTTGGAAGCATCTTTCTTGACCTTTACCCACAACCACGGTCCTGGTGTGAACTGCCTCACGATCGGTGATCTGTCCACATGCTCAAGAAAACCTGGCTCTGATACCACTTGACGAGGGCATAGCCTGAGACACAAAAAATAACCCACAAATAAGAGAATAGTTTTATTATTCAGAAAATGGAGCTTCTTACATGCAGATGATCTCAAATCCCCAAGTTCTACAACACATGCAAGTTACAGATAGCTACAGAATAACCCTTTCACAATATGCGAGCTTGTCCCCAAAAAGTTACCCAAAAATTAGAAACCCACCCATAAATAGAGCTCCTCATTAGTTTGGAGCCAAAACAACATTCAAATTTGAGTTTAGGTGGTTTGGCACCAAAAATTACAACTTGAAGGTCAAATTTTAAAAGAACATTTGCAATTGTATCTTCTAGAAAGTGCGCCAACTTCCCGGGGCCATAACTTTTGATCTGGGACTCCGATTCATGAACCGTTTGAACCGTTGGAAAGGTCTCAAAGTCAATAACATGCTCAAAATTTTCTATGCAAATTTTAGAAAGTTTTGGGGCCGTTCTGAGAAATCTAAGTGCCTCAAATCTAACTCAGAAGATTTTTAGGTGCAAATCTGGGAAACTAAAACTACAATATCTTTCCACCAAGGAATAGAAAATAAAAACCATAAATTGGGAATTTCATTATGATGAAAAAGGTATCCAAAAATGTAAAAACATCTAAAAACTGAGAAACTTGAAATTTAACTATTTTTGGGTGATGCAAGATTGCCCTTACACCACTGGATGCTCCTGCATCACTCTGTCTCTCCTACAACAACACCTGTTAATACTCCAATATCTTCTTCCCCTGTCGTGTTTGGATCTTCAAGACCAGCTAGGAAGAGGACTAATAAGGAAGCATCCTTTGCTACTACTCCTTATGCAAAACTACCAAGAAGGAGTTCATTGAGAAAATAGTCTAAGCGTGCTACAACCTCCGTTCAAACAAAAACTATCATAATATTGGAGGACTCTACTGAATCAGGTCATGATAACTCCCTGGGTATGTTTGCAAATGTTCCACAAAGCCCCTCTATTGTTCCTGAGGCAGCACAACCCAATAATGTTGATAAGGGGAAAATCTGAGTCTAGACAACTTAGCTTGTGCGGATGAGAATTTTTTTGAGGAAGAACAATCTTCTCCCATGCAGCAACAGGACTTCATCCTACAACAAGAGGATTTTGTCCTACAACAAGAAGAAGGCGTGCTTGAACTACATGAAATACCCTATAATAATCCATTTCCCACTAAAGTTTGCACAGATTTAGTTGTGTACAAAAGGACTCTATTGATTGCATACTTGGAATTTCTAAAAGTTAATTGGAAGCCTGTGTCATTCCAGACTTTATGTTTTTGCCATCTCACCAAAACTGAAGTCCAACAAAGTTTATGGGATGAGGAAAAGAAAAAGCTACAAAGGGAAATTGAAAGGAAAAAGCAAGAAATTCAAGATATGCAGAAGAAAATGGATGAAATGATGGAAATAACTGGAAAAATAATGAAGTGTAGGCTGCCACGAAAAGTATATGAAATGTGCCTCAAGGAACAGTTTCTTTGGTTTAAACTAATGAGGATCTCCAAAAATTTGGATCTCGATATTGAAACAGCCAAGGAATTCTATGATGCCTATGAAGTGTCCCCTAATTGGTTGAAAAAATCCATGTGTGAACTTTATTTACATGGTTATTTAATTCCTGCAAAAACTAAATGGAATCCACTCCTTTATATAGGTGATATCCATCTAAGGGCACTTATGTCTTGGGCTGCAAATGAGGTCAATTATGGGAGACAATTGGAAACATATGAAGAAGAAGAAAGAGATGAACCTATTCTTCTAAGAGCTGAGAGTTCAGACCCACGCACAGTTTTAAGAACCTGGCTTAAAGTTACTTATGGATAGAATCACCCTCAGGAAAGAAATTTTTTGACATCAGACAATAGGTATACAGTGAGTTCAAAGAGCAGAAATATATATTTTGGAAACTCACCTCTTCTAGGGTTGAGGCAAGATGGGAGAAATTGATGGTTGGTCTAAGAAAGACAGAGCCTCATAGCCCTTTGAACTTCACAACAGCACTCAGGAGAATAGAAAGGTACATGCAACTGGGTTTGCAAAGTAGATTTGAATTATGGATGCCACTGACCTTCCAACCCCCAGTTTTAATATGGCTGCTCTATCCCTACCAAGCCAAGGAAATCAATGAAGAAATAGAAAATCGCAGATTTGAAAGATGGGATTTTACTAGAGGTTTTTACTACAAGTTTGGAACTTCGCTGCAGGGTCATGCTTCTCCAACAAATTTTAGGGAAATAATAAGGAAAGTCAATGCTGGAGGACCAACATTACAATAAGTAGGGGGCAGAATGATAAGCCTTAAATATGCTCATAGTTTTAACTTTTGATACTCTTACTTTTGTTATTAATAGTTGTTTAAACCTGTTGATTAAAGACTTTTCAGGTGGTGTCCTGTAGCAACGAATTCCATATTCTTGTAGCTTGACAACGTCATTAATTACCTTTTTGACCTCCCACATGGCTGATGTAGGCTTATGATTTTGGATAATGGAATAGGATTAATGTGTGATTAATGAATAGATGTCGTGTCACTTGTGTGTATGCTTTCCTTTTCCTTTGTCACTTATTGCAGGTTGTTGGAGGGAGTAGAAGCTGATCAAGTGCAAAGAATCTCATCTCTGTTGAAGAAGTTGTTCCAGTAATAACTCTTTGACCGAATCTTTGGGAAGGAACTTTAATTGTCCTTTGATCTAGGGAGTGTGTAATGCTATATTCTCTCTAGGTCGCGTCGAGTAGATAGACTTTCATTTATGAATATCTGTTCCGTGGATTCAGAATGTATTTATGATCACGACTCCCTCTGTTAGTTAGTTTGTTTTCTTTTTCATTTAAATAACTGTTCCTCCTATGTGAGTGAATGAGGATGAAACAGTATGAGTTAAAATTAAGTTGAATAAGCAATAGAGTTCTATGTTAAGTTTTATTTTCAAATAGAGTAATCGATGTATCCTAGTTCTGAATATGAATAAAATTTGATGAAGCTTTGAGTCAACTTCTTGTGTAATCTAGTTGATGCTTGCAAAGGGGGCCCACTTAGTAAGTATTTTGTAGCAAGTTATTGTGGTTAATTGTTCATTTCATGTTGATTAATAGTTAGAATCTATTTATGTAAATTTCAACACAAACTTAGCCTTGTATTGTTCTTGCAGCATCGAGAATCCATCCTTGTGTCTGTTCCTACAGCATAAGGCCAGTTCATAGTTTGTCCTTTAATAATAGCTGCTATGATTTCTGTTTTAGTCAAGTTGTGTTTGAGTTAGAAAGCTTTGCGTTGCATTTCTTTTAAGCATTTGTTTTCTGTAGATGGTGACTAGAAATTAGTTCTTAGTGCACATACCGTGCTGCTCCATTTCAAGTATACGTCCCCTGGTTTGATAAAGTAAATGAACGACCATGAGAAGATGTTAGTCACCTATTGGAATGTCCAATTCCCAGGTTTAGTTCTACTATGACTTTTATATCCTTTTTGTGGGCGTGACCAGTGATGCAAAATACCTCAGCTCCCAATCCATTTTGTGTGTAGGAGCCATCAAAGTACAACTTCCAGTGGTCTTCTATGCTTAATTTGAAGATGGATTTATCAAGGAACTTTGAAATTAATAGATTCTCTGTGTACATTGGCACTTCTGCCAATTGGTCTGCAATAGCCTACCCTTTGATGGCCTTATGTTCCATGTACTCAATCTCATATTCTAATAGGATCATGACCCACTTGGCTATCCTTCCTATGAGAATTTCTTTGTAAAGCAGGTACTTGAGTGGGTCGATTAGCAATGAGCTTGATTTTATGTGCTAACATGTAGTGTCTGAACTTCTATGAGGAAAACACCACTGCTAGATAAGATTTTTCAATGAAGGAATAATTTAACTCATGTCCTACCATGGTCCGACTAATGTAGTAGATAGCCCTCTCTATTCCATTTTGATTGTGCTAAGCTAGGAGAGCACCAAGAGCTGTTGTTGCTGCTGATATGTAGAGGATAGAGGCTTTCCTGGGATTGGTGGCATAAGCACTAGAGGTGTAAGAAAATACTCTTTGATTTTGTTAAAGGACTGATCACACTTGTCTCCCACTTGTACGCTACCCCCTTGTGGAGTAGGTGAGAATACAAGATTGAGTTTTTTGCTAGTTGAGCTATGAATTGGTGGATGGATTGGAGCCTACCTTGTAAGCCTCTCAACTATTTCAATGTATTAGGTTCCTCCATATCGAGGATTTCCTTTACCTTAGTGGGATATCTTTCAATTCCTCTCATGGACATGATGTATTCCAATAGCTTCCTTGATTATATGCCAAAGACACACTTCTTTGGATTAAGGAAAACCTTGTATTCCTCCAGTTTGTCAAATATGGCACTCAATACTACTATGTGGTCCCTTCTCTTTCTGGATTTTACCAATATGTCATCGACATAATCTTCCATAGTCTTATGGATCATGTCATGAAATATTAAGGTCATGGCTCTCTGATATGTTGCTCCAACGTTCTTTAGGCCAAACGAAATCATGTTCCAACAATATGTCCCCCATGGACAAGTAAAAGTTGTTTTGTGTTGATCTTCTTTGGCTATCATGATTTAGTTATACCTAGAGACTCTGTCTATTAGTGAAAGCATATCATGTCCCCTAGTCATATCTGCAATCATATCAATGGTGGGAAGCGGGAAATCATCTTTGGGACATGCCTTGTTTAGGTCTCTAATATATGTGCATATACGAATGCCCCCATTAGGCTTTGAAATAGGAACCATATTTGATACCCATTTCAGATAGTCGATTGGTCATATGAACCTTGCATCAAGTAGCTTCTTTAATTCCATTTTAACCAACAAGGCTATTTGGGGATGCATTTTTTTGAGTTTCTTCCTGACAGGCTTTGCTTTGGGGCAAACTGCTAGATGGTGGACAACAATCTCTAAATCAAGCCTGGGCATGTTGGCATAGCTCCATGCAAAGTTGACCTTTCTCTCCTTTAAGAAATTAGCTAGGAGCTCCTATTCTTCTGACATCAATGATTCAACATAAAATGTGATATGCAGAGTTTCCCCTATTCCCAAGTTGACTGGGTTGCACTTCTCGGCTAGAACTATTGACTTTTCCTGATGTAGAGCACTGTGAGGAAGATTGAATACTTCATCCTCTGGTGCCTCATAGAGGTTTTCACCATTGGATACATCCTTTTTTTTAAGTATTTTGGGTTAGAGAGTGCCATAGTGTGGTTTTCACTCAAAGACCTTGAGATTATTCTCAAATTTTCTCTTTTTCAACTAAAGGATTCAATTGTCTCCCCATAGTAAGCTTGTGTGTCTAGAATGATATCAAACCTAGACTTGTGATCTCCACATGGTACCATTTTTTGTAGTCCCATGAATTCTGAGAGTTCTTCATCATTTTTGAAAGTGTCCAGAATTGGTGGTCCTCATTGGTTGTAATTGATGAGCTGAGGGTAGATTAGGTTGATTTTATGGGCCGAAATGGTTGACTCAAATGACATGGTACTAATCATGAGGAGAGAGGAATTTTCAAAAAGCATAGGTAAGTCAGTTATGGCATCTTCCTCATCACTATTACTATAGACATCGATTATGTCAAATGTGAAGTTGTCTAAAGGCAAACCTATGGATATGGGTAATTGAAGGGTGGTTGTCATTTGTTGAGGAGTTTTGACCTTCTTACCTGAGGGATTTCGACCATGTATGGTTATACTTGGAGGGGTACATCTGAGGCCAAGATTTTTCATTTGTGTCTCAAGAATGATGGGCACTAGAAGTCCATTGTCATTTTGTCCAAGCTTTCTATTTCTGTCATAGCCCATGGCGAGCATCATTTGTAAACCTTTACTACTATCATCCATAGGTAGATCAACTTCTAGTCTATTATCTTGGTATAAGAGATGGGATGGTTCTTCCTCGATTACTTCTTGACCGAGATCTCCCCAACTTATGAAGCTGGAGGAGCCTACTATGAAGGTTTGGCATGAGGAAGCATCATTTGATTGTGGTCATCCTTGTGACTTGGGAGATTGTGGTAACTCTCCTACCACAAAAGCATTTTTTGGAATTGTATAGTGTCCACACCCATTATCCTAGATAATGACCTTAATATCGGAGATGGTGGGGATGGTGGGTGTCTCTATCATAGAAGTGGAGGGAAGAGTAGCTAGATCAATGCATGGAGTTGAGGGGCCTTCATCATTCTTTGTCACTTGGGGGATTTTGTAATATTTTTTTTCTAGGCTCTTGTAGTAAGAAAAGGGTTCGGGATCCCCATGGATAGTGACCTCTTAGCCTTGGTATGTGAACTTGACACATTGATGGAAGGTTGATGCCACTGCTTGCATCCCATGGATCCACAGACACCCCAGGAGAATGTTGTAAGGCAAGTCGAGGTCAAGGACCTGACAGGTGGTTTCCATAATTGCTAGCCCTACTTGAATAGGGAGTTGGATAGTGCCCTAAGACACTCTTTCTTGATCATTGTAAGCCTTGATTGTGATGCATTTTCCCTTTTCAATGGAATCCTCTAAGATTCCTAGATTCTTTATGAGCTTGAGGGAACAAATGTTTAAACCTATACCTCCATCCACCAAGACTCTCTTGAATTTGTTCTTATGCACTAGGACCTCTAGATGGAGTGCACAATTGTGAGATGGTTGGGTGGGAAAGTATTGATCAAAGAATGTAAGAAGATTTGGGGTAATGATGTCTCCAACCATGGCTTGGAATTGTTCAACATCAAGATTCATGGAGACGGTGGATGAAGCCAATGCTTATTCAAGGATCTTTTTTTGGGCTAATGATATCTTCAGTAACTCCATGATGGAGATCTGGGATGGGGTTATTTTCAATTGATCAAGGACATTATAGCCACTAGGAACAGATCTCGGGTTGGAAGTGGGTGCTCTAGGAAGCTAAGATGACCCTGCGATGGTAATTTTTCTGCCTCTTGTGGTGACTCCACAATAAGATTGGGCCCCTTTGATGGTGATAACAGTGCAGTACTCATCTAGGGATGCAACAACATGGTTGTATACATGATTCAAACTTTTAAATGCACCCTTCCTCTTATCATTGTTATTGTTCCCTTTGTTGTTATGATTGGGCATCAAATTCATGTAGATCTTAAGATTTTGATTTCCTATTGGTTGTTCCACATTTATGATTTTATCATCAATGAGGTCTTGAATTAATTTTTTTAACCTCATACAACTAGCAGTTGTGTATCCCTTTATTTTGTGGAAATTAGAAAGGTGATTTTCATTGTACCATAGTGATTTCACCAAGGGCTCTTGATAATTTTCATAGGTGGGGATTGTGATGAGCTTTTCTGCCACTAGCCTCTTCATGATGGATTCAGCTGATTCACCAAGGGTTGTGTACTTCTTCTTGGGGGATTTTTTTGTTTCATTGAGGTGGCCCCCTTTGATCATTCACATTGTTGGCTATTTGATGGCTCGGTTGTTGATTCATAGTGTTAGCTTGACAATTATTTTGATTATTATTTTGGGGTTGTTGCTGGGGTGTTGGTGTGTTTTGTCAAGGAGCACTACTGAAAAATTTGGTGTAGAAAACACCATCATTGGTAATGTTTCTATTTTTTTCCCATGTGTGAGGTTTGTCATTATAGCTGATGGATGGGCAATTGTTTTGCTATTTAGGATATGTGGGTGTCCCTCCTTGTGCAATAAGGGCTCATTCAATGTTAAGTGCCTTGGAGATCAATTGGTTGTATGTGGTGATTCCTTGCACTTTGAGATGGAATGCCAAGGTTCCTTCTAGATTGGAGATGATGGTGCAAACTTGTTGTTCTTCTACCATGACCTATTTGCTCCTATTGGCCTTGGATCTCCATTGTTGTAGGAAAGAAGCAAATGATTCATTTTTACATTGTTTAAAAGTTGATAGTTCCTCTAGACTGACATCCATACCGATATTGAATGCGTAATTTTTTATGAATGTATCTACTATATCTTGGAACTTTTTGATGCCAGGAGGAAGGTGGGAGAAACACTCCATGGCGTGGCTAGCCAAACTTCTAGGAAATAGTTGCATCAGATAGGCATCATCATATGCGACTTCCATGCAATGTACTTGGAATTCCTTGATGTGATCTTTAGGGTTTCCCATCCCCTGGTATTTATCAAATTTAGGGATTTCAAATCCCTTTGGGAATGGTTTCATTGCAAGAATCTTGTCAAATGGATAGGGAAATAAGTTGTTGGGTGTCTTTCTAGTTTTCCCTGATTGAAGATCAAGCACTTGTTGCGAGAGCAACTTGATTTGCATTGTTAAGTCATCTTGCAGATTAGGAAATGGGATGAAGGTGTTCTAATATGGTTCACTTGTTGGGGGGATGGGTAGATTAGTTGGTGTGTTGGTGGAGGGTGCTTGCAAATTTTCCTGTGCCAAGTATGCTTGTACTTGTTGTTGTATCAACAACACTTGTTGTTGGTCCTATTAATGTTGCACTAATAATGCCTATTGTTGAGCTTGTTGTTGTTGTAGCAACAACACCTATTGTTGGGTTGCTAGTTGGGTTGCTTCTTGCTACTCTTGGTATTGCTTCAATGCTTGTTGGTATGCTTATTGTTGGGATGCTTTTTGTTGTGTGAGGTACTGTGCTTGCACTTGTTCTTGTGCTTGTCCCTGTGCTTGTTGAGCTTGGTATTGGGCTTGAGCTTGCACTTGTGCTTGAGCCTGGGATTGTGCTTGTTGGGAAGCTTGTGCAATCTATGCAACTTGTGTAGCTTGTCCATCCTATGCTTGTTGAGCTGATTGTCATGCTTGTTGCACCTATTGTGTGGCTTGAGTTGCTTGAGCAACTTGCACTACTTTCTGTGCTTTTTGTGCAGCTAATTGTGTGTGCACTTGTTGAGTGGCTAGTTGTACAGCTTGTCAATTTTGGATTTGTTGGAGTGACTTTTGATAGGAAACTTGTTGAGCGGCTTGTAATGAGATGCTATATTGGTTTGAAATATTTTTGTTTGGTGGTGAAGGTGGTGGAGGTGGGGGTAGATTAAGAATGGTGTTTGTTGTTGTAATGAGAGGCACCATTGTATTGATGATTGGGATTTGTGTAGTGGATGGTGTGATTGATATGCTTGGTCCTTGAGAGACCATAATTGAGGTATTTGGGGAATGGTTGATGATGTGGTGGTTTCTTGTGTTATTGGGATGGTTGACATCTGTTGCTACAATATCGATGGAAAGATGGGAGTATTTAGTATGATCCTTTGATTGATGATTGGGGGATTGTTTTGAATGAGTGACGACAACGGAGGTAACCCCAAACTAAGAGTTGATGTTGATGTTGGTGGCAAGGGTGGAAGTGGTGGAAAAGTGAGTGGCATACTTCCTTGGGAGAATGATGCAGATGAAGGGTCCAAGATGCCTCCTGGTCCAAACAAGTTACCTTCTCCTTGCGAGGTCATGAGGAGAGAGGTTCGACGTGTTGCATGAAATGATGATGATGGGTCATTAGGATCATGAAAGGTGAAGGGGACATATGGGTGTAATGGATTTTTGGGTACAGTTTTCCCCAAGATAGTATTTGCATCCAACTATTGATTACTCACAAGGGGGTGTGTTTGTAGTGCATTGAGAAATGTGCTCTCTTTGTTAACAATAGGTTGAGTTGGAGAAATGGATGATGTAATTTGGGAGATGGGTTGGGTGATGCTTTGGAATTTAGGTGTGGATGAGATTGGGGACATGGATGAAATTGGAGGCATGACCCCAAGAGGTTGTTCCATAATGGTGCAAACATCATAATCAGAAGGGAGCTTAGCCCCTTGTTTTGCTAATTGAAGCATCTATTGTGAGGGATGGAGCTTCATCATGATGACAATTCTATGATTTTTAGGATTTTGGACCATTTCGGTAATCTCGTCTTGTGTCATTTCGAAGGAATTATTAGTGATATCCTCTACTTGACCTTCCTCTTGTGGATTTTGTGTTGATGAAGGAAGATTAGTTAGGGGATTTCTTGATCCAACAAGATTCATTTTGGAATTGGTTTAGCTTAGGTCACTTGAAGTTGATGTTTCTTTGTTGGTCTCCATGCTCTTCTTGTGTTGCAATCTTGTTTGAACCATAAAATGAGGCTCAAAAGAGAGGATCTAGGATGATTAAGGATCAAATGTGTGATGGAGAAATGTGTGAAAGGTGGATGATATGGATGTTTAAACTCTTGGAATATCTTGAGGGGGATGCTAGATTTTTGGGACTTTTTTTTTTTTTTTGTATTCTTGGATTCTCGGATTTGATTTTGACCTTGACTTGGTTTTAGATTGTTTTGATTTTTGGATAATGAACAAATGGTTCCCAAGATGTTGGATGTTATCTATGGGATAGACTTGCTCACAAGATGACAATTTGACTAAGTGTAGGGAGAAGGATGCATCTACCCACACTTAACCAAACAAGATTATTTGATCATAATTCAACTAAGCATATGGAGAAGGATACATCTACACATATTTAGTCAAACCAATTTTTTTGATGTTTTGATTCAAAGATTTTGATTCATGGATTTTCCAAAAAGCCTAGCATAAAGGATGATTTCAATATTTGCAAGAGTTGTTGGTGAGATGATTTTGGTTTGATATTTGAAAGATGGATGAAATTTGGCTTTGATCCTATGTGTACCTAAAAAAGATTCTTGTTTACAAGATCTCGGTTTTGGAGAACACACTTTTCTCTAAACAAGATGCTCAAATTCCCGAAAAAGACTTGGATTTTGATAATAATAAAATGAGTACAAATTGGGATTGTTTCTTGAAGCTCTTCTGTAAAAGTTGAAAAGAAATATTTGTCTAAATTCATGGAGTGTTGAGAGATGCTTTTGATGATCTTTTGGACTAAGATATTTTGACTTTGGTTTTTGGATTTTTATTTTGAGTGAAATCATTTGGGACACATGTGTGGGGTTCAAATGTTCTTAGCTTTTCTTAGTGACTTCTTTTTACCACAAACAATTCTTTGCTTAGGTTTTTGAGCTAGCTATCTAATGTCTTAACTTCTTATCCCACAAGGTACATTATGTGGAACTTCAATGAAATCAAGGAAAAAGTTACCTATTGTTGACTTTAGTAAGAAAATTGAGATATAAATCCAAATGTTTAGAAACCTGTAAGGATAGAATCCCTAGGGAAAGCAATAACACTTGAATTTTGTCAAAATATATCTAGTTCCTAAAGGGTTTGAAATTTGATGACAATGTTGAATGTTTGTTTTCCCAATGTTTACGATCAAGAAAAGTTTTTTTTTCCAAGAACATGAACAACCCTATGTATATGAAAGACTGTATTTGTTGAATCCCCACTTGGACAAGTCTAGCTATGATTACTTTTAGTGAATGGTTAGATGCTTGACCACACAGGCTACCCCTTATAGTGCACTCACTTCTCGAGTCAGCCAAGCATCAGTACCCATGAATCTCCCATGGCATACTTTCCATTTATACTAAAAGCCATAAAATTGTGGGCCAAATTTAGAACGATCATTCTTGCACCAACAAATAGATGAAGGGTTTTTGTCTTTTCTAAACAAGGGTTTTAATGTGGGAATTCCATTCATGGGGGACCATCCATGTAGTGAGAGACCATTGATTCCCTTCTCATTTAAATAATCCTCATGATACTTTCCTTTCCGGGTGATCCCACAATAATGGGTTACAATTTTTGGCCAAACTTGACATTAAAATCAGGATTTTTCACCAGACATTCACTTTCTTACACCTATAGCAGCTAAACCATTAAGGTTTTGAAGATGAATAAAAATAGTTATTTGTTAGATATTTTATGTAGATTCTAATTATATTTTTTAAAAAAAATTAAAAAATAAATTGTGAATCATTTTATGTAATTTTTAATAACTTATTTTTTCTACTAATCAGGATTTTTAAAAAGTGATGTTCACTTCGGCGCACATAACTTTTTTATAGATAGGATACAATTATGAATTTTTAAAATGTAATTTTTTCACACCAATATCTAGGGGATGGATATTTTTTCATAATTTTTTGTTACATTTTTTTTTTTAATTAATTTTCCAAGTCGACGTAATTATAATTTGGATAGAGGTGTACTTCGACATGCATAACTTTTTTTGTATTCATTTGAATTAACTTATTCTTTTTTGTTGGAATAAGGACATCAATACCTAGGGCACATGTATTTTTTAGAATTTTTTTTCTCTATTTTTCTATTTTTTCGTATCTGTGAAATAAAGAACTTGATATTCATTGAAAATCCTACATTCACAAGAAATAAGAAATAAATATAATAATCAAATTAAAAATATTTAAAATTATACTTTTTAGGAAGCTTATAATAAGGGCTATAGGCTTACAAAGCATAAATTTTAAATGAATTCATTTGATCACTCAAAAGGTAATCAAAAGTGGTTTTTTTATCAACATTTTGAGAGGTGTAGAGGAGACTGGATTATAGGTATGGTTTAAATCTAACAAGGTTCTATCCAAGGGGGTTTGATCTAAGGGGGTTTGATCAATCCTTCTTTAATTAAAATAATTTAAATGGAACCTTTAAAGTCATAAATCATTGTATTTTCTAAAAATATGTGATTTCAGGCAAAAATTAGGATGTCCCAAAAAGTGTAACCCATTATTGTGGCAGCACCCTTCCTCAAGTACCCACACTTATATACCGGTTGGAATTCGCTTGGTTTTAGCATGTTCCCAGTTGGGTCATTCCCTTGGGTAATTACTTTTTCCCACAAGGTAGACCCTCTACGATAAATAAAAGCAAGCAAACATATTCATAGTTTGATTGATCTTTGTTGAGAAACAAAGAGAGAACACACGCAATATGTTCCACTCACACTCGCAAGATTTGTTCAATTTTTTTAATCCCAAATTGAAGTGTGTAAGCAATCACTTACACAACTTAATGTCACCAAAAGCCTTTTCATTCTCAAGATCACTATGAGGTGGGAGAGAAGTAAATACGTCTTTTGATGATATGATTTTGAGTAAGTGATTACAAAAAAAAGAAACACATGTTCATTTTATCCTTTCAAAGCAAGAGTGACTTATTTTTAAGCACCAAAGGAAGTGTGAGATTTTTATTATTCAATTATTAACCTTAAACAAAATCTAGTATATTTTCCTAAAGTTCTTTTTAATCCCTTTTTCCTTGTTCGTTTTAAACCCAAATTAAAAATTAGTGAGTCCTAAGAGATTGAAGAGGTAAAATCCTTAAATTTTTGGAATTATAATTGATTCCAAAAGAAGAGTGTCTAAAGACACTTGATACAATGGGTAAATGGACTCCTCTTCGCTCCTTCCTTGTTTCCACCTACAAATTGATCAATTCAAGAAAACCATAGACAAAAAAAAGTTAAAATTCCCAAATGATCAACCGTTAAAAAAGCACATGTAAAAAAAAATCAAACTTGATCTTTTACTCCACCCTAGTGACGTAACAAACATATGCGGTGCAATTTGAGGAAATTAGCGGTGCTGTATAGCACCACTAGGCTTACAAGTGACACTTTGTAGAAGGAAAAAGAGTATGATAGGGATGGAGTTTTTTTTATCAATGACACTGTTTGAAGTTTGAAAATTCCGGCGCTCAGGAATAGGTCTCGCATCGCAGTTTAGAATTTTGAATTTCTTGGTGGAAACATTCAAGCGATGGTGTTTTGATTTTATAGCATTGCATGGTGTCACTAGGATGATAGTGGTGCTATATGGTGTTGATGGACTAATAGCGACGCAATTTCCTGTAGACACCAAAAAATGCAAAAAAGTGCAAAATTTTGTTAAAAAATGTGATTAGAACTTGAGACCCGCCCTCCTTCTAGTGCCAAATGTAGAACCCCAATCCTAGACCTGCACAAACACAAAAAACAAACAGAATGTTAGATCAAATGTAAGTGAGAATCAAGATTCCCCATGAAATTCATTTGCAAAACTGAAATAGGAAAGAAATTTAAGAAAATGAACTAAGAAAGCAATGAAATCCTATTTGAAGATGCAAAATCTCAACCCCATGGGGGAATTGGTGCCAATTTGATGTGAAAATTGGCCGTTTCCCAACTCCTATGATGCAATGTTGATGAATGATCCACTTTTTTGAAGATTCAATTGAGCTCCATGATAAAAATTCTACATAACCTAGCTAAGACCTTGATAAAATTGATGAAAATAGATATGCTTGAGGATGAAATTGAGTATAGTAGACTTGCTCAAATTGTGGATGATCAAAATGAGGAGAGAAGCCTCTTATTTATAGAAAGAAAAGATGGAGGAATGAGAAAAATGGAGCAATGTGGGATCATTCAACATCCAATGGGAAAGTGCCACTTGTCAAGATGTGAATGGAGGAAGCTTGAACACATTTTGATGAATGTGCACAATAAATGTTATTAGGTGGAATTTGAAAATTATGAAATGACATGTTAGAGGGAAAAATAATGAATTAAATGCAATTTGGCTCAATTCACAAGGACATGTAAGAGGGAATGAATGTTTTGTTGGAAGGACAACTCCACTTGGAGGGATTTTAAAAAATTGGAGGAATATTCTCCTAAAGATGCCAAGTTGAAAGAAAATAGGGATTTAATAAATCCATTAAATGTATTTTCATGTGCAAGTGGAAAAATCTAGAGAAAATTGGATGATTAGGATTAAATTAATCAGGGTTTAACTAATTTAATAAGGGATTAGATGATGTGACTATTTGATTTAGATTTTTGAGTTGATTTAAATCAAAGTTGAGAAGAATGTGATTTAGATTTTTTTTATTTTTTTTTAACGAGGGGAATTGGGTGTAGCACGGCCCCCCATATAACCCCCCACCGCCGGTAAAATTTTTACTATGACCGGCAATGCTGGCGGGACACACCAACCGGTACCACAGGAGTGCCGAAGATTCCAACCCGTGGTGGGCGCCCTGTGATAGGGAACACCTTAACCAACTGGGCTCGGACCGACGCCCCAATGTGATTTAGATTTAATTAAATAAAAGAATTCGGATTTATTTAATTAAAGAGGATGATGTTAGATTAAATTAAACAAGGTTTAATTTATTTAATTTAATAAGATGACTTTAGAGATTTAATTAAATAAAAATGGATTATTTAATTAAATAGAGATCGGGGGATTAATTAAATAACATTGATTTATTTAATTAATGAGAGAGAATGACTTAATTAGATAAATAATGATTTATTTAATTAAAGGACAAAGAGTGATGATTAGTTAAGATGAGTTAGGATGAAATGATGTTAGTAACCAGGATCAAGTGTGTCAATATATTTTCCATGTCTACATGAACCTAGGCACAAAGCTCAGAAGTAGGAGCATGAATCAAATTGCTATGTTCTTTACATTTGTGACATTTCTTAACATATTCAAGGAAATATTGTTCCATATGTCTCCACTAGTATCGTATGTGGATTAGCTTTTGAACTAATGATCTTCCTCCAAAATGACCTCCACAAGCACCTACATGAGCTTCCACAAGTGTTATATGGATTTTGGATTGTTTAAGGCATCTAGGAAAAAGACCATCAAAGGACCTTCTATATAAGATGTCAACAAGGATTATATATCTAGACACAAGTTTTTGAAGGGGAGCTCAAATATTCTTAGTTTTCAAGCCAAGAAAGGTACCTTCTTTCAAATAATTAAATATTGGTGTACCACTCACTAGAGCTTTCCATGGTGGTTGATAGAACTTCTTTGACCTTACCTTCTATTGATGGTTGCATAATTGTATGGACAATGAATGTGAAATCTTTTGAACAATGTTGAGAAGATACAAGGGAAGCCACACTTTTCTTTGCATTCACATGTTGATTATCTTTTCGTGGGATATTATCAATGGTATATGAATCAAATCTATTTAAGAGGTTCATTGTGATATCCTTATATTTTGATAATTTGTCATGCTTTTCTTGATATGATCTATTTATTTATTTAATGACTAATTGTGAATCACCAAATATCTTAATATTCCAAGCTCCTAGAATTAAAGCAACACGTATTCCAACAATTAAAGCCTTATACTCAACTGTGTTGTTTGTTCATAGGAAGTTTAAGTGGTAAGACAAGGGAATAGGCTTTCTTGTAGGTAGGATTAGTATAACCACTACTCTAGGGCTAATTCTACACTTAGATCCATCAAAATATAACTCCCATGTATCAGTTTCAATCATCCACATTATCATTAGGGAACGAGCCTATGTTAGGTAATGCTAGGGGAGAGGGAACATCAGCTAATTGGTTGGTCAAGGCTTTTCCTTTGATTTCATTTTGAAAGATAAATTTAAGATAAAACTCATCTAACAACATAACCCACTTAGCTAATCATCCTGATAATCTATTTTAGAAAAAAGGTGTTTTAAAGGATCAAATTTCATCATCAGATGGATTTTAGCATTCAATAAATAATGTCTCAATTTACTAGTAGTGAAAACAAGAGCCAAAAATTGCTTTTCTATCATTGTGTATCATGTCTCATAATCAATCAAAGTTTAGCTAATGTAATAAATAGGCTATTCTTTACCACTTTCATCTTGTTCAGCCAACAATGCTTTGAGAGCATGGGCTGATGCTATTGTATAAAGGATAAACGGTTTGTCTTATATAGAAAGTTGTAAAATGGGTGGAGTAGCAAGATAATCTTTCAAACTCTCAAAAGCCTATTTACAATTTATATTCCAATTAAAATGAACCTCTTTGTTAAGGATTTGTGTAAAGGGTAATGTTCAATCTACAACGGATGCTACAAAATGATGGATAGCTTGAATTATTCCTTGTAAATTCCACAATTGAGAAATGTTTCTAGGAGGTGGAATATTAACTATAGCACCACCTCAATGTCTTTGTGAGATAATAAATCCTAAAATCTTTCCACTATCTACACCAAAGACACACTTTTTTGGGTTCAATCTCATGTTATATTTTTGCATTCTTTAAATTTTTTTCTAAGGATATTCATATGGTCTTGTCTAGTTAAGTATTTGGCTAGAATATCATCAACATAATCTTCCAAAATATTGTGTATGTAATCATGAAATATCAATGTCATAGATCTCTTATATGTTGTGCATATGTTCTTCAATCCAAAAGGCATGACTACCCAAAAAAATGTTCCCCAAGCTATAGTAAATGTTGTTTTGTATTGATTTTGAGGGTTGAAAAAAATTTGATTATATCCAAAAAATCCATCCATGAATGTAAACAAAACACATCCTGAAGTCAAATCCACTATGATGTCAATATTAGGAAGGGGAAAATCATATTTTAAAGAAAAATTATTCAAATCATGAAAGTATGTACACATCCTAATATGATTATCAGGTTTTTCCACTGCAACAATGTTCGAGATCCAAGGAGAATAATAAATAGGTTGTATAAAATCAGCTTCAAGGAGTTTCTCTATTTTGGCGTTAACTAATAAGGCTATCTTAGTGTAGACACCTAAATTTGGACACTTGATTTATCCAAATTTATCCCCTTTAATTAACATCCTTAAGTTCTTATAATCCCTAAGGTATCTAGTTAAATAATTAAATACCTTCCTCTTTTCATCAATTGAATTAAATAAATATCACATTTATTTAATTCCTCATGTCACATCCTCCATCATTTTTATCTTATCTTAATCCTTCTTCTAATCTCATCATTAGGATGTGCACATGCCTAATCCTTGATTAAGAGGTCTCACATCCTCCAACTTTTGCAAGTTGGCCTCTAATCTTTCTTAGCCACCTAACCTTCCTCTAACCCCTCATCAACTTGTCTAATCACCCCATTTAGTCAACTCTTCCCATCCCCGAAGGAATTTTTAATTCCTTTTGTCTTCCCAAAGTCCTTTCAGGAATTTTTAATTCCACTCCCATCTTTCAAGGAATATTAAATTATTTTCTCTTCCCCATGTCCTTTATGACATGTGTCCTTGGTCAACCTTATTAAAGGCCTTCCCCTTTTGGACAAGGCACTCCACTTCCCCATGTGAATTTTTAATTCACTTTTAATCCCCCAATGCATTTAAGGAATTTTAAATTCCTTCTCTCATCCCCATAAGAATATTTGAGGAATTTTTAATTCCCCACTTGTCCTCTCCACCACATAGGGACAAGCACCTCCTTTATGAGGAGATCTTGTCCAATCCCAAGGTACTTTGTACCCCCCCTTCCATGTCATGTACTCTCCTTCCACCTCATGCCCACTTCACCTTTTAGGGCTATATCACATGCCACATGTCAAGATGTGAGGGCTTGTGAGTTCTCAACTCACCTTGGCCCTACATCTTGGTCATTGGTGGCTCAATCTTGGCCATCCATTTCCCTAGAGATTTCCAAAATCTCTATAAATACCCCTCTTTTCTCTCATTTTAGGAGAGATCATTTTGCTAGCCAAACTCTTGCAATTTTATTTCTCAATCTACACTTAGCCATTTTCATGCTTTCATCCATTTCCATCCATCCTCACATCATCATCTAGTTTGCATATCTTGCCATCTAAGGAGCATACACATCAAAGATCGAAGGGCCAACCAAAGGATCGATTCAATACAAGGTATAAAGTTCCATTTGTTGTTTTTATCTTGTGTTGATTCCAACTTAGGCTAATCTTGAGGTGTAGGTTGTTTTGGTGTTTATTTGCACTCTTTAGTTTGTTGCTCATTTCCTAATGCATATATTCGACCTATCACACTTAGGATTCATCTTTCATATCTTTTGTCTCACTATTTTAGCATCTTTTGCAAGGACTATGTTGTGTGTCACTATCTTAGCATCAATTCTGAACATATCCGAATAAGTCCAAGAAAAAAGCTCAAGAAATTCATGAAGCAAAGCTACATGGTCCTCTTGTTCATCTTCATCAAGGAACTTTCCTATTTTAATCACTTTCTCCTCGTTAGAGATATCCATCAGTAAGTTGATCACATCTCCCAAAGGAAGTGTAGTTTGTTTTGTAATTTTAGGATTCTATTCTTCATTTTCCTTATCATTCTCATTGCTTTCCTTCTCTTGGTCTTCTTGTTTAACACTAACCATAGAACATGTAACCTATTTCTTTTCAAGAGGAGTAAATGGCTTGTCATAAAATCCTAAAATTTCTTTTAGTGCTTCTCATATTCAAAGTATTCCAATGATTCTTCACAAGTTGAATCAATAAATTTAGGATGATTTAGAGTGAGAGTTGTTTTATTAGGGTTACACATGATAATATTGATGTTTAGTTAGGGTCTTTTCATTGCTTGTGCTATCTTAGAAGGACATTATACCAAACCAATTTTAGTCTCTTGTGTGTTATGCTCTATAGGAACACAAATGCCTTGCTCTTTCCTTCCACATCATTTTCCACTATAGCCAAGTTGTTTCATAATCTCATAACCTTTTCCATTAAGTTTCTAGACATTTCTTTCAAGTTTGGTGGTTGTTTTTAGTCTATCTCATCAAAGTTTGTTGTATAAATTGTGTCTTCTTCTAAAATAGATGAAGTAGATGCTTGTGAGTTTTCTTTTGAATTATTGGTTACATTACCATTGGTTGCTTTGTATTTTTGGTTTATTTTGTTGTGATTTTATATTCTCTGATGAATGAAGGTGTGAAGTCTAAGGAGCCCCAATCATCTTCCAATAACTTCAACACTTTTTCCATCTCTTGTTTCTCTCCTTTTATAGGTTCTATCCTTGAAGTTGGAATTAATGTGTTTAGAGGACTTATCATTAATTTTTGAATTTGTAAGCAACTTTCAAGATTGGTATCTATCTCTATTTGGTACAATTTATTGTTGTAGATGTACTTCATGATACTTAGAGTCAAAGGAACTGCCTACATATCATGAATCCAAGGTATTCCTAAAAGAATATTATATGAAATATCAAGAGGAATAACGTGAATAGGAGTTTATAATGTGGTCTTTCCAACTATAATAGGAAAGGTGATCACACCAAGTGGTTACTTTCCTACATTTTCAAATCCTAGAATTTATAAGGAATCAAGTTCCATTCTTGATTTATCCATGTCGAGTTTATCTAAAATGGTTACACTACACATGTTAAGAGTTGAGCCATTATCAATAAGGGTTCACTTTATTCCCATTCTATTAAATTTATCTATTATCATGAAGGAATTATTTTTCTTTCTCACTTCCAAGGGAGGTAGCTCATGTTGATGAAAGATAATTCCAATGTTAATTGCATTCATTCCTTGAATTAGAGCTACTACATCACTTGGGTTTGCACTAGAGGGAACCACAACTTATTGCAAGGCTATTTGAAGCATAGTATGATAGCCAACTTATGTTTGAATTAGATCCCATAGGGATATATTTGTGGGAGTATTCTTAAGTTTTTGAAAAAGATCATACTCCTTCCCACTATGTGAATGCAAATGAGGGGCACTAGGAAAGATGGGTTGAGGAAAAGGGAGAGATGTTGAAGTTGTTTGTCTCGGTTGTGGATTGTATAACTTGATTTTTGTGAAACATTATTCTTAGGTGGTTCAAGGATGAGAATGGGTTTGTTTTGAGTTTGAGGTTGGTGTGAAGGTGGGTAAAGGATGAGTTGAGGTTGGACAACATTTACTTCTCTTTTTTTTGGTTTGTTATAATAAGCCTTAGTGGATGAACCTTGTGAGATGAAATCCTCAAGGGCTTCATCTAACATGTCAAAGTCATCACTACTAAAAGGATTGAAGGTTAGGTTAACTTGGGAAGAGAGATTTGACATACTCAAATAACTATGCCTTGTCCAAGGGGTTCATCAGTTTATGGTTATTTTAGTTTTGATTTTTTTTAGTCTTTTTTTTCTATTGAATGCCAAATGTAATCTAATCTGATCAAACTATGAACTAATGCTAGAAATGAAAAAAAAGTGAAGTAATATAATTCTATCCATAGTTGAAACATTCACTTGAAATGAAACCAAGTTAAGCTAGATCTAATGCAATGAATGAAACAAAAACTCAGTACACTAAAATAGATATCTAATAACAACAAACAAAAACATAGAAACAAATTTTTTAATGTTGTAAAATGCAAGTTTAGGTCTGATTTAGGAAAAAATCACCCAGAGGAGAGAATGAGTCCTAGTTAGGGTTTCTATAAGGTTCAAATGTTGAAAAATAATCAACATAGAATTCCCAAAAATTTGGAAAAACCATTTGTATAGGGACTAAATTTCTCAAATGGGTGAATGAGTTCTAGATTAGGGTTTTTACACCAAATTCAAAAAATTCTAAGTTGTTTGTAAGGTTTCTAGATTGTATGCTCAAATGACTATTTGTAAGGACATATTTCAAATGAAATTCAATGATGCAAGATGCAAAAATGCAACCTATATGCACTTTCACTAATGCAATATTTATGAGTCCTAAATAAAATTCAAATAATGCAAAGTTAACCTAGATCTAGGACTACAATGTACTCCAAATCAGAAATGCAAGTGTCCAAAGGTTAGGTTCACCAAAATGAACCAAAGGAAATAGGGTTCCACCTTTTAGGAGATGGAATAAAGAGTTTAGGACCTATTTCAATCTAGTTCATTAAAGGAAACCCTATAGGCTTCAACCCAATGATTCAATTGAGGGAAGGAATACTAGGGAGGTTTCCTTAGGTGTGATTAAAAAGGGGGTTCACCACTAAGAAAATTCTTAGAAAGAAGGAAATGAAAGCAATATGCAAATTTAACTATGTGACTTAGGAAATGAAACTTAAAATTTGAATGATAAACTAAGGATGAATATAGAAGCACCTGGATATTAGAGAGGTAAAAACTAGGTCTACAATATTGAAAATCTACTATTTGAAGCTTGTTGGGTCTCATATGCCAGATTGGGCGATTTAGTCCTACTACTCAAATTTGGGTAGAATCTAGAATATTCTACTAGAAAATTAGGATCTATAGAAAATTGGTGAAAATGGGTATATTGGGAATCATACATCCAACGTGTTGATTTAGTCTTGATACTCCTTTCTAGAAGAGAAATATCTAAAATTGTTCTCCTATCTCTATACTTCCTTCCTATATCACTCAAACTTCACTTCTAGATCTGAACCTATTAAAAATCTATAAAACAAAATATTGTGTTGGTTTGCTTATGGGGGGGTTTACCTCGGTCAAACCCCTAGTTGGTAATTAAATGTTGATAGAAAATGTAGATTTGAAATGGAAATATGTGTGAATGTCCTAATCTTAAGTGTGTCTGAGATTAAGATATCTAAGATGCAACAAAACCCTACTCTAATGTGCAAGAATAGGATACATAAATGAAATATAAAAATGATGATGAATCACTGTGGGAGATCTTCAATCATGCTAATAATCCATAAGAATGCATGTACCTTCTTTTAGGTAGAAAGTAGAATGATAATGGAAGATGAAATCACTTATAAAAAAATCATTAGGCTTGGTTCAATGGCTAGTTGCATCTCCCCAACCTAGAATCCATCATTATTCTCCATAGGTAGCCATCATCAATCTTTAACAATTCTTGATCTTGAAATTAAAGTGAGCTTGAAGACTTGCAAAAACAGTATAATGCTGCTCCAAGATTGCAACCTTGCTTACTCCTTACTCTTGAATGCTAGGAAATCTCTCTTGAAAGCTCTAAATTTAGGTGAGACTCTCTTTCTTGAACATTCTAGGTGAAATAATGATTCAAAACCTTAGTTTTGTAGGAATCCTATCTAATTTACCATTTATTAGATCCACAATTTTGACATTTTCCAAAAAATTGAATTAAAAACCTTAATTTCCTACTCAAACCCTAAAAAGGGGCCAAACAAGACTCATCCGCCCAAGGTGGCATATGGGTCCCACCTAGGGGCACTCATACACCCAAGGTGGCATATGGGTCCCACCTAGGGGGACTGATACGCCCATGGTGGTGTATGGGTCCCACCTATGGGGACTCATATTCCTAAGGTGGCGTATGGGTCCCACCTAGGGGGACTCATACACCCAAGGTGGTGTATGAGTCCCACCCTAGTTTTTCAGGCTGGGACAATGTCAAGGTGTTAGAAAATTAAATGTGTTTGTGGAATTTGTCAGGATTTCAGTTGAAATAAGCCTTGGGATTTTTAATAAATGGTCTTAGGGGGCTATTAATGATTATTTAAAGGGCATAAATGCAAGGGTGCTAAAATAGGTCCAAACTAAGGGTTAAATTATACTCTCTCCAATAAGGGAGTACAATTTTTGACACTATATAATATAACTAATTTAGAAAAATAAATAGAACATTCATGTAGTTCCAACTATCAACTGCAAAAAGCTACCTCTTGAGACATCTAGCTTTCCAATGCTCTATCCTCCATTTTTATTATTGCTATCCACTTTGTTAGAAAATATTATCAGACCTCTTTATGTTGCTAACACTATTTTAAAACTAATATTCAAACTATAAAGGTTTAAGAATAATAAACACAAAACACTACACCTCTTTTACTATGTCTATCAACCAACAAAAAAAGGTACTAGCTTCTAGTTTTTATAAAAAAATATACTCCTTCCATGCTTCCCACTACTTCCAATTACGACATCACATTTATGCAACATTAAAAACCAAATTTAGTTTGATAAGTGCCTCTTTAAGAGCCTTGAACTACTCTTTAAAAAGTAATGATTCATTTACAGTTTAGAATCATTTAAAATACATATTTAAGGGATTTAATGAATCTTCTCCCCATGCCCGTAGAAGGATATTGAAACATTTAAAAACACTATCTAAAACTTGATTAAACTCCCACGTTAAAATTATACCTCCATCGACTCAATGGAGTCTGCTTATATTTGTAATTATTTGTCACTAAGTGGCTATAAAATCTCACTAATGGAGTGATGAAATTGCCTCAAGACTAGGCACTTAAAACCTCTTTTAACTACTAATTTTACTTGAAAAAAATTCAACAAGTTGACTTAGTTTCCCATTTCAAAGGGGTCAACCAAAGAATTTTCAAAGTTATTTATAAATACTTCATAACTACAATCCATATGCCACTTTGTGACTATTAACGTTCATTTTTTTTTTTCAAATTTCCTATTATTTGGCATGTGAGATATGCACATGTTGCTATTAAAATTCAGATTTTAAGGATTTATTAAAGCAACTATTACCATTAAGGTTAATGCCTCAAACCATGCCCAATTTGATAGACTTTTAAACACTTAATAGATACTTTTGTTATAGCCACTACATGGTTTATTAACTTGCAATTAATTTTTATTTCAAAAAGCTATCATCTAGCTATCATGGGCTTTTCTAGAGAGGTCTATAATTATTGCTTTTCAAGCCTCAAAAACATGTCAAATATCATTAAGCCTTCAATTGAGGCTTTGTCTTTTGAAGAGATATAATTCTTATTACCTTTTCTTTACAATTTTTAAAAGACAAGATCAATACTTATTATCAATTATCATTGAATCGTATTTACACATGCCCATCTACCTTTACGTATGTGTGTGTGTGTGTGTGTGTGTGTGTGTGTGTGTGTGTGTGTGTGTGTGTGTGTGTGTGTGTGTGTGTGTGTATGTATGTACATATTTATACATGTACCTTATATATATTCATATCAAAATGATGAAACTATTTGATTGTTATGCATAAACCTATACCATAATATATACACAATCATTTTTATATATACAAATATCATAACAAAAAAATCAATACTAATTCAATTTTGATAATAATAATGTGAATGATTAAAATGTTAATAATTAAATACTTATAATCTTATAGCTTTCTATAAGGAAACCAAGCTTGACTCAACTTAGGTTAACGCAACCAAGAGACATAACTTAGAATCAAACTTACTCAATTTGAAAGTATCCAAAACTCGACCTATGCACAAACAATGAACTCAGATGGCTTTACTATTTATTACTTATCCATACCCTTCTCCTAGGTGATAGTCCCCCTCTCCCTCTAGAGGGTGTGAAGTCCTTCCTACATATCCACTTAAAAAAACAAACACATTGTTAGCCATAACATTTTCATCACATATCATTACATATTCATCAATATTTCCATTAAATGCATATAACTATTATATCACATATAATTCATCATAGCTTTCATATTTCAAAGTTTCATAATCATGCAAATCATCAATGCATTTAACATAAGGTGAAAAGTAAATTATAATTGAAAAATGGGGCTAACACTTTTGTTGTCACCTAAACCTTCTTCACCATCATCTACACTTGAGGATATGCCTTCACCATCTCTTTAGTTTGATTCTAGACTGAGTTATTTGAAACAAGTCATGAGTTATTTATTGTTAATCAATAGTTTTTTGTAGTTGGTAACTAGTTATAATTGTATAGTTGTTAATTTTTTTTTTTTTAATATGTATAGACATGATGTTAATAGAATTGATACATTTTAGAAGATCAATGGCTAGATCAATACAATACTAATTTGTATTTCTTTTATCTTTGATGTTAGATCTATTATCTAATTAAGTTTTCATAATCCTTGATATGGTAATAAATAATTATGGTTTAAAATACTTTTTATAGTGATAATTATGAATCATCATTTTATTTAAAATCATGACTTATGAACCTTCTAATTTTAAAATTATTGAATATAATCATTTTTTTTGGTTAAATAAATTAATAAACTTGGATAATATGTCATATGCTCTCATCTTGCCCAATAAAAATCATGGTGATAAAAAGGTAAATAAACCCTTAACTCTGATTATATTGAGTAGTTTATGTAGTAGTTAATGGTGAACTCCTCAACATGCTAGGATCACTTTCAAGACAAAATAAAATTTCACAAAAGAAAAATGACAAAAATATCATGCTATGATTATGGATGCAAGATTCCCAAATTTAATGGAGAAATATACATATGATTCCTTGCTTATAAAGGAAAGTTGTTTGATAAGATTAGACAAGATCTTGACATGTGTCTTAATCTTGTATAATGAGATAACTACCTCAAAAAATATTAAATTAATTAGGAGACAAGCATTAAATATAAATTCCAAAAAATAAGATAAGATCTAGTGACAACTAACACTATCTAGAAATATTGTCTCTGAGGACCTAAGTGGACTTAACATGTAAATATGACCTACTAATTAAATAATTAGGTAAAAAAAATATTTACACCAATAACCCCATTAAGTAAAACATAGGGAATATGCTATACAAAGATGCAAAGATGGGTCTTGATTATGAGGCAATGTTAGGTACCCATGTACATATGCAATGCAATCTCTCACAAATAGAGAAAAGGAGAAAAACCAGTGGGACAAAACTCCTCCCTAGAAGAGAGATAATATAAAAAAATGCTCCCAATGATGAATGAGAGGAAAAATTCCCATGCAAGGAAAAATACCCCTATCAGAGAGAGGAAGAGAAAACATGTAGCCACCTCTCAATATAGCATCTCTTATAAATATGTTAAATGCTCAAAACAAAATGCTGAAGATGATCCAAGACTGTCAAACAATGTTTTTGATTAAAAAAGTAGGGAAAAAGGCCCTTGAACCCAAATAGAAAACAAATAACGGGCTAGAAGACTAGTAGAACAACACTAATAGAACAACAAGACCAAAAAATAGATTAACACCAAACACCAAAACTAAGACCCAACATCGGCCAAAATAGGAAAAGGCCACCATCAACAAGAGAGCATTAAGATTATAAAAACATAGAAAAAAGTTAACTATAATAAACATAAGGGCTTTTAGACCTTAAAAGTACCAAGGCACATAGGCCAAAAACTAGAGAAATAGAAAAACCTAACTAATTTATGGGACTATAGATCAATTCCCACTTCGTGATCATTTGCTCCATCTCCTCACTCCACTATTCCATCTCCTTAGTTGTTCTATCCTCTGGCTGCATCTTCTCTTCTTGTGAGGAATTCTTCCTCCTATGTCCATTCCTTTCTTTATCCATATCATTAACTATTACAAATATTGCTCTTCTCATAATACCCAAAGTGACATAAGTTAGCCAATTAAACACCTTGTCCATTTTGTTAAATTTTTCTTGAAGCTCATGGAATTGAGTCACATAGAACTCAAAGGACATGTTATCTAGTTGCATTTCCTCTTCATGTTTCTGCATTGCATGTCCACCCAAATCTTCTGTGGCTTTCATTATCACCTCTTTGACTTATTTTGCAGTCTATTTTTTGCCTTCATCCTCGGTATCCTCTGAATCCTGCACCACCTCTATACCAACACCCTCATCCTCTTCTTCTTCTTCTTCATAGCTAATAGAGTCCTCCTATAGCTCATCACCTAGAATCATAAAAAGTTCCTTCTTACTTAGGTCTAGGGGAGCCTTATCATCCGAGGCTTTGTCATCAAGTTCTTCAAAGCTTAATTTTTTTCCTTTGGTAGATTGACCTACCAACCTTGCCAACATCCTTCCACCTTTTCCACTACTTGAATCATTTACATTTCCATGTTCTTCCTCATCCCGTATTTCAATTTTGACTTTTTTCATAGTTTTTGGTTTAGTGTTGTCATGGCTTATTCTCTTAACACCTGTAGGATTACTAAAAGGGTTACTAATACTCTTCTTTCTTTTCACAGTTGAGACAATAAGGTCCCCTTTTATTTAGAGAAATTTAATGGAAGATTTTTTTAACATAGAGGGTTCACTTGGAGGTTTTGAGAGGGGAGGCTTAGCCAAAGAGGTACCCTCACTGTGAGTTTTACTGGGATTAGGTTGAGGGTGAGGGTCTGGTTGGTTAATTTGAGGTTTGTTTACATGGGGCTTAGTTTCCAAGGAGGGGACAAGCAGGGGTGTAGTAGTAGAAACATAATTGTAAATAAATTGAAAAAGGCCCTGGTGAAGGGGTGGTGAAGCCCCTTTGGCCTTACACTACTTTAGAGAAGAGAGCCAAAAAATGTGAATATTTATCTTCTGATTCCTCCTAATGTGATTGAGAAAAGGGAAGTGATAACCATGAATAGTAGTGTACCTTCCTTCTAGTGTGAAGTATTTCATGATGTGCATGTTGACCACCCCATAAGGAGCATGGGGCCTTTCTCTATCATATCCATTCTGGAAATGTTGGAGCTTCTCATCTCGTTTGATGAAACTATCAATGAATCTTTGATAGTTTCTATTGCTAATTTTCACCACCTTCAGACCACTACACCCTAAACCACTTTCCTTTTCCATCAATTTAGGGGTCACTACAAACACTATGCTTCAAGTTTTCATTTTATCTTCATGCTAGGAATTTTAGAATTTCATAGTGATATCAATGTTATAACCCCTCATTGCCATGAAGAATGGGTTCATACCAAAATTTTGAAAGAGCCTCTAGAGCTCAACATTATGGCATAAAGGTACACAAGAGAGTGGCTCACACTACTTCCTCAGACCACCTATGATTTTACTAAGTAAAAAAAGATTAAATTTTTATCTTCAACCTCAATAGCAATAGGGAGAGTGGGGTTAGCTATCCATGGAATAATATAACACAATCATTTAGGGAAAAATTAGAGGCACTAACATCCACTAAAAAACTTTGCCAAAACCACCACCATTTTGGAAAGGTCTATCAAAATATTTAATTAAGGTCTTTTCATGATTCAAATCTAGATAGATCTTAAGCTGGATATCCATGATCTTAGGCCAACACCCAAAATCTATGTGACTGAAGGTGCCTCTATTAGTAATAATAATAATAAATATTAATATCCATTTGCAGCTCGAGGGTCTTTTGAAATGACAGTTGACAGTGGGAGGCTTGAGAAATATGTGAGAAACCTTTATAAGAGTACTCCATAACCCCCGTGATTAAAATAAGTATCAAGGCCCTAATGATGGGAGAAATTGAATCAAAGGCCTTTTAAAATAGACCCCCTGCATTATACTGAATCTGAGTTAAATGATTTCCCTTAAGGGAAATAATATAATAAAGGTAAGTCCCATTAAAACTTACCTTTTCATCATTCCAAGTCTTTTCCAAGATCATAGGATCATTAGAGGAAATTTGATCAGGGGGAACCTTTCCCTTATTGCTATCTTTCTTAATCATTTGACACTTAATTATCCTCCAAATCATGTACAAGCACATGGTTAAAAGACATAAGCAATCTGACATCAAAAAAACCATTTTGTTGGCCACCATTCTATTACTTCTTTTTACATATCACCACCTAATCTAGACAATTTAAATTCAAAAAGGGGTGGGAAAATCTAAAAATTAACTCAACCCTCAAACTAGTGAACATTCCCATAGCTAGTGTTAATTAAAGCCTCATATTCATGAGTAGACCAAACCCATCCCAATTGATCCTTAGAAATCTAATCTTTAATTTGAAACAAAATAATTTTATACTTCCAAAAAAGCCCTTGAGAATTTGAGAGTCCCATATTTGTAACTCAATCCGCAGTTGTATTTCCTTCTCTATAAATATGAAGCAAGGAGTGCCTAGCCAGAGAATTAATCACACGTTTTGAGTCTTGGATCAATTTCTTGATCTTCTAGTGGGGCTCAACTTGACCTTTAAGAAAGTCAATAATCAATTTAGATTCCCCCTCTATTATGGGCTTATTTATGTCTAACAATGTTACTCCCCTTAGGAATAAACAACACCAAGATTATATGTAGGATATCTTCCCATTCCTAAAAGGAAGATGTGAGTAGAAGAAAGATGATAGATGTCTTTGAAGAATTCTCAAGTGTCTCCACTTTGATTTTGAAAGGTGTCCTAAAAATAGGAATTCTAGGCCACACTATTGAAGAAGACAATCCAAAATATCTTATAAATGATTGTAGAACACAATCTAAAGACAAAGATACCTCCTCTAAAGACTAATAAGCCTTCTCCAAATGTTTCCCAAAAGAATTGACACTCATGTAAAAATACCAAGGATGATCATGTAGATAATGAATAAGAGGTTTAAAGTGTTCCCTCATAACAACTCAATAATTATCATCTCCATCAAAGAGAAGATGAATGTAATCAGTGATGTCTCCCAAATATGAAATGTGGGACTCACAAAATAGACTAGCAGTTTCTATAAAGTATTCATCCCATGTAGCCATATTTGGAAGATGATGTATGTCCTATTCAATCAAATCATAGGGAGCCGAAATTATGGAAACAAAAGCGTCCTTAGCTACAATAGGAGATAAAGAAGATGAGATCTTAGTGTATTCAATTTGACTACACTTATAATCTCCCATTGTGTCCTCAACATTTGATGAAGTAAGAAAAATAATTTATTCCACCAATGCTAGATTACAAGAGTCCTCAACCTCAAGATGTTGAATGATAGATGAAGATGAACCCTCTAAATCTGGATTAGTCAAAATAGAAGCTGAGGTCTCAATAAAAGTCTTGGGAGAAGGAAAAGGAAAATGTTCTATGTCATAAAAAAAACCATACCTTTCCCAATTAGTAAGAACTATAGTTTTTTTTATCATCAACGAGTCAATATAATCCACAACATGATCCTTAGGTAATGGAGGTTCATTTTATTCTCCACAAATCTCCCATAGTTTGGTCATAAGGTCATGAGGGATGTCAATACCATCAATGAACATTTGTGGGTTAATATCACAACTACAACCAATTACTCCCAAAATATATTCACTTTTTATGTTCCACACAATTCCCTTCCATTTGGATGAAGTTTTAGGAACTAATCCATAGAAATATGGAAAAATATTAATCCACCTAAAATGTGTTAGGATTCCATCTCACCAAGACTTAAAGTTCCATCTATTCAACCTAATTACAATAGGATACCTTTTGATACCCATGTTAAACTCATCAATTGTAATGACTTAGTAGACCAATCAAGATACATAAGCCAAAAATATCATAAGATTATCCCCCAAAACTCAATAAAGACACCCTCTCAACAATATCTAATTGTGGTGTTGGAAACAAGAAACACTGAGAGGGGGGATGAATCAGTGTTGAGCAAAAATTAAATTTATTATTTTGATCTTTAACTCTCTTAAGCATTCAACAAAAGAAATATTCATGAACAAAAATAAAATAATCACAACACCATAACACTAAGATTTTTACATGGAAACCCTGTTAGGGGAAAAACCATGGTGGATGGCCAATCCACAATATAATCTGAGTATACACAAAAGTAAGATTACAAAATGGGAATGCACTTGCATTCAGGCACACTACCTAGAACTCACTACTCAAAATATAAAGCCTCACTACCTTACAATGATTTGGATTAGATCCAAGAGAACGAACTTAGAGAATACCATCTACAAATGCTTGATTATAGTTCTGGTTAAGCTCAATAGTCGATCTTCTATCCTTATGACTAATTCTACAATTCTTCTATGCTCTACACAAACTCACACTATAAAATATTTAATGAACAAGTGAAATTGTGCATAATCACTCAATCACCCTTCTAATGATCACAACACACTTCAACCCTCTTATGCACACTCAAAATGATATAATTGATCATTTATATATATCTGCAACAAAGGATTTAGTTGCAACAAGTCAGCTTCAATAAAACTTAGAAATATTCACAAATGTCGGCTTAGATCATAAATAATATTTAATGCAAATCCATAACAGTCATCCACAACTTAGCTTTGAACCAAAAAAAAATGATCAAACACTAAAATACTCGAATAAACATTCCTCGAATATCCGCAGTTCATGATATATCAATTGAGTCAGTCACAAAACACTGATGAACAAAAAGATATCCAACTTGATCTCCATACTTACACATAACTTGGTGCAAGGAACTGAGATTTCTGGATAAAACAAGAAATACATTAATTAACCTCTCATAAGATCCACAACTCAAAATAACAACAAAAAAATTGCATGAGACTCAAAGAACACAAAACTACCAGATGCTTTGTTCTTCTAAACTATCCTGAATCTATCTGCTGATAGGAGTGAATGATAGCATCTAGATCCAATCACTGACTGGGGTTGCCATCAATGACAACACTTGAATTTTTTTTGTAGTGTCTCTTGCCAACAATCTCCCTCTTTGGCATTGATGGCAACACTTAGTGAAAAATGACTAAGTGTCGGATTAGTACCACTAAGAACTGCACTGCCACTTCAAAACTTCAAGAGGATCTACAATGCAACTCCCCCTAAGATTCTACAATGCAACTCCCCCTAAGATGACTTTGATTTTTTCACTGTACAACTCCCCCCCCCTTGACATCAATGGCAAAAATTGGGGAACCAAAAAGATAACAAATTTTCAAAACTATATAGGTATGACCTAGTAACTTACATAAATTGGAAAATATCTGCAAAATCTCTCTTCAACATGCTCAAATTTGTGTCCCAAACCCTTTTGAAATTCTCCAAAATTGTTATGTGACCACAAACTAAATAAGATAGAGTTTCTGCAATTTCAAGATTTACTGGGTCACAGCTTCCATAGCATCTTTGGCCTCTTTTAAATCATTTAAAAATATTTCAATGTTTGGACCAATTAGTCCTTTGAGCTCACTTTCTCTTCCTACAATCCTCTCATTTTCATGCTTCAAACTCCTTATTTTGTCAAGCAAAGATATTACTTGGCCTTCTTTCTCACCAACATTACCAACTAATGGATCAAAGGCATTAAAGATGGTAGCCAATTATTTTTCAAGATCCTTAACTTTCTTCTCATTGGCTTCAGTGAATTTTGATATAATCAAACATGAATTATACACTTTTCCACCTTCAGATAGAGCATCTTGAATATTTCTCATATAGGTGGCTAACAAAGTTTTATCTTTTGCAAGATTCATCTCTTTCAATCCACCAAATCTCTTTTCCTTAAACTCCATCTGCACTTTAATCATAGCTGATTTTTCAAAGGATTTGAAGTGAGTACTTGTAGCATTTATGAGCTTATTTAGCTCACTGGAAGAGGAACCAGATGGATTCTTGACATGAGTAGGCATTAATTTTTCTAGAACTCTAGATGCAATACTTAGTAATTCACTATCCTTTATGTGAGATTTCAGAATCTTCTCACTAGCCTTAGCTTGTGCAATTGATGCAACCTTCATCATCTGAATTGGGGACAAAGTGGATAGATTGATTGAACCTTCAGCCAATTCAAGATCAAATTCTTCCTATTGTTCCATCAGAGATTTCTTCACTACCTCTGTAGTGTCTCTTGCCTCCACTCTGATTTCCTTAACTTGAACCTTTTCTTCTTCGACCTTGGGTTCTTCAGAGACTGTTTCTAGATTTCCTTTAGATGCTTCAACTTCTTCATTTTGTACCTCCTTCTCCTCAACTAATACCACCTTAGGAACTTTAGTTTCCATAAATTTCTATATTTTCCACATCAGGAGGAATCTAAAAATCCTCAGCATCTGCATTTACTTCCTCATTTTTTGGAACATTTTCAGTATTCACTTCTTCAACATTAATCTTATTCTTTGACAAAAATACTTCCATAATTTTCTTGGTTTCACTAACAACAACATCAGTTTCACCGATCATAAGTTTATTTACCCTTATTTTTCTTTTGAATTCCTTTTTGGAATTTTCTAGGATTGAATTCATTTCTTGAATTGACATTTCTGGACATAGATCTGGAAGAATTCTTTTTCTCATATTCTCTTCTTCTATTCTAGCACTTAATCTTCTTGACTCCAAAACTTCATTCAGACTCTTCGACAAACCAAATATAATTTCAATAAGAGCTTTATTGAAAATATTCATGTGTTTAATTACATGGCTTCTTCAAGAATTCTTTGACTGGATTTATCAAACATTTCATACCATTCACAGAGGGGCTTGAGGTTTCCATCCTTAACAATAGAATTCTCAACTTCCTCAACTGACATACTAGTTTTGACAACCTTTGCCTTCTTATTTGCTTCTTCACTGAAGGATTTTCTCTTAGTTAGATTTGTAGCCTAAGTGTCGATAGCCTTCATTTCTATCACATACTCATTTGTATCAGTCTCCTCATCTTATTAAACAACTTCATAGGTTCTTGTTCTCTTATTTTTCTTCCTTTTACCAGAAGCCTTGTCTTGAGCTGGCTTGGCTACAAGAGTGGATAAGGATGGGGAACTCCTGGTAGATCTAGTGTAGGAAAAAGATACTCCTAGACTAGAAGATTCAGTTTTTGCTGACTCTTTTGCTACTTCAACCTTATCTCTCTTCCTTCTTACTTCTCTCAAAGCTTCTATAGGTAAGCCCATGCTTTCTGCAAAAACTTCTACTTCTTTCCTTACTCTTTTGACTATCTTAGGCTTCTAAAATTGATAATGGACTTGCATGCTCTTTTCTACATAGGTTCCAAACCTTTCTTCTACTGGGTTCAAAGGCATGCTCAACAAGTGTTCTGCATACATCTTCAAAATGTTTTCCTCAACTTCATATCCCATGGGCATTATCCATATTGTTCTAGGATTAGAAGCTTCCATATGGAATTGATCAATGTCTACCATGAAGCAGATTGTGTCTTTGTACATTTCCACAATTGAGGTGGGAATTCTTTCTCTGACATGCATCATATTCTGAAAACTTTTGAAGTATCCCCAAAGAGCAAAATTTCTAGTCTGATGATCACTACTTCCAAACAATATATCTCTTATTTGCACTTTGCACAGCTACAGGCTGATCAATTTTCTAATGAACCTTTCCAACACCCAGAACCTCATTCATGAAGTAGAAGAACAAAAATAATAGAAAATTACCATATTTGAAAGTATTCTTCTTATCTTTCTTGATTTTACCCATATTCTCCATTAGTTGACTTCTGAGCAACTCACTCAAGTCATAATCTGCATTTTCTTTAACCATCTCACAAGCTGCATAAATGGCCGTACTATATGCTAAATTATCCTGACTTGAGTGGTAGATCTTGTATCCAATGACCATTGATGCAAATTTTACTTTCACTTCAGCAATTTCTTCAATTGTCATTTCCCTTCTATCCCATTGTGCACCTGTTGCATCAGTAACCTTCTCATTCTTTGTGGATTTCAAGACTGGAAGTCTATGGGTGGAATTCAGTCCCATGACCACACTTATAGCCTCTTTCATAATCTTAAAGGCACATTCAACCACATGAATTCAGAATGAACACGGATTGAAATACATCATACCCATTCATTTTCCTCAAATATGGGAAATTTCACAATCTATGTAAACTTCTTCTCTTCTAGGGATTTGTATTCTGGATTTACAGTAAAGTCCTCTCCAATTATATGATAGGAATACAAATTCATCATTTGAGAGCTTCCCAATTCTTCAATATTTGCATGTATATAAGCCCTAATATCTTTAGCGTGCAATACTCCATATGGTATAGATGAAAACGTACCTAGGGGTCGGTCTCAATAGACTTATAAGCATGCCATTTGAACTTTGGACAAGTTTTGTCCTTGAATTTGACTACCAGAGGAGTGGACATGATTGTAAATTCACAAATTCACAGGATTTTCAATAAATACCTTTCCATCGAATTGAAGTTTGATCATAGAACCTTCTTCATGCTTGAATCTCTCCATAATTTAGCAAAGTTTAGTCCATGACTCTCTAGACTACTTTCCTCCAAAATGAAAAGTGAAAAATGAAGGATAAAAATGTTCTTTTATCATTCACTCAACTAACCCTTTTTGACGTAATAAATGCTTTTACCCTAACTCACTCGGTTACCCTGTTTCAATGTACTGGGATAATTTTTTTTTTGGATCTCCAAAACTCTACAATACTACCTCCAATTGGTTGAACAACATCTAAAAAGAATTAATGCACTTACTAGACTTTTCCATATTCTAGTATCAGTTATTGGTAGGGGGTTAAGAGATTTTCTTAACAGCTCCCCCTAGGCCAAAGGCCTAAAACTAATTCTCAGAGGAATTACCAGAAGAAAATTCTAGTGTGGGAACATTTCCTTCAACAAAGGGATTTTTCTTCACCCATTTCTTCTGCATTTTCCATTTGATTACATCTATAGTGACTTTACCTTTTCCCTTAAAATTTTGTTGCATGTTCTATTTTACCAGACCTCTTCTATTCCAACAAAATCTAGCAGTGTGGCCAAATTTGTTGCAGTTGTAACACACAACATTTCCCTATCCAGACCTACTATTCCACTAAGTTTGTCTTGATCTACATTGGTTAGCAATATTCCCAAGTCTATTGCATGCATAGCATCTGATATCTCTATGAAAGTTATTCATCACAACTTTGCATTCACTTGACTTATGACCATACTTATTACAATTAAAGCACTGACCTAAGAATGATGGTCCATTTGTGTTCATACCGCTTCTACACTAAGAGGCCATATGTCCAAATTTGTTGCAAGAAAAATAGTAGCCATTGAATCTTTGAGCATTTGGTTGTCTTACCATATTTCTTCTAGCTCCATTCATCTGATTTCTTTTGATGAATCTCCCTTGTTCGAATTTACTTTATCCAGATCCAGAGCTTTCTCCTTCATATCCAAGACCTCGCCTGTCACCATCAGTCCTCTGTCCTTTGATCAGTTCATCAAGTTTTTCCAAGCTTGCTTTGAATTTCTCCTTGTACTCATTTGCTACAGTAAGCTCATTTCTGAGATCATCAAGCTATTTTTCAAGCACTTCCTCATTGTTTTTAGATTGTTCCAGTTCATTGTCCAATCAGCTGCATTGATCAAATTTTCCTTTCAAGGATTGTGCAAGATTTTCTTCATTCTTCTTTCTATCTTCAATCTCCTTGGTCATTTTCATCATGATGGATTCCATCTCACGATTCAGGGCAAAATTTTCTCTGGAAAAAATCATATTCTTTTGTTTTCTCCTTCAAGGCATGAATGAGTTGTTCATCTTCCATTCTTCTATTCTTCTACTTAAGCTGATCACACAGTTCCTTTCTTTTCTCCCTCGATTCATTGATTTTGTCTTTCAATGATTGAATGAATTTCTTTGCACTCTCAAGATTTTATTGTAATTCCCAGTTCTTAGACTTTGACTGGTCAAGATCATCCAAGGCCACCATAAGTTATTGTTGAAGACTACTTGTATCCATTGAAAAACACCTTCCAAGATCTCCCCAAGCTGTTAGAATTCTTTCAAGGAAGTAGCTCTGATACCAATTTTTGGAAAAAAGAAAAACTAAGAGGGGAGGTGAATCAGTGTTGAGCAAAAATTAAATTTATTATTCTAATCTTTAACTCTCTTAAGCATTCAACAAAAGAAATATTCATGAATAGAAAGCAAATAATCACAACACCATAACACCAAGAATTTTACATGGAAACTCTATTAGGGGAAAAACTATGGTGGATGGCCAATCCACAATATAATATGAGTATACCCAAAAGTAAGATTATAAAATGGGAGTGCACTTGCATTCAAGCACACTACCTAGAGCTCACTGCTCAAAATAGAAAGGCTCACTACCTTACAATGATTTGGATTAGATACAAGAGAATGAACTAAGAGAATAGCATCTAAAAATGCTTTATTATAGTTCTAGTTAAGTTCAGTAGTCGATCTTCTATCCTTCTGATTGATTCTATAATTATGCTCTACTCTGTGCAAACTCACACTATAAAATTTTTAATGCACAAGTGAAACTATGCATAATCACTCAATCGCCCTTTTGATGATCACAACATAGTTCAACACTCTTATGCACACTCAAAATGATATAATTGATCATTTATATATATCCACAACAAAAGATTTAGTTGCAACAAGTTGGCTTCAACAAAACTTAGAAATATTCACAACCGTCGGCTTAGATCATAAATAATATTTAATGCACATCCACAACTTAGCTTGGACCCAAAAAAAATTATCAAACACTAAAATACTCAAATAAACATTCCTCGAATATCCACAACAAGATATATCAACTGAGTCAGCCACAAAACACTAATGAACAAAAAGATATGCAACTGGATCTCCATACTTACACATAACTTGGTACAAGGCATTGAGATTTCTGGTTAACACATGAAAAACATTAATTAACCTTCCATAAGATCCACAACTTGAAATAACAACAAAAAATATGCATGGGACTCGAAGAACACAAAACTTTTGGATGCTCTATTCTTCTGAACTATCTTGAATCTATCTACCGGTAGGAGTGAATGATAACATGTGGATCCAATCATCAACTTGGGTTGCCATAAATGAAAACACCTAAAAAAAAATTGCAGTGTCTCTTGCCAACATGTGGTACTCTATATTTAGTGCGATTATAGGTGCCACTTGCTAGAAAAATGAAGTGGAATTGATCTTAGTGCTTTCAAATTCCAAATTTGGCCAGAAGCTTAAAGTAATTTTTTTACACATAATGATATCAATCTAATCATACCACTAGAAATTACACAATACATTATGCAGTTCAAAAGCAAAAATTCACCCAAAAATGATATTGTAGGACCAAGAATGGATTCTCGAAAGTTCCCACAATGAGAATGGTTCAACAACACCTATGAGAATCTATAATCTTAGGAAAAATCAGGAACCAAAATCAAAATGCAATAGACCTCTACAAAGAGCATGAAATTCTATTTCAAATAAATTAAAAACTACTGATCTCTTGACAACCCTATTGTTAGATCTCTTTCTCCTTTGCATTTTGGTGAACCTACATTTAGAACATCATAATTATGATTTGGAGTGCATCATCATCCCAAATATTTCTTGCATTAACATTGCATTAGGGTTTGCACTAGTGAATTAGCATTCTAGGGTTTCTAAATTTTGCATTAGTGAAAGTGCATATAGCTTGAATTTTTGCATCTCAAATAATTGAAAATTATCTAAAATCAGAATTTTCACTTAGATCATACAAACTAAAAAGCATAAAAATCACTTGAAATTTTGTAAAAATTGTGAAAAAAAACCCTCACTGGGACTCATACGCTCCTCTATGCGATTTAGTCCTAGTGCTCATTTTGAACTACATTTTCCAAAATTTAAAACTCTTTTTTGTGCTCCTATTTGTTGTTGATAACTTTCTATTTCAGTTTATAGATTTTTTGTTATATTAATTTCATTGTACTTAGCTTAAATTACATTTGCATTAATTTTGCATTTAGTAGCCCTTGCATGAGTATTTGGTGTCCTATTGCTAATACTATAGTTCAAGACAAAGTTTGAGACTCATGTCATCTCACAATAGCACAATTTTCATGGATCTTGGGTTGTCTAGCTCTTTCACTCCTAATATTGGGGTGATCCCATAATAGTGGTTTACAATTTTTGGCCAAACTGGACACTGAAATTATTATTTTTAACTAAATCTTCACATTCAGGCACCTATAGCGGCTAAACTATGAGGAATTTGAAGATGGTACAAACTAGAGTATCATCAAATTTTGTCTGTAGATTCTAAAAATATTTTTTTCAAAATTTTTGGAATCAAATTGCACTTCTTTTTCCATCTCCCACGAAAATAGATTTTTTGAAAACAACATTTTTAAAGTGGCCTTGTATAGCATAACTTTTTTCCATGAAGGATAAAATTCTAATTCTTTAAAATTTAAATTTTTAGCTCTGATATCTAGTGCTTCCACTTGGTTAGATAGTTTTTATTGAATATTTTTTCCTTAATCAAGTTTCAAAGTCAAACAAATTACAATTGATTGTATAGCAGTAACTTTTTTTGTATATGTCAAAATTTATTTATTTTATTTTTGTTGGATCAAGGACTTCAATATCTGGTGCACTCATATTTTTCAATTTTTATTTTTGATAATCTTCTATTTTTCCACATGTGAAGAACAAAGAAATTCATTTTCGATGAAAAACCTATGTTTAATAAAACTTAAAAAACAAATACATAACAAAACCAAAACATATTAAAATTATATTCATTGGATAGCTTGTTGAGGAATACCATAATCATTTGAAATAAATTTTAAATTAATTCATTTGATCCCCCAAAATCTAAATCAAAAGTGATTTTTTATCAGCATTTTGATAGGTGTAAAGGAGACGCATTTATAGGTATGGTTTAAAACTAACGACGTTCTATCCAAGAGGGTTTGATCTAAGGTGATTTGATCAAATCCTCTTTAATTGGAATCCTTAAAATGGAACTTTTTAAGGCTTAAATCATTATATTTTCTAAAAATATGTGATTTCAGCTAAAATTCGTTCCTCTCAGGAATTGTAAACCACTATTATGACAGCAGCCATTGACAATAGTACCCTAGGTATGGAACATACCCTTAACAACTCTTTGCCTTCAAGTAGTGTGATGCATGTTGAAATAAGGATTGATAGTGTTCTGCAACAAAAAATAATTCAAATTCATGAAGACTTAGAAAACCTACAACATCAAGTGCAAAAAGACAACATTTCAACCACTACTATCCCTACTATAGATAACATTCATCACATGCTTGAAAGTGAAGATGGACTTGACCTTGTGCATAATATAGTTCATTTTTTTAGAAAATTCCTTACCTCAACCACTAGTATCCCTTTACCTATGCGCAATGTCACAATCCAAGGAGGAATTCAAATTCCTCTTCCCACAAAAATTGTCTTTATTCCCACCAATACCAACCCTCAAGTTACAACAACAATGAAACTGACTGGTAATGTGATTCCTTCCTAGGGTATTTCGACTAGCATTCCTAGTACCTTTGTGGCATCACACTTCATATCTCCTAGGTACCACTTTACCACCTATAATCATTCCATTAACTTTTCCTTCAAGCACATACACACCCTCACCATATCCACCTCCATCTCATAATACAAGCAATGACCCTCTCATAAATCAACTCTTGCAAACCATTTCATCCCTTCAAAAGCAAGTTTCCACCATCAACCAAAATCAAAATGGTCCACCTACATATTATGTCAAAAGTAGTCCATTGTCCTTGGAGATATTGCAAACACTGATACCACAAGATCTAGTGGTGCTTAAATTCGAGAAATATTGGGGGAAGGGTGATCCTTCTAACCATGTTGTCGCCTATACTACCTTATGTAGTGACTTTGCCCTTGATGATAAACTCTTGGCTAAACTTTTCCCTAGATCCTTGAAGGATACTACCTTAGAATGGTTTTCTTCATTACCAAACAACACAATTCATTCATTCAATGAACTTGTTGAGGCATCTATAAACCTTTTCTAAGTGCATATTAATCCTAAGATGACCTTGGCTGATCCGATGAGATGTATGAAAAAAGAAGAAAAGATTATTGACTTTAGTTTTCACTATCAACCGCTTTATTCCCAAATCGATGTCCAGGTTCCTAACCCTCACCTTCAAAATATGTTGATAGAGAATTTTCAAAGAAAGATACAAGACAAGCTTACCATGATGAATTTTCCCTCCTTCATGCACTTGTGTACTACCCTCCATGATTATCAAAACTCAATTAGTAGTCGTGATGCAAATTCAACTTCTAGTTGAACTGAGAAGTCTAAGTTGGCAAATCAAAACAATTACCAACATTTTGAGAAAATAGAATAAAGGCTACCTTCAACTCAATCCCCCTCAACAAACAAGTCAAAATACCAATACCCAAGTAGTTGCTATTAAAGCAATAATACCCTTTAGTTATGGGGACCCGAAAAGGAAACTCACTCCCTTACCTGATACCCTTCATAACATAATGACCCAAATTTTAGAAAAAAAAATGATTAACTTGACTCCCATTAAAACACTTGATCCTAATAAGCCCCTACCTCTGAATTTTAGATCAAATTCTTATTTCCATTATTACTGACAAAACAAACACAATACAAAACATTGTAAGTTTCTTAAATATCTTAAGCAAGACCTCATTGATTCTGGTCGACTTTCTCTTGGAGGTGTTAATGATCAAGGAAATAAATATGTTTCCCCTCCTAACCAAAACTTGAAAATATTTACCAATCCCATGTTGAAACATAATATTTCATTTGTCAAATCTAGTGAAACTAGAAAGATGGGTGTGATGAATGTTGACACAGATGATGAGAACATAGATACAATTCAACAAAGTCCTATGGATACTAATCAACAAGAAAAAAATCCTATCGATGGTTTGGTTGCATTGGTTGAAACTAAGCATCATAAGGGCTGAACTAAAAATCCTCTTGACATTGTTTTCTCCTCTAAAGTTATAACTAAACATGCACTTGATGGTCCTCTTTACATAGCTGGTTGTATCTATGATAAACCCACTAATGGGATATTAATAGATCTTGTTATGAAATAAGTTGCACAATAGAAGAATATGATATTAAATATACTGCAAATATTTGATAATAATTGAGAATAACAAGCCACTTCGAGGGGGAAAACCTCCAAATATCTCTAATGAGAACACACTTCACAACTTGATGATGAAATAAGACTCACAACCTCCTATATATACCTATTTATTCCTAGGATATCACCTAGGCTGACTTAGACACACCTATATAAGTCTTAGGCCAACCTAAACAACTAAATAACAATATACTAATGATAATATGACTTAATAAAGAGTTAAGATAGCCACAAGCCAACTATTCATAACCTGATGTACACTAATATTAAGGGTGTAGCATGCCCCCCTTCTTCAAAGAAGCATTGTACTCAATGCTAATAAAGTTTGGATTCTTTTGAATGAACTCCTCATCCTCCCATGTGGCCTCTTCGACTGGTAAATTCTTCCATTGGATGAGATACTCAGTGAGAGTTATATTCATCAACTTTTTTGTGCATGTTTGATGAATGCATTCTAGTTCCAAAATGATTCTTCCTTCTTCATCGAGCTCTAGTAGTGTTGTTTGAGTTGGAATATTATGCCCAATTACCTTCTTCAAATAGGAAACATGAAAAAATGGATGTATCTTTGTTGTTGGTGGCAACTCTAGCTTGTAGGCAACACTACCGATATTTTGCATGATTTGGTATGGACCATAATACCTTGGAGACAACTTATTATTATTTTTTTTTTGCTTTAGTGAGATTTTCTTATAAGGCTACAATCTCAAGAAGACCCAATTCCCAACTTCAAAACTTCTTTCACTACAATGTTGGTCTGTCTATTGTTTCATTTGATTTTGTGCCATGGCTAAGTTCTCCTTGAGTCATGAAAGTACCCATTGTTGATGAAGCAAGTGGTCCTCTACTGCCTGAACTCTTGGTGACACCTTTATTGATGATGTGATGGAAGGAGGCTGATATCCATAAAGTGCCAAAAATGGAGATATTTTTTATGAGCTATGAAAAGAAGTGTTATACCATGACCATTTTGCAAGTGGTAGCCAATATACCCATTGAGACTGTTTCTTTGAAGTGAAACAATGTAGATATCCTTCCAAAAACTTATTAACAGCCTCAACTTTCCCATTTGATTAAGGGTGGTATGAAGAGCTATGAGCCAATTGAGTACCCAAACATGAGAATAAATCTTTCCAAAAGTGACTAGTGAAGATAGGATCATGATCACTAACAATAACCTTAGGTGTACCATGTATATTTTCAATATTCTCCAAAAAATATTTTTCCACTGCACTTGCTGTAAAAGGATGTGATAATGCAATGAAATGTGCATATTTGGTGAGGTGATCAACTAATACCATGATGACATTATGACCTTTAGATTTGGGAATCCTAGTGATGAAGTCCATGGATACCTCTTCCCAACGCTCGCTAGGAATAGATAAGGGTTGCAAGAGACCAGGTGGCTTAATTGTCTCTCCTTTATTCCTCTGACAAACCAAACATTCAGCCACAAATTTTTGAACATCACCTTTTAGCCCTTCCCAAAAAAAATCTTGCTTGACTTGATGATATGTCTTCAAAAATCTTGAATGACCACCAATTGGAGACACATGCAGCTCTGCGAGAATCTTTTGTTTAAGAGTGGAATTCTTATAGAGATACAAACACTCTTTATACCAAAGAGTATCTCCCTTCCAACAAAACTTATCTAAACTACTATGATCACTTGTTAATTGTTCGATGAGATTACTTGTCGCAACATCATTTTTCCACTCTACTTTGGCTTCCTCCACCCAATTTTCTTGTAATATTGAAAGGGCACACAATGAGGCTTCATCTTTCTCATCCTTCCTTGAAAGTGCATCTGCTACAATATTTTCTTTCCCTTTCTTATATACAATCTCAAAGTCATATCCTAACATCTTAGTGACCTATTTTTGTTGCTCTTTAGAAGAAAGTCTTTGTTCCAAAAAATATTTTAGGCTATAATCATTTGTCTTAACATTGAAGTGTCTACCTAATAGATAAGGCCTCTATTGTTTAACTACATGAAGGATTGCTAGCATTTCCTTTTGATAAATAGGTTTTAGCTAGTTCTTACCCTTTAATTGATGACTCTCAAAAGAAATTGGTCAACCTTATTACATGAGAATTTCTCCTATCCCATTCCCAAAAGCATCAAATTCCACAATGAATTCCTTGGTGAAGTTAGGAGTGGAAAGAATTGGAGTTGTACACATAGCCTCCTTCAATCTCTCAAATGCTATATTAGCAAACTCATTCCAATGAAAAGAATCCTTCTTCAATAGAGTGGTGAGGGGTGCTGCTATATGACCATAATTCTTCAAAAAAATTGTATAGTACCCTATCAATCCCAAGAAACCCCTCAGTTTCTTAATGGTTTTTGGAATAGGCCATTCCATGAAAGCCTTAATTTTAGTAGGGTCCACCTTTACTCCTTCATGTGAAACTATGTATCCCAAATAATCCACCTCCTTAAGACCAAAAGAACACTTGGATGGATTAAGCATAGAGTTGATGATATTCAAGAATTTGTAATGCTTGATACACATGTTGCAAATGTTCTTCCCAAGTCTTGTTGTAAATCAATGTATCATCAAAGAATACTAACACAAACTTTCTCAAGAACTTCTTAAAAATGGAATTCATCAAACTTTGTAATGTAGATGGTGCATTGGTAAGACTGAATGGCATCACCAAAAATTAATAATGACCCTCATGAGTCTGAAATACTATCTTACAAATATCTTCCTTCTTAATCTGAATTTGGTGATAACCAGATCTAAGATCTAACTTGATAAAATACATAGCTCCATTCAATTCATCTAGCAAATCATCAATGACTGGAATATGAAGCTTATATTTAATGGTGTACATGATGAGCACTCTATAATCTAGAAACATGTACCAAGTATCATCCTTCTTACGTACCATCACCACATGCGAGGAGTAAGCACTTTGGCTATGGCTAATAATTCCTGCCTCTAGCGTCTCCTCAACAATTTTCTCTATCTCACTCTTTTGTATATGTGGATACCTGTAAGGCGTGATGTTCGGTGGTTGGCACCCTGGAACTAAATGTATGGCATGATCATGATCTCTCTTAGGAGGAATTCCTTTAGGCATATCTCCAAGAACAACTAAGCGACAATCAATTATAGCTTGTAAATCTAGATGAGTAGGACCATTAGATTGAGAGACTTCTCATGAACATAGCTAGGCCACAAATCCATCCACTCCTTTCTTAAGCAACTTTTTCATTTGATGAGAGCTTACCATTTGTGGGGATTTTTCCTTCAACTCCCTTAGGTCTACTACCCTTCCTTCTAATTGAAATCTCATGAATAGTTCTTGGAAGTTCATCTCAATCGTTCCCAATGTAGTAAGCCATTGTACTCCCAAAACAATATCTGCTGCACCCATGGATATTGCATACATTGGGGTATCAAGTTGATAATCTCCCATGGATAATTTAATGCTATGACACTTCCTTGAACAACTAACTATACCGCCATCTGTAATCAAAACCTGAAACTTTGGAGATGGATATATAAAACAATTTAGACAAGTAGCTAACTTTTTGTTGATGAAATTATGAGTACTACCTGAGTCAGTCAACATTGTTACCTTCTACTTCTTTAAGAACCCCACCACCTTGAGAGTTTGTGAAGCACTAAAACCTGAGAGTGCATGACAAGAAATGATTGGTTGAGAATCATGTGATTCCTCATTTGAATCCCTTTCATCCTCTACTATGGGTTCCTCTTCTTCTTCCTCACTTGGACCTTCAATATAGAACAATTTATTTTCATTGCATTTATGTCCTCGACTGTATTTTCTATCACAATTGAAACAAAACCCTTTTCTCTTTTCTCCTCAATTTGTTGTGGAGTCAACCTAGTAGGTTGTGTGGAATATCCTTTCTCTCTTGTCACATTAGCCTGTTGCTTCTTAGGAATCAAATACTTCTCCTCTACCTTGCATGCTAAGATAAAAGACTCATTTATAGAGATGGGGCTAAACATGCATACCTCATGTTGAATGTGATCCTTGAGACCCTGCAAGAATAAATCATTCAAGTTTTCCTCCATAATTGTATCCACTCTTAAGGATAGATTTTGGAATTGTTGAATATAATCCTTAACTGATCCTATTTGTTGAAGTTTAGCCAGCTGGATGAAGAAGTTATCTATCACGCTATTGCTATATCATGCTTGGAGTTCCTCCATAAAAATTGACCATGAGATGGTGAGCCCCTTTTTCCTTCGATGAGTGCAAAGCCAATGATACCAAATGAATTGATCTAGTTCTAGATATAGGGAAGCCATCATGACCTTTTGTCCATTTGGAATTTGGTGTACTTCAAAAAAATTATCCATTTGGTTTATCTGTGTTAGAGGATCCTTTCCATCGAACTTGCGCATATCCACCTTTGGAAATAAACTCCTAGATCCCATAAGAGTATTAAAACTTGTGTCATTATTAGTTGACCTAGAATTTTCACCTTGGTCGCTTGAGAACTCCTTTCTTGGTTTAGCCATATAGGTGCTTAACATGTTTCATATGTCTGATATATCTCCTCTTAGGTCACACATATCCATCTTCATTGAGGAAATTTCTTCCTTGACCTTACTGATTTCCTCATTAGGAGTGATATCCTCTATTGTTACCCAATCCTTATTAGGAGTCTTCCCCAGAGTGACAACATTCTTTTTTCCCCTTGTTGCAAGCCCTATCATGATGGGAACTACTAGAAAAATCTCCAAGAAATAAGCAGATTTGCAACCATGAAAATATCATTATAGAGTAAACACACCATATAAGTATGCATGATAATCAAAACCATAAAAAAACCCATTGAATTAATAAAAAATCATTAGATCATTCATAAAAATATTGAACAATTATTATGCACAAGAGTGAATGGTATTCAACCAACAAGTTTAATGGCCACCATATGAGTTTAATGCAACCATCAAACACAACCCATTATATTTAATGACACATATTCCATTAGAACCTTCACACAAAAACCATACAACTCGATGAAAATTTTCTCATTATATACTTCATGCAAAATCCATACAATCATAATGTCAAACAATGTCACTCAACCATGGTAAATAAACAATTGTGCACTTCAAAACATTATAGGATTTTGACATAACCCTCAAGTAAAACCCACACAACTTCCATTAGATCTTCAAATGAAACCCATACAACTCAATGACATATATGCCATTAGAACTAAAATAAAAACCCCTACAATCATGATGGAAGCTTCACTCAAAATCCATGTACCTCTTAAGATTCCAATCCATCTAACCCTACACATGATATATACCATATTTAATTAGAACCATCACACATTAGAGTTGATGTCACTCAACCATGTTGAATGAACAAGCATTATAAGCATGTCGTAGTACTTTAATATACATTAGCCATATATATTGATATTAGCCCTAATACTTAAGTGCACTAAGACACACCATAAGACTAAATAAGATGTGCATGCCATTGAACGCTTGATATAAAAGTCTTATAGTCAAGTACACAATCAATGCCAACAATCTAAATGCACAATAACACTTTTTACTCAATTACCATTAGTAGCATATTAGACACAAAGTTTACATAAATCCCATCAAGTCTTGATGAAAGTTATATTCTAATTAGTCCCTTCATACACAAGCCATATAGATAATTCATAGTGTACAAGTCTACCATCCCATTATAGACCTGCACAAAAGCCAATGTTAGTGCATATAAGTCAATGACATTCAATCCTTACAAAAAAATCATACAATATATGAAAAATATTAAGCAAATGAAATATAAGTTCACAATGGAAAAAGTTAAAATATATGTATTTCTACATATGCACAAATGTGATTCAAACACTTAGAAACCTTACCACTAGATACACACAGAACAATTTCATTACATAATAACTTGCATACCCTAGTAACCCCAAACGAAATTTATAACATATAACAAACATTAGAAACCAAATCCATAATAAACCATAAAATATTTGTTTATTTGAAACCATTTTAATTTATTTTACATGCATAATATAATCTTTGTTAAAAATAAGTTCTTTCCATTCCTTCCATTCTCTTAATTACTCTTTCCTTCAAGCTATACATGGTTTAATTATGAGCAACATGTTGGTATAAGTGTTGACTGCTAGACTTAGTATGGCAATATATTTCACATACACTAGATTATACAAACAATTAAAATACTTAAAATATATTCTTTGGAAGAAATCAACTCAGACCATGTGAGAATACTTTTCATCATTATTTATGAGCCTCAATTTATTTGATTATGAAAGTAGAATAATTTTATTTTGAATAGCTCAAGGTTTAAAGAAACCACTACTTCCTCATGAAATTATTATCATGATGGTGTTAGACATGATAGGATACATAAAACAACACCTTCTTAGTTGACGTTTCTACAAACACGAGCATAATCCCATACTTTCCCTGGCTTGCAGAGGAAACCTTTGTTTGGAGCACAATGTCTATCCTCTCTACATTTACACATCTTGTCCAGTGCGCATCCATCTCTCAACTGCTCCACACCCTTCCCTCCAATTCCAAACAAACCATCTGTCCAATCATTGGAAAACACTCCGTGTGGATCAAGCCTCTCCTTCACCTTCAAAAATCCTTCCAAGTTCACAGTCCGTTTGGCCAACCCTCCGAACAAGTGACCTCCAGATTTTCCCCAATGCAGTCCCCCTCCATACTTCTCGATCACCATCTGCTCTATCTCTTGATACACATCTTCATTCCACTTGGGCGTACCGGCTTCCCTTGGTCTATAAGTTATGAGCTCCATCGTTACCTGATCCTCAGTCGGTCCCAGGTATACCTCAGACTTCTTAATAGACCTCAATGTTATTATAGTTTGGTCACACAGCCTTTGGGGATCTAAATCTCTTATTTTCTTTACATCCTCCACGGCTTCCCGGAATCGAGAGAAAGGCACTCTCAGTTCCACGTCAAAGAACAAAAGGGTATGCACGCGACGGTCCCAGCTACATGTGGTCTCATTTTTGTCTAAAATTTGAGTAGGAGTACAGCTCTTATCCTTTCGCTTAGGGACTTGTTCGCATTTACCAGATGTCTGCATGCGATGATTGAAGCCTACCACTGGATAACCTGTGAAAACTTTTCCGTCGTTCAAATACCCGTTGCCCCAATTCGCCACATTATAAATTGTTGCGTTTCCAACACGGTTGCAAATTGCAACCACGTCTGCGTCTGCCTGCATTGAATCGACTGAAGGGCAATGACAAATCAAGTAAGATGATCAATATGTAGTATATATGGATTGAATCGACTGAAGAACATTTTTATAGTAAAACATCTATCGTAGAAACAAATAATTAGTTATTTTTAAAAGAAGATCAAAATGTTAAAACACTCACATCGATAGACAATTGTTTCAAGGGTAGCGACCGTGATGGGAGAACCAACGATTGAGATGCTTCCGTCTCCTGGAACATCAACAGAAACGCGATCGTTGGCTATAAAAACCACCTTCCGGTGTGAAGGAAGCCAATATATGTCGGCAAATGTGTGAGCTCTGAGGAAACGTTCCGCTTCATTTTCCAGATCGTAATCATCTTTGACTGAGACGGAAACCGATCGTTTAAACATGGGCTGCAAAGCGAATGTTATCTCTGAAATTGCTCCCAGCGTTCCCAGCGCCAATTTTGCGGCCTTCAGATCTTCGTCTGCTTCTGTCAAACTTATGATCTTTGCGTAGCCTTCAGAAGGAGATGCAGGCAATATCATTCTCATTCCTACCACGTATTCATAAATTCCGCTGCCTTTCTCGGCGAGGCCACTGCCGTGGGCTCCGGTGGAAACAACGCCAGCTGCAGAAACTCCGCTGATGTAAGTCATGGTAGGCAGAGCGAGGCCGTGCTTTGCAGCTGCTTCAATCACGTCACTCATCATCGTTCCGGCTTGGACAGTGATTGTCATGGCCTTCCTATTCACTTTAATGACGGAGTCATAATTTTGGGTTGAAATGATGAGTCCTTCGTTCCCCACACAGACGAGCTTAGTTGCGCTGTGAGAGTGTCTGCTCACCACTCTGATCTTCTGGTTTCTCTTTACAGCGTGGGCAACAGCGCGCAGGAGTTGGGCCTCTGAAGAGGGCCATGCCGCACTGGCTGCCTTGCAAATTGAACGGTCCTCCCATATGCCCTGGTAATTGAAGATTTCACATCCATCGCTTCGGCATTGCACTGATGGAGCAGGTGAGCACGCTTTTACTTTTGCGTCGGTGCACAACGCTAGCGTGGAATAGAGGATAAAGACTAGCAAAATGCTCATAGTGGGATTCATCATTTTCATTTCGTACTTGCCCAAATGGGAAACAAGCTAGTTATGTTTGGAGGGTACCGTACCAATGTGTATATATATAAATCATTCTTGAATTCTAGTCTTTCAATAAAACTTTCGTGATAATAATTAATGAATTTATATTTCCATCATATAAAAATATGATAAATATTTATTTTACTTTTAGTAGTCAAGATGATGATTAAAAATAGTTTGTAATGAGTTATTTTTACGAAAGGATATTTTATACTTGGCAGTGTTATTAAAATGAATGAGAGAAAGTCTAGTTTTGAAAGGAAAAGATGAATTATTTCAAATAGTCTATCGTATATCATATAAGAAGTTAAAGATAAAGAAGATCTTATGTGGCATAAAAGAAAATATTATCTTATTACAAATATGTCAAAAATTATATTCTTTTTATATTTTTTATTTTTACAAATTTAAATAGTTTTTGATTCAGAATATGTGTGATTATTAAATGGAATTACCATGACATAATATATTGTAAGATTGTAGATCATATAATAAAATATTTAAAATATAAAATTTGTATCATTTTTTATTTCATTATGGCATATTTTTAAAAAAATTAGTGAACACAAGTTTTTTCCCAAATATAAGTGTATACATTTCATGCATCTGGAAAAATAAAAAAAGGTAAGGCTTTTTTTTATTGAAATATCTATGTACTTCATATTGATATCTTCTCTTTAAATAAATAATTATAGTTTTTTGTATACAATAAAATTTATATATTATCCCCATTCATAGGGATTTGAATATTATTCTTCCTTTTAATACCAAAGTAGATGGAAGGTGAATCCATTTAGATGAAGGGCGACACAAAATTTATTATGGAGTGGTGAGAGGAAACCTACGCTAGTTGCATCTTAAGGAATATAGATGGGTAATTATTTAGATCTATTAGAGAAAACAAGTAGGTACAAAATAATGAGGCTAAATTTCATGCTACCTTATTAGTCTGATGCATGTGCAAGAATTTAAACATTAAAAATTTATATAGGGGGACTTTCTCGTCACTATTAATGCCCTACATAGTCAAAGAACCCCTAATGAAAAACTCAATATATTAATAAGGTAGGTTAGCACGAGGTCCTTGACACATTTGATGATTATAAGATTGACCACACATATTGAGAGGAAAATCGTGTAGCTGACAAGATACAAAATGTGTCATTTGAGATTTATAAGGATTATCTTTTTTTAAGTTTGATGAGTGCATATTAGTATATTTCCTTTGATTATGTCTCATGTTCACATTCTATGTCAAAAATATGTATGAGATTCAATATTTAATGATGAATTTATTGTGGAGGCCCTTGAATACTTTGACATTACTAAAGGAATTTACCAAATTGGTAGATTTTTCTCTTGTATCTTATTGTTCTCTGATGATTATAAATGTTTCCTTAGCACCATATTTGTTGGTATGCAAAATAATCATAGCCATTAAATTTCATGGCCACTGTAATGATAGAAAAGGTCCCCTTAACTTTGCCTTGATTTAGTGTTGTAATATGCTTAACATATTCACATTAGGTCTTGGGCCCTTGTGAACTAAATAAACATCAATGGTACCTTGCTTAAGTGTTGTAACACACTTTTACACTTTTTTAAGGTCTTTTTAATGAAATACACCCAATAAACCTCTTTTGTGCATCAATATTTCCTTATTTTAAAGTGTTGTAAAGTGTTGTAACACACTTTCACACTTTTCTAGGCTTTTCATTAATAATTGGGCTTTATTATGCTTTTACTGGCCCTATTTTACATCCACAAGCCTCATTTATGTGTATTTTTGAGGATAATCCCAACAAAACCTTTTAAAACATCAAGATCCTGAAAACCCACCTCAAAAAGCTAAGGTGGGACTCATTCGACATTCTGAGAAAATGAATTCCCTTAGGTGGGACCCATTCACCCAAAGTGGTGAATGAGTCCCATTTAACTCAAAGTAAAAATTAATTTAAATCTTTGGTGGAATTTTATTCTCCTAGATCTAATGTTGGCTTGCAATTTTTGGAATTCTTGTATAATTGAGTATAAATACAAGGTTCTTTCACTCATATTCTCACCTAGCATTCAAAAGAGTTCACATGAGCATTCAAAGAAAAATTATCAAGTATTTTAGAGTAGCATTCAAGTGTCAATCATCATGCTAAAGATTTCATTCATCATGTTTGTTATTGTGCTAACAATTGTGATGTAGGATTTTATGATTCAAGCAAGTCTTTCATGCAAGATCAACATCATTCAAGCAAGAGTCAAGAGTCACATCCATTGCAGCCATCTCAGACATATTTGTAGCACCTTTTTTCTAGGGTTTGGTGAGTTGCAACATTTCTATTTGTTCATTCATCATTCTCCATTCATATTTGCTTTCATTTCAAGATTTAATTACCAACAAGGGGTTTGGCCAAGGAAAAACCCTATCCACTAACCTCACAACATTTTCCCCTCTCCTTTATGTGTGATTTGTAGGTCTAGGTTACAGATTTCCTAAGGAGCAAGATTGGGGAAAAGTTGCAAGTTGTTCAAAGTTGTCAAAGTTGTCATCAAGCCTTGGAGAACCTTGGAGAAGACCTATAGGCTACAAATCAGAGATTCGGATCTAGAAACCAATCAAGAAGGATAGAGTAGACAGAGAAGAGCAGGATCAACTTTTGAAGCTTCAGAAAAGCCCAACTAGACTAATTCGCCACTTTTTGTGAATGAGTCCCAATTCCAATAATTTTTCATGAATTATAGATTTGGATACCCTTTTGGTAGAAACCTGTTCCTGCACAATTTCCCATAAATAACTTATTCACCCAGCTTGGCGAATGAGTCTCAGTTGATGGTAAAAGTAGTTTTTCCAAAACTCTCGATCTCCATTTTGTCTTCCCCAGATTCCCAGGTGCACACTTTCTGTTTTACAAATTTCTATGTTGTTTTTTTCACTTTTCTAGGTCATCTAGTACTAGTTTGCATTCAATTAGAGTTTTTTATTACATCTTGCATTTCATTGTCTTTTCCAAGTTTAAAGTTGGTGGTGAACCCCTTTATAGCTTGCATTCATCCTCTAGGACAACCTTACTATAAGATTTCTTCCCCCCTTTGCATTGAGATCTTTAGGATTACCCTTGAATGAAATTGAAGGAGTGGGTATGCTCTATGACCAAAATCATATGATAGCACCATCCCAAAAATTCATCAATTCAACCACCAATTTAAGGAGGGCTTCTAGACAAACTTAAATCAAAATTTTAAAGCTCTTTGCTTGACTCTATATCACTTCCCTTTAGATCCCATTAGAGATGTAAAAACTATAAGTTTTTTGGGTCTACAATGTGTGCAAGGAGCTCCTCATTGTGGTGCGCATGTTCACTAGGAAGAATAAGTTTCTACTACTGGTGCAGGGCACTTGAATATTCATGATGTAAAGGGAGTCTAATGTTGGTGTTTTTGTGTTTAAGTCATTCTTTTGTTTGTAATAAGGTCATTTAAGACCATGTCATGTGTTTTGAGTCAAATTTAGGTTGCTAGGTGGGTTGATGAGTCCATTTTGTAAATGTTACAAAAGTTGTAAAAAGTTGCTCAAGCAATAGTTAGGCTTGATTTTTTTGGTTTGAAAATGTTTAAATAAGCCTTGTGGAGGTGAAGACAAGGTTCTGATGTGCATTTGGAAGATTGAACATCAATAATTTTTTTGTTTTCCTATGTTTTTACTGTGTGGTATGACCCTGTATGGCCTAGAAGTAATCATGTAAGCATTGGGATTGATGAAACATTGAATCTTCTCTCATTTACAATTGGTCTCACCATTTTTTATTAGGTTTGAAGCAAGTTAGGGCAGTTTTGTTGAAAGTTGCTTGAAACCCTCATTAGGGTGTGCTTTGACTATAAATAATGGATTTATCTCCATTCCACTAATGAATTGGCCTCAAACTCGGTGGAATGGATGTAGGTAGGTTGATTTTCATGTTCTTAGTGTTACAGGAGCAGGGGATGGTGATAAGTGCAAGTTTGATGATGCCCTAGGCAGAAAACCTTATGTTTTTGGCATGAAAGTTGCATAGGAGTTAGGTTTTAAAGAAGTACTCTTAATTGGTGATTGAAATAGCTTGGGGAGGGTTTGGTACAAATAATATGGTGGGTGTGAGCCATTGGCATGGAGATTTGAACCTTGGAGTGTGAAATCTTTGTTGTGACCTAGTTGAATAAGCCTAATTAGGCCTATTTTATAGCGTAGCAGTCAAATTTTGAAGGTATTCGTCCAAAGTAACCCTATCTGCAAAATTGATATTTTTTCAAATGGATTAAAGGGTATCTAAATCTATAGATAGATTTTAGTTATGAGGTTTAGTGTGGAAATTATGTTGGAAAAATCTAGTTTGTTGTCCTACAAGGCCTAGTGGCAATTTGTGAAGGAAGTCACCTTGTTTGATGTGTTAAGACTTTGAGAAAGGGTTGTTTAAGTGAGTTTTGATCTTGATACCCCTTCTCTACATCAGCTACCAACAAAAATGTTACCAATTGATCTAGAGTAGTTAATTTTTACAAGTTTTTTTGTCCTAGTTCATAGGAGTATATATATATATATATATATAGGAACCTCTTAAAAATGGGGTTATTATTATTAAGTGCTATCATATGGTTTTAGGAGATAGAGCACACCCACTTTCAAGTTATTCCATTCAAGGATAACCCTAGAGATCTCAATGCAAAGGAGAAGGATATCTTGCAATATGGTTGTCCTAGGGGCTGATTGGGATCTAATGAGCAGTTCACCACCAAGTAAGAACTTGGAAAAAAATGAAATGAAAAATGAAATTCTTAACCCTAATTCGATGCAATGACTTACAAAATGACCTAGAAAAGTGTGTAAAACAAAGCAAAAAGTTGAAAAACAAAATGTGTGCACCTAGAAACTTGTAGAGAGTTGAATGGAGACTGGAAATTCTAAAAATCCTAAAATTTTGGCCTATTGGGGCTCATTCACCAATCTGGGTGAATAAGTCCCAGATAAGGGTTTCTACATAGGAACATGTTTCTGACAAATTGATATCCAAATCTATAAAAATATCTCAAAAAAACCTATAGTGGGACTCATTTTCCACTTGTGGGAAATCAGTCCCATTCCTCTTTTTTGAGAATTAAAAGTCTGAATTTGTTCTTCTTAGTATGCTCAATCTGATTCTTTGGGTTTCCAGATCTAAAACTTTGATTTCGGAGTTGTAGATGACCTTTTAGTGAAGATTATGACCTTGAAAATGGGGAGACAACTTCAACAAGCTTGTAACCTAATCTTCAATGATCTTTCAAGCTCCAAGAAACCTAGATATGCAATCACACATGTAAAGAGGATAAAAACTTGTTGATTGTTAGTGAATAGGGGTTTGCCTTGGTGAAACCCCTTTTAGGTAATTAAACCAAATGATGAAAAAATGAAACAAGGAAATGAAACATGAAACATAGGATATGAAACATGAACAATGATGCCTTGAATGATGTCTTGCAAATGATGTCTTATAAATCTGCAACTCAACATGAAATGGCCATAAAGGATGTAGATCTTGATCTTGACAATAGGTGTAGAACAATACTTGATCTTGGATCTTTAATGCTACATCACAACACTAACTCAATAACATGTTTGATGCTTGATATTCTTGAAATGACGATGGATCTTGAATTGCTACAATAATTGATGGAGAATTCTTCCCTTGAATGCAAGTTAGAAATGATCTTGAATGCTCTCTTGCCAACCTTGTGAGGTCTTGGAATGCTTAACTCTTGCTTACTTTACTTTACATCATGAATGCTTATATGAAATAGTGATTTTAAATATTTTTTATATAGACAATCCACTCAAATGATCGTTTATTTGATCCCCAAGGCCGACATAAAAGAAATTTGAACTTAAAACCAAAATTTCCCACTTAAAACGTCAAAAATAGGCCAAATGGGACTCATTCACCCAAAGTGTCAAATGGGTCCCGCAAGGCCTATTTTGACTGCTAAAGTGTTAGGTAGTATGAAAATTAAGCTTATTTGTTGATCTTGTTAGGTTTTTCATTGAAATATGCATTGGGATGCATAATATGGGGTTATAGGGTCCTTTTAATGATGATATAAAGGTCATAAATGCAATAGGGCCAAAAAAACAATGTGAAAGTATAAATAAATACATTTTACAACACTAAATTAAGGCAAAAATAGGTCAATTTAACTTAAAAGGGCCCTAAATCCAATGTGAATGTGTAGAACCCATTGCAACACTAGAATAGGTCCACTTAATTTACAATCCTCCGAAATTTAATGTGAAGGTGTCAATAAATACATTTTACAACATTAAATTAAGGAAAGATTAAGTTTATTTAGCTTAGAAGGGCACAAAACCTAATGTGGTTGTGTCAACCACATTAAAACACTAAATCAAGGCAATATTAAGCTTAATATGACTATATATATATATATATAGTATCTTATATTTTTGTAGGAATTTTAATTTTTAAATCTTTTTAATGTATTGTAATTATCTTTTTGATCTAGATGTAGTTTTCATTCAATTTTATAATTTTTTGTACTTATCTTTATTAATATAATTATAGGTGATCCACAACCTTTTATAACGAAAAAAACAATATTTCCTTTGATCTCCCATCCTTTTTTGTAATAATTAAAATTTAATGATTATAAATAAATCATAATATTTCATGGTATTTAGCCTATTTGCTTTCAAAAATCATATAGATGAAGCATGTGGGATGGAGGTACAAACTATGGTTTCACAATTCTAGTCATCAAGTATTATGAATAATTCCTTAATTTGGAATTTTTTATTTCATCTCCTCTCATTTAGAATGGATACCACTATAGGTCATCATGCAAAGAAGTGATATATCTTTCAAAGGGGAGGAGATGGATTTTAGGATGAGAAATGGTCTATGTTTTTTTTCATAGTACTACATGCAATTAGGTTGGTGTTAGGAGAAAAAATTCACTCCTCCTCAAATAGATACAAGGTTAATACAAGAATATACTCTCTTTTTGGGTGTTCTATTGGATGCAAGGGAGATAAAATAAGATAATTTGGTAACTAAAATATGATCATCAAACCTTGATGATATTATGGTATTAAGAAGGTTGTGCATGACATAGTGATTGGTTTGGGATTCGATAGAGAATTAATTTTTTTTTCTTACCAATCCACATTTCTCTAGCCCTTGGGTTCTATTCATCATTGGTGAGGATGATAGTGGTCATCATCATAAGGGAAATTTGTTGATTAATTAAAAGTTATTATAAGAATCTCCACCTCACAAGATGTGAAATAGTCTTTCATGATGGCATTTTTTAGCTCATAAATAGATGGAGGTGTTGTAGAAAAAAGAGGGACCTTGACCATGGTATAGGGTTTGATAGATTATGAAAATAGTATAAAATTTTATAAAATTTTATGGCTAAAATTTGTATCTTAAAAATGACTTTATTTTTTACTACTCTCGAATGGAGATGACCATGGGTAATTGTAATTTTTTTATAGTAATACAATAGTTATGGATCCTCTAAGACATTTTTACTAATAAAAAAACAAAAATAATATGAAATAAAATCACTCTAAACTATAATTAATATGATTTTAAAAACTAATAATAAATTAAATATGCAATGAAAAATTATAGAGAAATATGCATATAATAGATATTAGAGTTAGTGAATTGTGTTTAAGAAAATATAGTTTTTTTTTCTAATAGTATTTTTGTCATGGAATAAATATCATTCATTAAAAAATACTTAGATTATTAAAAATGTAAAAATGAAAAAAAAAAAATAAAAAAAAATATATATATATATATAACAATTTATACACAAAATCTAAAAATTCACTAGTTCACATATTCTTGAAATTATTAATGGTTTCCTTTCTATAGGTGACGAAAAATAAACATTTATTTGAAATATTTATTTCAATGTAAAATTTAAGTCAAAATTTAGGACACACTATTGTGGGATCACCTATAATACAAGTTACAGGTATTAAATAGAGGAAAATGCAACTTGATCTGAAGTACATAAGATCCTTGAGTTACCTCATAAGATTCCTCATGGAAATGTTAGATGCATTAATTGATGAGAAATATATAGGTTCTAATACCAATTGTTGGGAAATTCAATCTCTATCCAAATATGACTTCATTAGATGAGATATGAGGCTTGAACTACTATGACATAAACAATTGAAATTAATTTTCCTTAATATGGAATTGACATGATTAGATCCGTCTTCTTAAGGATTCCTAAAAATCAGGGAACATATCATGCTTAATAACACCATCTTATGCCAAATTATAACAAAAAAAGTAACATCACAGTAATATAGCAACAAAGATACACCAATCAAAAATATAAGAGCATCACATAATGTATATGATATACGTGTATAAAACCTTGTGGGGAAAAACTACGCCAAGAAGGGAGGAAACTATGAATTATATTCAATTAAATAAGATTACAATACATTCACTTTCATTCTCCTCTTTCCCTCTAACATGGAAACACCTATTCACCCGTGAACAACCTTTGCATGCCTCAACATGTCCTTGTTCTTGTAAAGAAATATTACATACAATTTCTCCTCATAATTTTTATATATAAGATGCTTATTTTATATACATGTGAAGAGGTCTAAAGCCCAAAATATGTCACCCAAAGATGTCTCTTCATTATAAACATCCCCAACCCTTTGATTATCTCTCTAGAATGTGAAAGGACACCAGTTTTGGCCCCAATAATTTCTCTCCAACTTGGGTACCTAGACATGGAAATTAAACATTACATTAAATTCAATAAATGATGGAGTACCAAGAGACACTTGTTACCTCTCTCGAAGAAAGCACTTGTAGAATACCAATAGTTACTCATTTTATTTTTCCTTATTTTTTATCATCCCATTCTAGTTATCCACATGTGGGGAAAATAATATTAAATATTTATGTCCACAAGACACCTTTGCCACTTCTAGTAGAATTCATCACCCCTTATAAATGTAATTGTTTAATAGAAAAAAAGGTTAGGGGTTTACCACCATGAATGAATAAGATGATAAACCACTAGATATTTTTCTTATTAAAACAGTCAATTATGAGGGGAAAAAGATGCTTGACCAACAATCATAAATGCTACCTAGTTGTTATATAGAAACTATGAGGGAAGTTTTTAGAGCATAAAAGTAGTGTACCTTGTCAAAAACTTGCTATTTTTAAGCTATAGAGGATTCATTCGCCTTCAGTGGCGAATGGGTCCCTGTTAGGGTTTTTGAAACTAAGATTAGGGCCTTGTTCCTTGATGTCTTTAGTCTCAAAATCCCAGTTATCAAGTTCTAGAAGTCTGTAGTTAATTATGTAGCTTCAATTCTTTGATTTTGCACTTTGAATGACAACTTTGACAATTTTGCTCCAAACTTGCTCCACTTGATCTTTAACCTATAAACCCAGAATCACACATTCAAGAGAGGGAAAAATTACTGATTGTTAGTGAATGTGGGTTTTCCTCAGTCAAATCCCTTGTAGGTGATTAAACCAAATGATGAAATGAAGCCTGAAACATGAAATAATGCAATTGATGTCACCTTGGATGATGTCTTGTGAAATAAATCTACAAATGAGCATGTAGTGGACATGAAGAATGTAGATCTTGGACCCTTGAATATGATTTGAACAATTATTGCAAGTAGATATTCAATTTTGCATCCACTTCTTTGCCTCAACAACATGAATTCATGCATCAAACCCTTGACATGATGATATGATCTTGAATTGCTACATAAACCCTTGAAATCTTCCTTGAAATTCCTTATGAATTCTCTTGAAATGATTTTGTGAACTCCAATTTTCTATAGTTCTTGAGTGCTTGAAAGTATAGGATTGCTTAGATAGAATTTCTAGGAGAAACTATGTGAATTAACCCCTTATTTATACTATTTTAGGAGTTTAACCCCAAAATTCAAATAGTTAAGGGTGACACCAGATCTAGAAACAAACATTATTAAATTCTTTCAAAGATAAAATTTAAAAAGGAGGTCCTCATTAATGGATGAACCATTCGCCACCTTGGGTGAATGGGTCCTAGCTCAATTTTCCAAGACCTAACCCTGGGGGATGGAACATGAAGACTAAAAACCCATTCCAGATCAACTGAAACATGGGGATCCTATTAAGGGAATACCCATTGGCAACCTAGGGTGAATGAGTCATGGTACCATTTTCTAGGACCTAAATTTTCCCAATTTAAATGTTATATTATTTAATTACTAGGTGTCAAGATAGATCTTTGAGAGCTATCATAAATAAGGCTTCAATTTGAATTAAAAGGGCTAATTAAATCCAGTCAACCACAACTAATTAAGACCACCTTAGATAAATGTGAAAGTGTATTACAAAACTTTACAATACCTAAATAAGGTACACATTAGGTATATTTTATACAGGAAGGGGCCCATAAGGAATGTAATTAAGTAAATAAGTCCTAGATAAGCGTGAAAGTGTGTTACAACACTTCACAACACCTTTGCAAAGGACCAATTAAGGCATGTTTTAATAGAATAAAGGTCTTAGAATGATGTGAATGTGTACAACACATTACAACACCACTCCAAGACACCATTAGTTCAATTTTAATGTTCATTATCGAAACCAAGTAAGGGAAAAGGCTACTTTTTTCTGTTACTACAAAAATAAATCAATGGCAAGAATAAATATAATTAAAAATATTTTCCCAATATACCATAAGTACCTAGGGACACTTTTCAAGGATGGTGAAACCATGCAATATGACATTTTATTTAAGGTAGATGGAAGATTAATCATAGCATTAATGAGACATACCCTTCAATATATTGACATGTCAGAATCTAAAAGGAAAGACAATTAGGGAAAATTGTGTATGAGGAAGAGAATAAAGCTACCCAATTAAAGGAGAGTGATTTATTTTAAATTTTTCAAGCTATAATTACTATAAACTATGTAGCTCCTATAGTATAAATTCATCAAGACATCATAGAATTCTCTTATCTACAAGAGAGATAATTTTTTGTAAGACTAAGTTTAGATTATGTTGAAACATAGGGAGTTGAAGATAGTGTAATACGTACAAAATCATGATCAATTAGTTACTAGAAACCTCACAATTATAAGATGAAGTTTTGAATTGTGCCAAATTAATGAAGTAAAACTGTAATACCTAGTAGATGACAATAATCTTGATGCTGGTAAGTAGAAATTGCATGAGAAATTCATATAATTGATGTCATATTTGTAAAATTAGTTCAAATTTTTTCTTGGGAATACAAGTAATAGGAGTAAAAGGAATAATAGAAAATGGTCACATAGACTCTACTAGGATTTTTTTTAATCTTAAATATACTAAATTTGATTTGCACAAAATATCCCATTGAATCCTACTGTAAAAACTAGAAATATAGTAGATAAGGTTGAGTAATTATTCACCATAAAAGTGTGATCAGATTTTTTTTCTTAAAACATTTCCTTGTTAACAAAAAATTCATAATTCCTTGGGGGTTTTTGAACTAGGATAAAATATTTAGGGACACATTTTTTTCTTGGAGGATCTTACAGTCCCAACCTTTCGCTACTTTTAAACTTTTGTAAAATTAGTTGTCACACTATATGCAAATATATTCTTACAATAAGTTTAATTGTTAGTTATTTAAAGGAACAAAAAAAATGTAAGTAATAGTTTATGTGGTAACAATAGTTGTTTTTCATATTATACACTGTCATGTGATAACTCATACATAAAAGAGTGAAGCATCTATAAATTTGGGAGATGTATAGATTATCTAAACATCTCATATACATGATAGCAACAAATGTAAGGTCCTCATGGTCAATGTTTTTGATGCTAATTAACTTTTGATTGTTACAACTTAGGATTTATATTTTTTTAAAGGAAATACCTTGTTGAGTGTGATTTGTTAGTGCCTTTCCTGAGTAAATATAATTAGTGGAACATGTTGTGGGTCATCTAGATTCCAAGGTGGACCCACATATCTTTGAACTTGATGATGATAAAGGGTGGAAGGTCTAGAAGATATTTTAACTTTCATGGACCACACCAATAAATTTCTCTAGTTCTTCATTGATAATTCCTATAGCGAAAAATAAGTCTTAGGTGTGAACAACTTGTTGGCCAACATGTAAGAGCACCTTGACACAAAGTATTCCTTCATCAAGATTTGAATAGTATTACTCATTTATTTTTTATGCATTTCTCAATGCAAATGACATCCTCAAGGATTTTAGTATATTTTTAATATAATTTAACCATAGTAGACTATAAATATGATTTTTAGTTATATAAAAAACTAAAAGATTGAAGGGAAACATATTTTTTTATGATTTTGTAGTTGTCTCTAAAAATTTGACTCATCACTACCATGAATAACTTGAAGGTGGTGAGCAAATGCATTGCACATATGTGGCTTTGTATATGAATTCACCACTTTTTTGCATGTGGATAAAGAAAGTAGAATAAATTCATTCACTATATTTATGATTATAAAATAACTAGTCAAGTGGGAATAGTTCAACCTTGCATAAACCATTATTCTCAAACTTGTAAAAATAAAATAAAAATATAACATCATCTTCTAATCCTCTCAAGTAACTTTCAAAACTAGGAAGGATTCTCCACTATAATTATTCTTTTATAGAAGTTCCATAGTAGTCTAAAATACTACATAGGGTTTGTATAATAGAACATAAATTTAACCTTATTTAGATTTTTCTAAGTTAGCACTATATGATTATTTAATTTTTAGCACATTAACATACAAACTCAAATGATGATGTTGGGTTTCAAAATAGTAAGCATCATATCGAGATCCATATTAAATTAATATACTTGATATATATTTATTTGTATCAATAATATAACCTCCTATATCTTACATTAGATTCCAAATTTTGTTTAGTATATAATAAATATTTTAATCTAGATTTCTTGGTAATGTATTCTAGTATATTATAGTTATCATCAAGACAAAAGGACATTGTTTTCTTATGCTTGATAGTGTCCAATTGATTGCTATAGCCTTACCCTATCACAAAATAACCTCTATGCCATAGCTATAATATAATCTACGAATTAGATTTTAATGTTCATTTTAATTATGTGTATAGATTGACTCTCTGAGATTTAATGATGATTTGATGTATTCTTCCCTCTCCTTAGAAGGGATTATGTTAAAAGTGGTGAATTATTGCATTCATCAACATAAAAGGTTGAAAAATAATCTAATGATTGTTTTTCCAAAATTTATTTTGTTGCATCAACTCAAATCATAGTACTACATTGAAAGTAGAAATGCACAAAAAAATAAGTATGGTTATAATAATAAAACCTAATAACAAGGGTAATTTTTCTACTAATGGAATAGATCAAATATTTTTCTCATTCTTTCTAAAGTTAAATAATATGATATTAGTTTGTAATAATATTGTAGAATCTCAAACTATTCCTACTATTCATTTCAAAATATTTGTTATTTATTTCTTAAAAAGAATTAATACTTTTGAAGAAATGTTACTAGAAGATATCTTATTTGAATATGTAGGTAAACTTGATTTTCATTGACATGTTCTATAATTTATAACATGCATTCATTTTCTATGGAATCTACTTGATTTTTATTTTGTTAGATATATATATTATTAGTATATAATCAAGAAATTGTTGTCAACCAATAAGAAAATCAAAGAGAAAATATTTTATGAATATTCATTTCCAAAAATTAATTTTAAAAAAAATCTCTTTCCCATGTTTGGATGGAAAAATGTATCAACCACTTGGATTTTTAGAAAACATACTAAGAAAATTTTGTTAAATAAAGAAATAATAAAGTAGGTCACTTTTTTGCATTTTCTCAAACTTTGAGAAATGAAAATTAATACAATAGTTTTCTTTCCATGACATGGAATAAGAAAATAGTAATCTAATGTAGTGGAACATACATTAAAAATTAAATTTTGAAGAGCTATATAAAATCACATTAAATTTGGGGCTGAAATTGGGCATCTATGACAATTTTGAACATGTGTATGAGCATCATTAAATAATTTTACCAATAATAATCATCATTAAGTATTTGATGTTCTATATAAACTCCTAAACAATATCTTGTATTGAAAATCTCATGAAAATCCTTTTTCACTTTGGCTACCTCGCCCTTTATTAAGCACCTCATGTATGTACAAGTCTTCATGGTCTACCTATTAAAAATTCTTGATTTTATCATGAATTTTGTACTCTTATGACATAAGTATTTTGTTCAAGTAAAATTCAAGTTATTGGTACACTTATTATTTAATTAATCAAAGACTATGTTAACATGCCATTCATAATTAGAAGTAGATTGCACTATATATTGTTAGTAAATAATTTATGTGTCAATCTTAGCTATGGATTGTTTCAAGACTTATCCTCTCACAAGTTTCATAAGGTGAATCTCTAAGTCAAAATTTTGCAAGATAGCCTTCCACTTACCTTAATTTCAACCAGAATATTTTGCATTAGCTTGACCTTTCTAGCTAGATGTAAAAGAATAGAAAACACCTTGCTTCATAGAATGCAATATCTTTTTCCTTTTTATTTCATTAACTAGGCACAATCTTATTTTTCAATTTTAAAATACATGAATTTTGTAATCCTAAAAGGTTAAATAATAATATCAATTGACCTCTCTTATCTCTTAACTCTCTTCATTTGGTTAAAATAGTAACACAGGAATACATGTAGAATGGTTGAGTGTAATCATGGATAATTAAAATTAGAATATTATTAACATTATTTTCAATTTCTAAAAATGTATCTTGTGCTTCATGATTTGACTCAAATTTGGATTCTTTCTTGAATTTGAATGTCAACCCCCTAAAATTTTTAGTGAATACTATCACAATTTTTTAAATAATATTTATCTTATTAAAGAATAAATTTAATTTCTTGTTGCTCAACAAAGGAATTTTTAAAATTTTCTATACCATTTTGGATCAATATTTATTCCCCTCTAAAGGATAATATGATTGAGAATCTTTCCTTTGATTTGGAAAATTCACTTCTTTTGATTCAAGGAGATTCAATTCTTTCTATAACACTATAATAATTTCCTAAAATATGAGATATGATAAATTATCTACCTAGAAAAAATGGTTAGAAAATCCATAATTTAAAGGTGTCCCAGTAAATATATATATGTAAATGCACCCCAATTCATTTAAAATATTACATTGATCCTACCATCATAGTTCACCATCATCTAAATGTATTTAGAGTATCTATCTAAGAAAGACATCATTTGGAAATGATTTACTTTTTTTAATCCTCATCCAATCAAGAGAGCGGATGATTGTCCTTCTTTAAGGATTTGTTAAATTGTTAGAAGTTAACATACAATTTGATTTGACCATTCTTTTTATATTTCAAATATAATTTGTAAACCATGTGGACTACATTAATAAATAATGATCCTATATAATAATAAACTTTATACCTATAAAAAATTTAATGGCTACAATAATGCATTTAGTGGTCTTTGTTGGAAAATTTTACATTAGGCTTTCATTGGATGGATCTAAAATGACTCAATAGTTTCAATTGGTACATTAAATAGAGGTCAAAATTAAGTAGAATAATTATATGTTTTTTTTAGATAGAAGTTACATAATCTAATGATAAAGTAACATATATAGGGAAAGAAAAGGTAATATAAGGAGTTTCTAGCTAAATTTTTTTTTACAAAGGCAATTGTTTATTATATAAGAGAAAATTTTCAACCCTAGTTAATGTGCTACTCACAAATGATGCATGATCATTGTACTTGACTTTACAAATACTCTATCATGACCATATTTATTTCTCTTTTGATTAAAACATTATCTTCTACTTGTTTAAATATTTCTCTTTCTCTATATTACTCCATGACTTGAAAAGTTTAAGTTTTCTTAAACAAGGAATAAAATATCAACCATAATAGGACTATCAATTATGGTAAAATTAGCTTTCATTCTTTGTTTATTTTAATAGAACCATGGATTACTTTTGTATCCATTCTTTAATGTAAATTCACAATGAACCTTTTTATTAGTGTCACTTAAAAGATAGGAACTCTATGTTAAAGATTCATGTAATGTAGTTGCATGTTGAATTCACTTTGAGCTTAAGTATGTTGTTTACTATGTTACCTATTGTAACATACAACATTCCTAAAGTATGTACCATGTAGATGATTTTAGAAGTAAATATAAAATATCTTAGCCCAACTATATATATTGTTAAATGTAATAATATTTTTTTTTGAAGTGAACAACAATGGGCCATACATTGTTACTGTATATTGGGAATGAAGACTACTCAAATTATGTCAATGTTTACATTAATACAAAAATTATAGATAACTTAAACATAAAATATATTACTTACATTATTACTTTATTATTTCAGATTTAGCAAGTATGAGACAAGGTAGTTAAAATGATGTTGGGAAAATAGACCAACGTACTTAATGTAGTGTCCCATTACTCTTGAGAATAAATTTACCTATAATTTAAAAATCATAGTGATATAAATTATGAATCTAGGGATAATTCCTGACATGCAACTTAGAGTATTGCGAAAGTTTTATAGAGAACAACAAACTTGAAAGGAGATGTATGCATCTCCAAAACTCCATTATTTACATTCAAAACTAAAATTTGTACGTTGCAAGAAGATTTCCAATTGTCAACATATTTTTTAGAATTTGAAAATGAAAAGCTAGAACAATAAAATATAAACTTTAAAAAATTATGTATTTTTCTACCCCAAAATGGCAGCATAATAACTCCTAGCCCATTGATCATAATTTGAACTTCTCTACCTCATAATTTCAACTTGACCATACATGTAAATTTCAAAATTTAAGATCTAACTATGTAATTTTAATACATGTACATACTAAAAAAATAAACTTAAAACATACATAAAAGGTAAATGTCTAGGTAAATTTAATCCCCTTAAACCATTTTCTTAAAAATCCCCTTAATCCATGATGTAAAGGACATAATGATACAAATGAAAAAGTGTGTAAGGCTAATTTATGTTTAAGGCATGTAATATTTTGTGGCTTGATGTACTTTAAAGTGTTTAATCAAGGAATAATGAAGTGTTTAAACTTGGTGTGTACTATGAATAATGTTGACTATGTTGGTGTAGCCCTCGTATGTGTAAGTGTGTAAAGAGAAAATGTGGTATGAGATAATGGTATGAATTTTATGAGATCATCCCTTGAGAATGAGATGTGGTGTGTCTACCTTTGAAAAAACAAATAATTGTTAATGTGATATGAAATATAATTAAAAAAAGAAAATTGGGAGAAATGATGGCTTAAGGTGTGCTCGTAGGATGGCTTAAGGGGATCTATGAATTAAGGTCTTAAGAAAAACAGATGGCTTAAGGGGATAAATTTTGGTGAAGTTTCCCAAGACAACCAAATTTCATTAAATTACATAAACTAATTTTTAAAATGTACATTTAGGAGGTAATTAATAACATATGATGGCCTCCTATTGTTAATGTATAACCACTTTATCATGATGGCAAGTAAGGGGACCAAATTTGATGAATTTTCCCAAGGAAACCAAATTTCATTAAATTACATATACATTTTTTAAAATGTACATGTAGGAGGCAATTAATAACATGATGGTCTCCTATTGTTAATGCATAACTATAAACTTATCATTTTGATGAGATGTTATTTAGTTCTATTCATGCTTGTGTATACTTATTTCTATTCATACTTGTGTATGGACTCCTGTTGATAAATTTTATAGAAATATTTTAAAAACACGATACTTCTTTAATATTTATAGCCATAATTCACTATTATAAATAATTCACTATGTCCTTAGTATCCTTTTAATTTCCTATTCATGTTTCTCAATTCTTTCCCTATACTCTAGCATACCTTGCCATGTATAGAGGTCCTTCAATATTATTGATTTTGTCCTTTATTTTTATTCCCCCCATAATATACCTATTCATATCTAGAATCATTCCCATATCTAAGACATTCCTTCATTTAAATCCTTAAGCAATTGACTAGTATTAAGGGGTTGAATGCCATTAAAATATAGAACATCTTTGTTATCCTATTACTCTCAATATAATAACCTTATATCCTCATGATGTAAAATATAATAATCATTCATAATATTTTCCCATCTTGGACTACGTCATGTGGCATGATCTAGACAATATCCTAGACCACACAAAATGCCTTGACATATGGATTAGGCCACACACCTTGATCCAATATGTGGATTATGTTGCATGACATGACCTAGTCCACCTCATCCAAAATTTAAATCTCCTACTCTTGAGCCAACATTTCCAAAGACTAGTAATTAATTTGTTAGCCTATGCACCCAAAAAAAATCAATTGAGAGACAAATAACATGTATTTGTGGGTATTCCTAGGTTGTTAGAAATTATTTCAAATTCATGAAATCACACATAAGACTAATATGATATAATAGTCCTGAATCTAGAGGAACATATTTTCATTATACAATTATTCATTAGATATCTTCATTAATATCTTTGTGCTCAAGGAATGAAAATAATTTTGTTTGATAATTATAGGTGTTTGGCTTATGACTAGGATACTTTTTTAGGTCTTCTTCTCTTGTCTTGAAAACAATCATATTATTATTTTTGACACAAAAATTTGTCACAAATGGGCCAAGAAACATATGGACATAGATCCCTATAAATTACATTAGAATTAGACTAGGTTGCATTGCAAAGACTAGGTCATAAAATGAAGCCTTGTTTAGACCAAGCCACAAACATGACCTCACTTGCATACGCTCAGATTGTTACCTCTTAGTCAAAGATATTAATATCTCTAGTATTTTTTGTTGGTTGTTTCATATTTAGGATGATCGAGAGGAATTTTATCCTTGGATATGATTAATGAGATTAACATGATAATTTTGACCTTGAGTTCGTTGTGAAAATGTTTTATCATACATTGAATAGGGATATTGATGTTAATTTTATTATCTAGGTTCATTTACTTTAAACTTAACATGGCCTTTAATAATGATATTTTGTATATATATATTAAACTTCAAGTGTCAATAATTGAGATGTTATTACATTTATGAGGTTTATGGATCTTGGATTTATGGAAAGAATGTGTTGGTTATTTTTCTAGAAGAACCAAGCAATTCTGTAAAAAGTAGCCAAATCTTATAGTGAAGAATTGTAGGGTTAGTGGTCAACACAATGAGTATAGGATTTTGTGATCCTTACTCCTTCACTTTAGGCTCTATGAAACCTAGGAGGGTGATCCGAATTGTTTTTTCATGAAGTATATTTGATTAGTTACACATTTATACACATATTAATTCCTATTTATTGCAAATAAAACCAATCTTATTGAAGATTTGGCAAATCTTTGAATGGATGACTATCTATTTTCTAGGAATCGGGGATGTTCCTAACCCACACTTGAAAATATTTTAAATTCATATTGATCTTATTTCAAGTGTATGGCTAGGTGTGATATTTTATCATTTCTATGCAAAATTTGTTTTAACAAACTGACCAGTGTCTCATCAATTAGAGCAACAAAGTCAAATATGTAAGAATCATTAATATATAAACTACTCATTTTTAAGATAGGTGGACTATTTTCATACTGCTTTGCATTTATGAAAATTCACAATTTGTTGAAAAACTCACTTCTTATAAAGCCTGAGCAATTCCTTACAAATCTATAACCCTATTAAAGCAATTTAATCAACTCCTTTAGTTAAAGATGAAAACAAAATAATACATTCAAATGGAACATTTGAAGATAAATGATAACACCATTAGTATTTTCATTCATAACTTGTAAGAAATATAAATAGGAGATTATTTTCTTCCAGACTAAGATTTTTTTTGATATCAGTAGTTTATATAAAACTTATTTAAGACTATTACATATAAGATCTGATACCCAAGACAGACTACTGGCCTATTATCAATATTATATTCAAAGTTCCTTTCCTAAACTTAGCTTTCACCTAAAACTTTCTTTAGACTTCAAAATTTGACATCTATAATAAGCCTTGAAATCCCTTTTATAGAAAAAGGGAGCAACAAGCATCAAACTTAATTACAATTACATTTCATTTCATTTCATGTGAGAATTCCAGACAACCTTAGTCAATTACATGCAATCATTAAGGAAAATGGAAGAGTAAAAAACCACATTCCATATTCCTTGCATGAAGACATGCTGACTTCTCAAAAGGAAGACTTTGTTACAACAGTGTTGAATCCTCATCCTTGTTGACCAAAGAAGATTCTCCACTAGTAGCTCTAGCACAAACTTGTATATCATCTAGGAACAACATACACACTGCCAAGGTCATCTAGTCTGGCACTTCTCCAATTCACCAGCCCAAAAACTTTATTTGTTCGCACTAGAAACAAGAAATCATATGAACACATACTAAGACAATCTTGACAAAAGGGGCATGGTTTTATCAAAAAAAAAAAAGGGCATAGTCATCACTCTAAGTCATTAGCCTCAGAGGATACTCACCTGTGTTTTTCTCAAGGTGGGACTGGAGGAACTGTCACCACCTCCTTGTCAAAGTTCTCAAATGGTACCAGGAAGAGGGGATAATAATCACCCTCTGGATCAGTGTCACCCTTGTTGTTTGAAGGGTTATTAGAAACTTCACTAGGAGAATTATGTCCTCCTAGGTAGGCCTTTCAATACTTACACCTTTTCATTGTCCTCTTCTCATATTCATCCATCCTTTTCCCTCTGAATTTGAGCAATTTTTCTAAAATGATTTGACACCATACTTCTTGAATTTCTTGTGTCCCCTTCTACTCTTTGGCATATCAGGAGATCCTTGTGTCTCAATTTCATCTACAAGAACATTTTCCTTAGACTCAAGTGAACTCAACCTCTTATACTCTCAAACCACCATTGTAGACCCACTCATCCAGGACAAGGTCATTCAATTCCTAACTCATGAATATATTAATATTCACAAACTCCTTCACTAAGACATGCCTCATATTCTCTGCAGACTAAAATATGATGAAAGTGAACAACAAGCAATCTGCATTAAATGGAAAACTTGGAGCATGTAGAATTAATGATTCAATAACTCCTCATGTGAGTGAGTTGGTAACTCAGCAACTCAGCTTTGAATCTAGGCCATTGATTTGAAAGAATTTAAAAATTCATCCATGGTGATTTGAGCATCTTTTTTTTGCATTTACAACTTGTTCCTAGAAAACAATGATGTCAACTCAAATGCTGCCACACCTTCTCTCAATCTTGATTAATCATACAAGCTACCAATTAGCATGTATCATGGGTATGTGCAAGATCATGATGGGCCAAAAAGTGGTGATATGATAGGTATTTGTAGGGCATGTGGCTGAGACTTTTTTTACCCAAAATTGATGAAATGAAAAGGGTTTTTAAAGGATTCTCAGCTTTCCACCAATATAAATTATTCTTTACTTTGAATTTAATAAATAATTATTATTCATTTTCTATTCAAATTAGACTAAAAGTCCTAATTGATAGGCTGATTGAAAACATCTATAGCTTTCAAACTGTACCACATTTTTTGAATCCAAAAATGCATCACATTCTATGCTTCACAGACTATACAATTAAAAAAGAAAAATTGAATTTCATGAATTTTGACCAAGTTAAGGTGGTCAGACATACAATTTTTTTATATTTTTAAAAGTTGTAATAAAAAATTCATAATTAATTATTTACTTGGAAAAAAATTACAAAAAAATATGCATCACATCTGGAAATGAGTCCCTCTACTTATGTCTAAAATATTATAAAAAAATATTATCATTTTATTGTGGTTAGGGTGGTTAGACAGACACCTACTTCTTATTTTTTCTCTGAAATTTAAGTACTACTGCATTGAAATTTCAAAATTTCACCAAATATATATATATTTTTAAGTAAACCTAGTAGTTTAGAAACTACATTCAATTTTATAAAAAATATATTCTTACATATTTTTGAAATAATATAGATAACTTATTCAAATTTTTACGTCAAGTTGCCTAACTCTGATTTTTTTGAATTTTTTGCCACTTAAGGGCCTATTTTTTCCATGATGATCCTGCACATACCCATCAGCCTAATCTGTTTGTCTTCATTCATATCAGCGAAGTACATGATACTAATGTTTTTTAGAGAGAATAATTCCTTATATACTTCATCTCTCATCGCTAATCTTCCCTAAATCTTAGGTTGCAATCAACGATGAAGGTATTGATGCGATGAAGCTTAGTTCATTGGATCATCCTATTTTAAAACTACATCAATGGTTCTGAAGTCATCTCGCCACTTTCTTTCTTGCTTTACATGTTGTCCTTGGGATTCAACCACATTTCCTTTTCCAACAATATCCATCGCTTATCGTGGATACATCGTGTCCTTCATTGGCCTCATCAGTAATATCAACTTCCCCATGATGAAATCCCAACCCTCATATCTATGGCCCATCCTTGATCACGCTCATCATTCCATTGCTCATTGCTGATACAAACTTTGTACCTTAGCTTCTATCAGTGATAGGAGATGTAGTGAAGAAATAAGATTTAGACACATACACTTGCATAAAAATCAATAGTACAAAGGACATCGCTCATAAGATCTTATCATAGTAGCAAAAGAAACCTTTCAGAGAATATCATCATTCATCGTAGTTTTGAAACTTAGGCTCAAGAGTGAATCCACAATGAGCGATAAAACATAGGAACATCAGACCATCGTTCATCGCTAATTCTCCTCATACAGTTTGCAAATAATTAGCGATGAGAGGATTTACATAGTGACAATGTGTATTGCATATCGCTAATGAAGAATTTAGCACTTAAAACATATATGTGATATGTGATGCAAGGGAATTCCATCATATCACTCATCGCTGATTTGAAACTTATCATTTTATGACCATCTATGATGAGCGATAAGAACATAAGTTTGGAGAACATCACTTATCATTATTACAATGCTAAAGGCTCAAAAGCCATTAGTGATGAGCGATTCCTTTATAATATAAAAAACATTGCTCATCATTGATTCAAATTAAGAGCTTTGGTAGCCATTAGCGATGAGCAATATCAAAGAAATATCGCCTCATCACTCATCGCCAATTCAAAATATGCATCTTTGAAGTAATCAACGATGGGCAATAAAGATATGATGTCGTTGTGACTTAAGTGAAAACTTTAAGCACATGCACTTAAGTTGTTCTAATGAAGGGGACCCTCTAGGGTGATGTGGGAGAAAGGGCTTAGATATTTCTAGGTCACATAAAGCAAAGGATGTAAAGACCAAAAGGCCTTCTCCATAACCTTATAAAAATTATGAAACTCAGACCTAGACTTAAGGGACCAATGACTAGATGGCAATGAAGGACATAAGACATTTTTAAAATGACTAGCAATAGAAAATAAGGAGTTAATGACCAAATATAACATTGTAAGCACTTATAACGAATAAAACCCTAAACCCTCAAATATCAACAACAAAAAAATTTAGGGTTCCATCAGAATGAAAGGAGTGGATGGTTTTCATTTAGCCTTTTGTGTATATTGATTTGTAAAAGTATCCATGTTAGGGGTTTTTGGATGATCTTGGTATTCTCATGCTTGTGTTTGTGTAGCATAACTCCCTAGATTTATATTTTGATTCATTTCTAGTAGTCTTAGGATAAAATCCTTCATGGCTACGTTATGTTCAATGGATTGATTTTTTCGATTGGTTTGATTCCAGATTGGTTGATTTGATCAAATTTTAGCTTTGAAGGATTGTTCAAGATGGAATATTTTTGTGAGGAAGAGGGGATGGGACCATGGTGGGAGGATGTTGGTGGAGTTGCTAGAATCTAACCTTTTATACCTATTGAAATTATGTTTACTTGGGAGTTTTGTTAACCTTTCCTAAAGGAGGTTCAAGGATTATGCTAGTAGAAAACTATATGTATGTGAATATGTTACATAGTAGGTGTTTGTGCATGGGTACATATAGATTCCATGTGCTAAAATTCTAGTTGAATGTGGCTTAGAGATTAAACAATTAAGAATAAGTACTAAATAATGGAATGAAATAAATTTAGACAAATCTAGATTTTTTTCTAAAGAAAATTAAGTATTATCTGATTTTGAGATATTTGCATACATATTTAAAACATAAAGCAATGCAAATGAAAAAATAAAGTTTCCATCAAATTGATAATAAACATTGCAAATAGAAATAGTTTAGGGTTATTTTTCTATGTAGGGTAGGTTTTTTGGTTTCAAGGGTAAATATTTTTGTTTGGATTTAATTTAGGTTATTTTTGTGTGGAGGGTAAGATTTTAGTTTTGAAATTTAATGTAGGGTTTCAATATTTTGTGGGAAGATTCAAACGAAATTAAACACCTAAGTTATAAAATACACAATATAAACATAAATACAAATAACTAAATACCAAAAAATGAAAATAAATGGAAAAAATAACTCACCTGGACTATTAGATGGATAGAGGTTGTGCTTAATGACTCAGGATCTCATTCACTATGGTGGTGAAAATGAGGTCATAGACCATTTCTAATAAAATAAATACTTCTATGAGATGGGATCTCATTTATTACAAATCAGGATCCCGTTTCATTGCAATCAGGATCCCATTTTGTTGTAAACAAGATTCTATTTGTTAATTCTAGGCCTAGGACCCTGCCACAAAATTGGATCCGATTTTAAATTTAGGTTGGGATCTCGAAGTATAACAGGATCCCATTTTCTAAATAATTGGATCTTTTTTTTCTTTTCCAATTTAAGTTTTTTCTCTAAGTTTGTTTACTTCTATAGAGAATTGGACTCATCTTCTTGCATTTACCCCATTATGTTAAAGCTTGATGTAATGTAGTTTCATTTTAAATTCACTTTGAGCTTAACTATGTTGTTACTATGTTACCTATTGTAACATACAACATGACTAGAGTATTTACCATGTAGATGATTTTAGTAGTAAATATAAAATATCTTATCCCAACTATATATTGATAAATGCAATTATCTTTTCTTGAAGTGAACAACAATGGGCCATATAATGTTACTATATATTGATAAGGAATACTACTCAATTTTTTTCCATGTTTACATTAATATAAAAATTATAGACAACTTAAACTTAGAATGTATTACTTACTAATATTTTATTATTTCGAATTTAACAAGTATGGGACAAGGCAGTTGAAATAATGTTGGGAAAATAAACCAACCTACTTAACAGTGTCCCATTACTCTTGGGAATAAATTACCTATAATTTAATAATCATAGGTACCTAGGAAGGGATTTTGTGGTGGAATGCACGTATATTTGACCAAGTATGAAAAAGTATAGTTCTAAAACAAACTCGTGCAAACCCATATCATTCATCTTTCTTATAGATAACACATTCTTCACCAAACATAGGATGTGCTAAACACTAGAAATATATTTATTCCTTTCATTCATAAAGATAGGCATAACTCTACCATGGACAAGGATTTTAAGAGAAGAACAATGTCCTAAGTATACTCTTCCACAATCATAGATCTCACAATTATTGAGCTACTCTCCATGAGGATTGATGTGAGAAACTTCACTAGAGTCAATCAACTATGCATTCTTAGACATATAGGAAGGGTTCTAATGAACACATCAGTAATATCATCATGAGATGTATAATCATCCTCACCATATATATGCTAAAAAAGAGAAAGAAATTATTCCTAATGTTGTTTATCTTGCCACAATTCCATGTCAAATTATATTTTGAGAGTTTTATATACCCTTAGATCAATATTCCTTTTCCTTCATCTTTCCTTTACCCTTCTTCTTGGAATGATGTTTGATAGTCAAAGTATATTTGAAACTTTCTAAGATTTTATGCATCATCTTCTCCAAGAGTAATGCATTTCCCACCTCATCGAGCTTCAACTTATAAGATTATGTTATTGATCATTACAACTAGGCTGGACCATGTATCAAGAAAGGAACACAAGAGGGTTATGTGTTGATCGTCTTTATCCATTTTCACATCCACATATGCTAACTAGCTCACTACAATGTTGAACTCATTCAAGTGCTTCATCATAGAGTCTCAATTACTCGTCCTCGAGGAGTAGAAATTATTCTGGAGGATTTTTTTAACCAATGACTCTTTGACATTAGTTCCCTAACTTCTTCAATAAACTCATATTGATGGTTTGTCTTGATACATCCATGACTAAATTTCTACAACGTAAAGGAGAATTGAGCTTCTTGTCTATTTGTTAATCTCCAACCTCATCTTCCATGTCCAAGAGTTTTCATTTAAAATACCACTACCTATAGGTCTCTATCAACAACTTGGACTTTGAAAACTCAAAATTAGTTAGGTTGATTTTTATAACTCCTTGCTCATGCACATTTTCATAATAGCATCAACTTCTTTCTATTTGCTTTGAGGTTGGTTTTCCAGTTATACGCTTTTAGTGAAAATTACACCATTTTCCATATCAGCAGCACAGAACTTGTGGTTGTTACTCAATAATCAAAGATAGGCATTATCCTGTTTTGTACTCACTGATTGTCTACTCGGTGTGTATACAAACTACTCCCATTGTTGCAATTTTTTCTCAGATTAATAATGGTTTGTACGATTTGAAGAAAAGCTGTCAGAATAAGACATAAACCATCTCTTGACCGCAGTTGTTGATTGACTTCAAATTAGTTCTAGATGTGATGACAACTTACCATGTTCGGAAATATCTCTCCCGTCGCATATACAAAACTGTATAATGCCTATCTTTGATATTTGATTAGCAACCACAAGTTACATTGAGAATTATATTTTCCTTTATATAGCACGTTACGTTGATAATTATATAATGCAGCCCATGTCGCTGTGATTAAGATATGCACAAAACTAGAAGCGAATATATTGGTCAGAAAAATAAAAAACAAAATTGAAGCATTATAGTCTTTGTTTAGAGTATAGATTCCCCTGCAATCCATTCTCACCCCAATTTCCTACCCCTGTAACTCATTTCCCGACCACTGAATATTTTATGAACACTTGCTGTAGAGCGTAGAGACCGCTAAATATTTTATGAACACTTGCTGTAGAGTGTAGAGTGCGTTACCGTTGGCATGGGCGTGTCGGAAATGTTGAGATTGCTAACACATAACAAATATGCAAAAGACAAAAAATGCCAGAAGCCATGGCGAAGTCATCCATGAACGTTTGCGTGGATTTTGCTTATTATTATCCACATCAGTTATCTTCAGAATTCAACCCTGGGTTAGTGGGACGTGTATTAACGTGATGCAATTATATATTCTTCTTAGTTAAAACTTGACAATTATTATCAGAAGCAAGTTGTCTTTAGACTGGTATTCCTGCCATACGCGTTTTGCGTGGATTCTGACTTCTTATTACTTATATTCAGAATTTAACGTAATGTAGATGAGATCATGTGAATAAAATGGTTATTATAGTGTGTGGTGCAGAGATCATGTGCATAAAACTTGACAAAGAAGAGTTTTGTATGATTATTATAGTGTGTGGTGCAGATGAGATCATGTGCATAAAACTTGACAAAGAATAGTTTGGTATGGTTATTATAGTGTGTTATGCAGATGAGATCATGTGCAAGGAAGACCAGCTGTTGACCTCGCTGGCATTGTCCAGCTTCAAGGTCGAAGATGACGGTGAAACTTCCAATTATTCTTCAACCGTCCATGTAATGGCCTTAGATTATCAGAGAAACTGCGCTCAGGTTGCTATTACCACTCAATTTAAACCGAGATAACAACCATATGATTTTTTTTTAAAAGCTTTTTTCTTGTTTTTGGGAGATTAAGATTTAAGTTTTTTATGTATATATTCACATTATCAATATCACCTCTAAATCCATATCATTGGATAATGACTACAATTAAAACACTAAAACAAAAATGAAATATTATGAAAATTTGTATTTTTTCTTAAGAGATAATTCATAATTTTTTAAAAGGAAAAAAATTAGATTTTAAAGTTTTAATGACAAATTATAATTTGAATATCAACTGTTGCATGAAGATTGTAATCAGTTTCTTTGAGCAATACTGATAGTTTTCCCTATGAATGTTTCCTTGGTATATTGTTAAGGTTTTACTAGGTAAATATGTGTTTTGTTAAACGTTATTATGTTTAATCTTTCATGTTTTTTTATTTGCACCTAACTTGTGCAGCAATATTATTTTAAGTTTGTTGATTTATGTTTCCTCTTCCAAAACACATATGAAAGTCACTAGACATATATAGATTTGTATACAAAGGATTTGTCTAGAAAAAAAAATTGTATAGGTCTTCATATGTGTCCATTGGAGTTTCATCTATAGTTGGAAGTGACATTGGTTGTTGGGCGTGTCAAGAGGATGAATAAATACCCATGAATGGTAGAATGTGATAAATGTTGTAGTGTAGGAAATTCACACTATGTTTGCATCCCCTTAATTAATTGGAATTAATTAAGTTTCTAATTGACCAAATTATGCATTCCAAAGCCTTATTATTCCCATTTTATGAAAGGGAAACCTATATTAAACAATTGGTTGAAACTTTGACCCGGGATGCCACGATGGATACTCTGACCATTCAGAAAAGCCCCCTAACTTTTGAAGAGAAGCTCCAATTCTTGTCTCATGAATGGAATACTATCAGTGGTCTCAATTTGCTAGGAGACCTATAGGTGTTTTGTGGTCTTGCGTTGGTTTCTATTCTGAGTGTTTTATTTGTTTCTTTTTGTTGGTCAGACTATTTAAGTTTAAGTTTATGTTTTAATTTTGGCTAGGCGTCTCACTTCTCGTGAGCCCCTCATTCACCTCTATGGCTATTTTGTAATGGGTATCGGCCCTTCCAGTCTTAATCTAATCAAAACAATTACTAAAATTAATTAAATTACCTTGGAATTTGAGTGTCCTCAACTTAGGTCTTAGGACCCATTCGCCCAACGGTGAATGGGTCTCCTTTAAGTCCTGAGGCCCAATTTTTAATATGTTTTTGGGTGGTATTTTAATGATTCAAATTCAAGTTTCAAATGTCAGCTTTTAGAATCTATTTTTTAGTAATTTAGATAAACACTTATAAATACATAGTTATTTTATCAATTCAAATCTAAGCATTATCAACTAGAAAGAAGACTTTAAGAGATCAATCCTAAGAGAAATTATTATTGTCAAGAGACTTGAAGAGGCAACAATAATCAAGATCATATCATCATGTCAAATTTTATGTGTGTTCATGTCATGTTTTGGAGCTAACATTGTGATGTAGATTTCAAGCATTTAAGCATCAATAAATCAACTGAATTCATGGAAGATCCAAGCCTTAGAGTGATGCTTTTGACTTTAGTCCTCAAAGGAAAATCATTAAGGGTTTAGTGAGTTGTAACAAGATTTTTCCATTCATCATTTTCTTCATTTTGTCATTATTACATTATTAAAGTTTAATTACCAAACATGGGGTTTGACTAAGGAAAACCCCTATTCACCCAAAACAATCATTTTTCTTCTCTTTGTATGTGCAGATTTAAAAGTGAAGAAGGATTATTGAAAGTTGATCTAAGAAGCAATTTTGCAAAGTTGCATAAGTTATCATTATTGTTGTAAAGTTACACAAATTCACTTAGAGATTGTATTTTTTACTTTGTGACTATCAAACCTGGAGAAATCATAAGCTTACATCTGGGATCAGAGGACTACAAAAACTAATTTTGGATCATTGCACTAAGACTCATTTGCCCCTAGGCAAATGAGTCCTTGATCAGAGATCAAAACCCACTTTTTATTGTAGGTGCACACCATCAGACCCTTCTTGGATCTTCCTACAAATTGTCATTTCCATTTTTTTTATCATAAAATTCTACATTTCAAGTGTTAGGTCATATAATTCATTTATTCAATGCACTTTAAATAATTCAAAAACATTTCAAATCAGTCATTTATGTCATAAGAAAGAAGATATCCAAGATCCAAAATAGGGTTGACTCACCTCAAGGTTGAAATTCGATCCTATCCCTTTGTGATCTTCTCTCTTTCTAATGAAATTGGGGAAAGGTGTGTTTGAATCCTAGACTATTTCATTTTCCCACATTGATTGAATTCACTCTCCTTTTTTTTGCACCATTTCAGAAATTAAAATTCTAAATGAATTCAATATTAAAATATATTATCTCCATTAAATTTATGCAATCTTTAAATGATATGTCCATGGCATGTTCAAATGTGGCTCTTACCTAGAGAAAATGAAATGTCATTATCTTATATTCAAATATACATCATTTCATTGTCAATATCATCTTGATTGTATCCTTATCATTCACGAAATGCATAATTGTAGTTCTCTAATGTTATATTCAAGTTCTAGAAGTCAACATGTTGTTCGATTTCATCATTATTTCTCTTAGTGCAAATAAGGTTTACAAACTATGTAGCTCATGTTTTATTGGAAATAGGATCCCAACCAATTATAATTTCTATACTTCATTAAATATTAATGTCTCTAGCAATTCATTTATTTGTCTTCACATGTTAGTAAAGGGATCTACATTAATCTTTAATGTGATTGTAAGAGTGATGAAGGATGTATCATATACCTTAACGTGATGCAATTATATATTCCTCTTAATTAAAACTTAACATTATTATCAGAAGCAATGCAAAAGTTGTCTTTGACTGGTATTCCTGCCATACACGTTTTGCATGGATTCTGACTTCTTATTACTTACATTCAGAATTCAACACACAATCAATGTGCTTGTGGGGAGTCGTTAACGTAATGCATATGAGATCATGTGAATAAAATGGTTATTATAGTGTGTGGTGCAGAGATCATGTGCATAAAACTCGACAAAGAATAGTTTGTTATGTTTATTATAGTGTGTTATGCAGATGAGATCATGTCCAAGGAAGACCAACTGTTGACCTCGCTGGCATTGTCTAGCTTCAACGAAGATGGCGGTGAAACTTCCAATTATTCTTCAACCGCCCATGTAATGGTCTTAGATTATCAGAGAAACCGCGCTCAGGCTGCTATTACCACTCAATTTCAACCAGATAACAACCATATGATTTATTTCTTTTTTGGGGAGATTAAGATTTAAGTTGTTTATGTATATGTGATCACATTATCAATATCACCTCTACATCCATGCCATTGGATAATGACTATAATTAGAACACTAAAACAAAAATCAAATCTTATGAAAATTTGTATTTTTTCTTAAGAGATAATTCATAATTTTTTTAAAAGAAAAAAATTAGATTTTTCTAAGTTTGATGATGGTTGTTATCTTGAAGATATTATATATATTTGTAGCCTTTAATGACAAATTGTAATTTGAATAACAACTATTGCATGAATATTTTAATCAGTTTCTTTGAACAATATTGATACTTTTCCCTATGAATGTTTCAGTGGTATATTGTTAAGGTTTTACTAGGTAAATATGTGTCTTGTTAAAAGTTATTATGTTTAATCTTTCATGTTTTTATTTGCACCTAACTTGTGCAGCAATATTATTTTTTTAAGTTTGTTGATTTATGCTTCCTCTTCCACAACACATGAAATCCGCTAGACATATATAGATTTCTATATAGAGGATTTGTCTAGCAAAAAAAATCATATAGGTCTTCATATTTGTCCATGAGAGTTTCATCTATAGTTGGAAGTGACATTGGTTGTTGGGAAATGTCAAGAGGATGAATAAATACCCATGAATGGTAGAATGTGATAGAAGTTGTAGAGTAGGAAATTGTATACCTTCACAATTTCACACTATTTTTGCATCGCCTTAATTAATTGGACTCAATTAAGCTTCTAATTGACTAAATTATGCATTCCAAAGCCTTATTATTCCCCTTTTCTAAAAGGAAAACCTATTGTCAATCGTATTAAACCTTCTTTGAACATATCGATCAATCCTGCTCAAAAAGACTATTCTAAAGCATAAAATTACTAATATGCTATTATGTTGGCGCATGAAACCCTCCACTCCATAGGAAAAAGAAAAAAAGAAAGCATTTCTCTTAAGCTAGATATATCCAAAGCTTATGACAAAGTGTCCTTGAATTTTTTGTTTGAAGTTCTTCGTAGGTTCGGGTTCTCGAGTAAATTCTTGAAGCTCATTCAAGGTTGTGTCACCTCCCTTAGGTTCTTTGTGATTATCAATGGTACCCCATTGGGATTTTTCTCAACTTTTAGAGGTATCCACCAAGGGGACCCCTTGTCTCCATATCTCTTTATTATGATGGTTGAAGGTCTCGGTTGTAATTTTGAATGTAAATTGTTGAATGGTACCTTAGCTGATTTTTCCTCCTCTATCTCAACCAATTTCCCATCAAAAATTTGTTGATGATACACTCCTGCTAGGGGAAGCCATGATGGCTAAGGATAAAGGTTGGGTTGATGTTTTCAAAAAAATTGCTATGGCTTCTAGGAAGTGCATCAATTTTACAAAAGGTGCCATCTTTTTTCTCAATGTTGACCCTGCTCTTATAACTTGGATTTCTAGAATTCTCAATTTCAAGATCCTTCCCCTTTCCCTGATGTATCTCACCATGCCGCTTGCTATTGGTAAGGTGGATAATTCGGTCTAGTTTACTCTCCTTGAAAGAGTGCAGAGAAAGCTTGCTGCTTAGAAGGGTGCTCTTCTCAGCAATGTTGGTAAGCTTCTCCTTTCCAAATCCACCCTTCAAAGTTTGATTGTGTACGTAATGTCATTTTTTATGCCTACTGTGTAGTTAGAGAAATTTGAGCAAATCCAGTGAATATTCTTATGGTTGGGTACTGAAGAGAGGAGTCATTTCTCTCTAGTGAATTAGGAGTCTATGTGCTCTAGAAAATGTTATGGTGGCTTGGACTTGAGAAAAACTAGACAGATGAACATGCCCCTTATAACTAAAATCTATTGGAAGCTTCTGAACAACCAGGTGAAATGGATCTTTATCCTAAAGGATAAGTGTTTATAGGGTCATGATTTCCCCTCTCTTCTGGACAACGATGTTCTACCTTCAAGATCTATTATGTAGAATAACCTCATTAAGTAGTAGAATTTGCTTTCTTTGGGATCCTCTTGGCAGGTTAGATTTGGTAATTTGGTTTCTTTCTAGGATGAGAAATGGCTTTCCTTACTAGTTCTTAGTCTTCATCTGGTTATTTCTAGGGTGAAGTTAGATCTTTGTGCTCGATTGGGGTATACAGTTTTTTATTACTTGGATATTACTTTTTAACCACCTACATGGAAGATTGATCCCAATTGGTTTGACCACCCCTTCCATCTTTCTATTGAAGAGCTTCTTAGAGCTGTTAAGAATCACAAGTTCGTTAACTCTAATTTTTCATACTCTTTGGTTTGGGTGACCTCTAAAGAGGGGAATTACTTTGTTAAGACTAGTTACAGTATTCTTTCTAGTACCTAGGATTCCCTATTTGAATGGATGCAGATTTGTTGATGAAATTCTCCCCCCAAAGTTAAATTATTTTGGTGGACCATTTTTCATAAATGTATTCTCACCCTGAATAACTTGTAGAAGAAAGGTTTACATCTTGGCAACTATTGTTTCTTGTACGAGAATGAAGCTAAGTCCATTTTCCACCTGCTTTTCCATTATACCTACTCTTGGTAGGTTAGGAAAAAATCCAATCTCTTTTCAATGTTAGTTGGGTTTGGCAGAAGGATGTTATTGGTATTTTGGACACTTGGTGGTTGCCTATTTCTCACCCTATGCTCATTGAGCTTTGGTGGAAATTTTTTTCTTCACTAGGTGGGCACTCTAGAAGGAGCAAAATAATAGGGTCTATAGAGACAAAAAATCCCCTTGGTTGGTTGTGGCCAATAAGATTATCATCTAGGTTGTTGAGAATATTACCATTATCTCCTATAAACCTAAATGAAATCCTAATAACCTAGAGTTATCTATTGTGTCAATCTAAGGCCTTTCTAAGGCTCTTAATGCTCTTTGTTCTTGAATTCCGCTGAATAGGTGCAGTCCTCTCCAGTCCCCCAAAAATTGGATGGATGAAACTTAACATTGATGGCTTAGCTAGACCTAACCTAGGTCAGGCGGGTTGGGGTGTGGTTATTCATGATCATAATGGTAAAATTATTTTGGATTATGCGGTGAACTTGGGGTGCAATCATCCAACTTTTCTGGTCAATGGTGGTGGCTTTTCGTGGCATTTAGATTTTCATGCATGCTAGGTTATCAAACTTGGTCATTGAGGGAGTTTCTGGAAATACTATTCTCTTGTTGACAGGGAAGGCTAATCATTGTTGGTCCCTCCAGGACCTCATGTTGTTAGCTCATAATCTCATTATTACCCTAAAAAATAGTAGATCTAATCACATGTTTAGAAATGGAAAATAAGTTGCAGATGCACTAACCTTGGCACCTTCACCCATAATTTGGTTATCAAGGATAACATTTATCATTTCCAAAGGCATGTGTGCGAATTAATTTATTATGATGTTAAAGTACCATTGAAATGAGATCAAGATGAATTTGTTGTCAGCTCCCTTTAATATTTTCCATGCTTTTCACTTATGGAAAATTAATCCCTCTATGTAGTCTTTTCATAAGCCTATTTACTTGTGGCTCTGGCATTATTCTTTCCATTTCTATATCATGTGTTTACTTGCTCTAGAGTTTGCAAATTTTTCCATGGGGGATGAATTGGTCTAGGAAGAACCTACTGATTATGAGATGTGGAAGTAGGATAGGGAGGTTTGGCCCATCATTCAATGGGGCAAGCTGGCCTTGTATGTGGAAGGGATGCAAGGGCATGACCCCAATATTTTTGAGGAGTTTGATACCTCTTGGGAAAATGGCGTTGTCACCATTGGTAGGTGCTCCTTCACAGTGACTACTGAGCTAATTGTTGAGGTGACAAGGCTTCCATTGGAGGGTTTTTTCATTCCCTATAAGCCTAATGGTCACTATTAGAAAGATATGAATTGTTTTTTGAAAGAGGGAGAAAATGTGAATAGACTCCAAAATGGATTTAATAGGGCCAACCTCCCTAATGTTTGAAGTAAGGTTGCAGAAGTCTTGATGAGGTATGTTATGCTTGAGGTCCGCTTCCATCATTTTCATACCAATTTGTTTCTTATGCTTAACCGTCTCTATTATAATTTAAAGATGAACTTTTCCTTTTGGATTTTGTCCTATCTTGAACAATTTGTCAAAAATTTCCAAGGTAAAAGTAAGAATTTACCTATCTAGTAGGTCTAATCTTTTGTATCTACCATTACCAGGCCACTCTTTTACCCTCCCCTGCCATTGTTAAAAAGAACACCTTGGTCATCTATGACCCCACTGAACCCCCTATAGACCTCACTCCCTCTATCACCTTTGATGAAACCTCATCCATAACTCATCGTATCACTCGTGTTCATAGTAAAACCCCTGCCAATGAGGAAACTCCTCCCAAACCTATCAAATGTGTCCCCCTATTGGACCCTACTCCAATTTCTACTTCTAGATCAAATAATTCAGATAACTCTAACAATGAGTTATGAAATCCCACCACTTCCAATTCTCCCATGCACTCCCTTATTCTTGCAAAGGGTTTTGATGTCCCCAGTAACCTCTTGTCATTAACCCTAACCTCCAAAATTCCCCTAATTTTTGCATCAATCTAGAGGACACCGATGTTGAACCTAAGGTAGTTTTTTGCAATTGTGCCTCTGGTGAGCCCCTTTGCAATAAAATTAATGAAATCTCAGAGACTATTAATTTCCAGAATGATATCCTCAAGTGGCTCCTAGGTCATCTTGTTAATACCAAAGAGAGAATCCAGGTTCTGGAAATCAAGGTGTTGTAGCAATAGGTCCCATGGCCAAGGGAGGTGGAGGAAAGTGGCCATTGGGATATTATTGTCTCCCTAGCTAAGTAATTTGAGCATTAGGCCAATTGGGATAAGGAGGTGGAAGACTCTGAGCTCTCATGGGAACATAGGAGGATAAAAATAATTTACAAATGGAGATTGATGTTATTCATAGGAACTAGGAAAAAACCATGTAGTGTCTCCAAGTCATTACTAATTACAACAAGGAGGTCATGAAGAACACCACTCTTACCATCTAGGTATTTCAACAAGAGATAGGGAAAATTCATGGAAAATATGTGGCTGAGGATGGTATTGATGATAGTCACACAAAAGAGAAAGTCAAGGGGGTGGATAGCTCGATTGTGGACACTGCAGTGGATACTTAGGCTATTTAGAAGGGTCCCCTATCTTTCAAGGAGAAGCTCAACATTTTGTCTTTGGAGTGGAAGGATATTAGTGGTCTCAAGTTCCTAAGAGACCTGTAGTTGCTTTTTGGTCCCTTTCTTGTCCTTTTTTTGTGTTGTATTTGTTTCTTTCTGCTGGTTGAACTGTTTAAGTTTTTTCTTTAGTTTTCTAGGTGTTTCACTCCTCGTGATCCCCTTGTTGGCCTTGATGGTCATTTTTTGATGGGTACTGGCCCTTCTATTTTTAATCTAATCAAAAAATTAATTAAATTACCTTAGAAATTAAATGTCTTAGACTTAGGTCCTAGGACCCATTTACCCAAGGGAAAACATGTCCCTTTTAAGTCATAGGAACCAATTTTTAATATGTTTTTTGGTGGAATTTTAATTATTCAAATTCAAGTTTTAGCTGTTAGCTTTTGGAATCTAATTTTCAATAAATTAGACAAACACCTATAAATACAATTATTTTATCAATTCAAATCTAAGCATTATCAACTAGAAAGAAGACTTTAAGAGATCAATCCTAAGAGAAAATATTATTGTCAAGACCATTGAAGAGAAAATTTATCAGTCATCTATAAAATAAATTAAGATCTTATAATCATGTCAAAGTTCATATGTGTTCATGCCATGTTTTGGAGCTAATATTGTGATGTAGGTTTCAAGCATTCAAGCAAGCACTCAAGCATCAAACAATCAAGCCAATTCATGCAAGATCCAAGCCTTAGAGTGATGTGTTTGATTTTAGTCCTCTAGGGACAACCATTAAGGGTTTGGTGAGTTGTAACAAGATTTTTTCATTCATTATTTCCTTCATTTGGTCATTATTTTGTTATCAAGGTTTAATTACCAAACATGGGGTTTGACTAAGAAAAACCCCCATTCACCCAAAACACACATTTTTTCTTCTCTCTTTATATGTGCAGATTTAGAGGTGAAGAAGGATTGAAGTTGATAAAAAGATCAATTTTGTAAAGTTGCATAAGTTGTCATCATCATTGCTAATCTACAAAAACTCATAAATTTTATTTCTAGCTTTCTGATAGTCAAACCTAGAGAAACCAAAAGCTTAGATATGACATCAAAGGATAGAAACAACTGATTTTGGACCCCTTAACTAAGATCCATTCACCCTTGGGTGAATGAGTCCCTGATCAAAGCTCAAAATACACTTTTAATCATAGGTGCACACCATCAGAACCTTCTTAGATGTGCCTATGAATTGTCATTTCCTTTTTTATTAGCATCGAATTTTACATTTCAAGTGTTAGGTCATATTTCATTTAAATAATGCACTTTAAATAATTAAAAAACATTCCAAATCAGTCATTTGTGTCATAAGAAAGAAAATATCCAAGATCCAAAATAGGGTTGAATCACCTAAAGGTTGAAATTCATTCATATCCTTTTGTGATCTTCTCACTTTCAAATGAAAATGGAGAAAGGTGTGTGTGAATCCTAGGCCATTTCATCATTCTACATTGATTGAATCCATTCCCCTTTTTCCTACCATTTCATTTTGGTGAACTTAATATTGTTAAGGTGTCTTGTTCATCATTTTGGTGAAGCTGACATTGTACATCATAAATTTTGATTTAGATCTAAAATCCTAGATCTAGGTTTTGCATTAATTTGTTTTGCATCTCATTTAGGGTTTCAAAATTGCATTTTACATCATTTAAATTGAAAAAAGTTCAAAAATATTGAATACATCTTGCATAGTAGTTGCATTAAGGGTGTCCTTCAGTCATTTACATCAAAAAATTTAGTCAAAATTGCATCTCAAAAGTTGTCATTTTGTTTGTTTTTTTCCATCAAATTGCATGTGAATTTAGTCATCAAATTTTGGAAATTTCTAACTTAAAGAATCTATTTGCAACTTGAAATAGAGAAATTGAACATTAACTTAGAAACTCAAATTTTAATTTTTCAAATCCCTATAAAAAGACCCATTCACCCTTGGGTGAACCTGTCCTTGTATATGCAATTTTTCAAATTTCTAGGCATGAATTTGTCTCTTTCTGCTTTATTTCTTGCTATTTATAGATCTCAATTTTAGTTTCAAAAGTTATTGTTTTCTGTATTTGTTTGCATTTAAGTCAATTGATCAAAACAAGTGCATTACTCAAAAGTAAAATTTGCATTCAAAAGTCATAATTTTCATGTTTTTGCATTCTAAAATTAGTAAAACTAGACATGACATCGCTAATGATAACATGAGTGATTATGGGGATGATTTGCAAGTTATGGTCAACCTTATTAACATCCAACCAGTCATAAGGGCCAAACCATATTGTCTCTTAACAATGTTTTCTCACAAAATGACAATTAAACATGCACTTGATGGCCCTCATTACATAGCCAAAAGAATCAACGACAAGCTTGAAAATGGGTTGTTAATTGATCCTATGTGTGTAGAGAATGTGATTATAGAGGAATTATTATTTGTGCATGAAATTTAACAAGATTCTTGTGAATAATTGAAAACATGGATCAAAACATATGATGGTCTTTCTTGCCCTACGATAGGTTTGATCACTCTCCCATTAAAAGTTGGATCAAAAAAATTGAATTTTTTTATTCTCCATCATCTCGTCTATTGTGTGGTCTCAAAATGTGCCCCATTTTTCTCATTGGAAAAATGTGGACCCCCTTTTTTCTGCTACTTTTCTTTCCTTCCCTTTACTTTTGCTTGCTTGGGTGTGTTTCTTTTGGAGGAAATGATAAAATGGTAAGTTCTAATCCAACCTGCCTGGTCTTGACCAAGTCCTTACTTTTCTAGTGTTGGAGTGCTACTAAATATTACCCCCAGGTCCTAGGAGTTGGTGTTGTTTCTCTAAGGATATTACAGTATCTTCGGTATGTTTCAATTTTCACCTGGATGGTAGTCATGCCCGATGGGTCATCACCTAGATAAATTTTTCCTAATGTGCACGTTTCCCTTCTTTGCTAGTTAGCCTGATAGTGGATTTTATTTTCTCTGGATGTAGAGACCAAAAATTTTGTTGTAAATATGTTTTTAACCAATTTGGTCTCATTTGCACCCAATCCCCCTGGTCTCCCTTTGCACCCAATTCTCATGAACCTGGTAGGTAAAAGTTCTAATTCCTAGTAATTTTTTCAAGGTACTATGTTAGATGATTCAAGCCTCATTTGATTGTGAATTTTTAAGTATCTAAAAGGTGGCTTTTCTTATAAAGTCTTTGCCTCATAATAATTGAAGTGACATGTAAGTGTGCCACATTAGCCTTCTACGTCATCTTCTTCTCTAATGGTGGGCCCTATGCAAAAATCAAGGAGTTCATGATTTGAACCCTAATCCACCATGATTGCACCTTTCTTCAGGGAAATTAATGCATGGAAAAAGTAAATTAATGAAGGTGGAAAACAATATATGTACTTGGCACCACCTCATGCATGCAATTTCTTTCATAACACTCCACCTTGTGCCATACTGCTCACACACAAAGACATTAAAGAATTAAAACCAAGATTGTGGCATGCAAAGAAACATAAGCCTTGAGAAGCTGAAAAACATAGCTACCAAGGGTTTTTAGGGTGTGCTTAGAAAATCATATCACCAACAAAAATAGGTATGCTTTGAAAAATTGAAATTCTGCTAATTTTTCTATGCATGCATGTCTCAAGTTAAATGAAATTACCCCTGGTTTGTTAATTGAAATGTTGATTATGTTGAAAAAAAATTAACTTAGAATTACATACTGTAAGTTTATGAATTATTGAAAATGGATGGTTAGATTTAACCCTAAGTCACACACAATGCACACATCTGCTAATAATGCAAGAAACTTAGAAAAATATGATCACTTCTAGAAGGATGCCAATAGATGAGGAATTTGAATCCCCTATTTCATAGGCTAGATCAATCCATGGGATAATTACAGACACTCATCCAAGATGGTTTACTAACACTAAACTCATCATGTGGATTTGACAAGAGAATGCCTCTAAGTGTGCAAGCAACATTATCAAAAGTGGCATGCATTTGGCAGGAGGTTTTCCTCCAAAAATGGAAGCCCTTGAACTAGTAATGAAATGTATGAATTGGTATGACACAAACAAGAAGGTTGTTGAGAAAGAAGGGAGAGTCTATGCTGACCTCTCTTTAAAAGGGATTGTATACACATTTGGGCTACCTATATTTAGCCAAATGAATCTGTTGGATATGCAAGTCTTAGACATGACATACATGAGTGTAGAAGAGAAAAATAGGAAATTTATGAATGCAACATGGTGCCAAAAGGAGATTACCAAGAAAATGAGATAGATCCCGAGGTCTGTGTTTATTCAAGATGTCCAAGACATCATAACTCTATTAAGGATAATAGTTGCACTAAAAGATGCAATCAAATTTGAACCCTAGATGTTTGGGCTTATAGTGAAAATAATGGAAGGCCCTATGCAAATTCACTAAGAGAGTTTCATTAGCAACAAGCTATGGGAAAATTTAATGACGTTCCCAAACACCCTATGTTTTCTACGTCTTCTTATGTTGTTTATTCCTACGCCCTACGGGAAAACATACAAGGATTGAACAAAGTTGGTACCCTAGGTAGAGAACCAGGGAATAATTTGATATATGCTCATGTACCTTAGATCACTATCCATCAATACTAGGAGCATTACTAAAGGGTTAACGATGTGTTTTCTATGAAGTCGGTAAGAATAATGGAAGGTGATAAAGCCAAAAGGTTGTCCCTGGAAGCACAAAGTGTTATTCAGTTAGTTGGGGGTTGGTATATTCAGTTTCTTACTTTCTCCTACATCGGGGTGGAAGGATTCAATGGATACCCTTTTATGTTACCCAAGTATCTACCAGAAAAGATGTTGTTGCTAGAATAGGTGAGATAGATGCACACTTCTCATTCCCTTTTCTCATAAGCACTTAAGAAATGTTATGTCAAATTCCCCATCACCATTGAGAATTTCAAATGTGTTGTGGAAAAAAATGTTGATATGTGTAAGCAAGAGTTAAAGTTGTATAAGTTGGAGTTCTTTACACTTCAACAAAAGAATTATGATTCAGAGGGAAACCTTTCCAAGCAAATATGTAGTGATTATGCTCATGTTTATGATTTAGAATATTTTTGGCATAATTGTGATGACGAGCATTAGGTAAGGAAGTGATCATACTAGAGGTTGTCATTACAAGTAGCAAGGCTTCTTGGACTCAATGATATTTCATAGCAATTGGATACAAATAACAGAGAGGTATTGAATCCAATTTATGATACATAAAATATTTTTGATGAACCTATCCTAGACCCATATTATACAATGAAGGAAATAGTAACCACTAGAAGGATATTTTTGAGCAAGTGTTGACATACACTCAACCCTATATTTGTGGTTATAATAAAGCATTAAAAGAAGCTGGGGTAACACTCACGTACCTGCCTAATGTGAAGATAAAGCAATAGATAGAGGATGAATCAAGGTATGCTGAGACTGCTAAAGGAAAAGAAAGGTTGGAAAAAAAGGGGCAGCTCAACATGGTGAGGAAAGAATTCCCAATACTTCAAGCTGAAGAATTCCAGTGATGCTAGCTAGCCAACATAAAGAGACTGCGGTTGGTTAGGCCAATGTAATAGTAAAGCTTAAGGCTCAATTTTCTTTCACAGTAAATCCAAAATCTTATCCTATGATTGATGAAGAGGTGAGAATGAAGACACACACGCATGCTAAGATAAGATCTACATCTCAAAAAGTTGTAGATATATTTACCTCTACACCTTTAGTTAATATGACAACAATGAGACAAACACTAGGAAGGACTCCTACAATTCAAGAGGAAAGTACTAAGCCAAATGAACAAGAAGTTAGAAAGCAATGGGAGAAGCTAACTACCATCATGAAATAGTTTGAAGAAAAATGATCTAAAGAAAATATTATGGTGTAGCCAGTGGTGGAAGAAGTACTAGATATAGGGTGAAATCCTATGGATCAGGAAGAAGAATATTTTATAAGAGGATCACTCACCCAAGAGGTGGGAAACCCTGAGAAAATTAATGAAAAAGGAATAGGGGATACTACAGGATAGAATTCCATTGATGATATTTGTAATGAAGATACAGTTGATGATAAACTTTCACAGGGAAGAAGTAAAGATGATGTTGAGAAACCATAGGCTTCTAAGAAATTAGGAGAAGGTCAGGTTGAGAATTAAAATGTAGATCCCTCACAAAAATTGGGTGGTGAATTAAGAAAGGTGGAGAATCCTAATGTTTCCATACAACAATAAAATGATGCCCCAAGGACTAATGTTGAACACATAGCAGGATAGGAGAATATAAGTCTCGAAAAGGAAGAGACAGTTATCAATGAAGATAAGTTGAAATCCATGCCAGTGAGCGCAAAAGGTGTTCAAGTTCTAGGATGTGTGATAGGTAATGTTGATAATTCAAGAGAATTTCTTGAACATGCAGATCATCAGGAACAAAGAAAAATTGAAGAGGAAGAACAAAATGAAGAAGCACCTAACTAGCTAGTCAAGCAAATGGATTTGCCATTGGAGGTGGAACTACTGCCTCTGGATCTTAGAAGTTTAATATAAGAAGTAGAGACCCCTAAACCTAGAGGTAGAGAAAAGATAAGGAATTGTATGAAGAGGAATGTAGATGGAGGGAGAATGCTCCAAATAGCTACTCTAGTAGGAGATAGGAGAAAGCATGAAATAAAACCTAGGGATTATAGGGTAACAACAATTAATATTGTGCATTCATCACGAGGACATGAATTAGAAGAAATGAAAGTAAATTTAGAGATAACTGTCACTAGGGTACAAAAGAGTAAATAGATGAAAGGAGAGCTAAAGGATTTTATTTCCTACTTGGAAGGTTTTATCAAGTCCCTAGCCCAATCTGATCAAACACAAATTGAATTACCCCAAAATACAGTACTTATATCTAAGGAGCAAGTATAGGCCATTGTAGTGCTTTGCCATAAGGTAAGCGTATTTGAAGAATGGATCGAGTGCCTAGAAAGGTAGGGAGAAGATTTAATCAAGGATACAATTGGGAAACATAAGGAGGCATATCATTGTGTGACAAGTCTAAAATTTTGGAAGGAGAATGTCAATTTTGCTAAGAATAGATTGATGTAGAAAGGTGAAAGTTAAAATCTCTTATTCAGATAGATGTCCACGAGTTGGTGAATGAAAACATAACCATGGAACAAGAAGTTTTGGTATTTGAAAAGTGAAGAAAATAAGTGAATTGAGAAAGTGACACTTTGCTACAAGGTGTAGAAGGATTTTAAAAGGTCACTAAGAGATGCAAGAAGCTGATTAATAGAGATGAAAGCTTTATTGAAATGTTAGCATAGAAAATTTGTGATCCCCAGAAATTAGGGAAGGGTGATAAAGAGGTAAAATATTTAAAGGAGTGGCTTGAAAGGGTGAATAGGGACCCTGTTCACTCATTAAGCTGGGAGGTTATTGATAAAATTATAAAGTACAAGAATGTCATGGTCAAATATGAAGCATAAATGATGCAGAGAAATGAAAACATCATTCAAATATTAGGAGATTATGCTAGGATTAAGTATAGTTGGAAAGTGATTCAGGAAATTTCAAATGAGTGTATACATCAAGTGTTGGTCGCTGTCTAGAAATATCAGTAGAGGAAAGGTGAAGATGAGTCTTCGGACCCAAAGTTCAATGAAGAAGAATAGATGGTCAGATACTGGATGCCAGATGTTTTGTGCATTTATATAGTTTTGAAGTGAATTTTCTAGGTTTGTTCCCTGTCCTGGTGAAGGTGGCTAGTTCCAGAGATTTTAAAAAGCACCAACAATCTTGTTTTGTGCGAAGTACTCGAGAATTGGAGCTCGAAGTTGAAGATTGTTGTTGATGATAAAGTCAAAATATTTTGACTTTTCCTAGAATGTTCTGATGACAATTGTCACCTGCCACGTGCTACATTTTATTGTGTTTCTCTCATTCTCTTTGATGGACTAAGTTTAAACTCTTTAGGGCCTTGTTTCAATAAAAGGTTATTTACTATTTTATTTTATTTTAAGTTCAGAATTTATGGATGAACTGGAGAACCTAAATGTTTTTAAGTTTTGTTCTTTTTCCTATTTTCTATTTTATTCCAGATTAAAAACTTGTATTTTTTAGTAGAAGTTAATTAATATCAAAGCCAATTTCAAAGCTATTTCCTGATATGAAATTTTACATAACTGATTGTTTGTTCCTTTTAGAGAAGGTTGTGTGTTGCACTATTTAAGGGTGCATATTGACACTATCCAAAGAAAAATAATCCCCCTTTTCCTTAAAATATTGCATCATTCTATGCCTATATGTGAAGCAATCTAATGATGTATGGAATGGTTTGATCTGGTTTGGTTGTTTCTTAAGGCATGCATGGATAATACCTGGGAGAAATTTTACTTTTCAATATTTTTGTGTGCTTTATTTTAGAATAGATGTTTAAATTTCATAATTTTTTCTAAAAAAGTAATGAATGCATGGAGTTTTATTGTAAAATATTTTGATTCCATGAAATTTTTGAATGATTAAAGATAAAATCTACTTGGATAAATGAAAGCTATTTGAATTTCATTAAATATTATTGCAAATTCATTGATTTCATGAAGTTATTGAATGACTGAACCAAGATTATTTTCATTTCTTTATGATACCTTCCAAAACCATAAGGACCATTTACCCCTCATGTGTAATAGTGTTATCACAACGATCTCTGAGCAAACCTAGTCCGTCAAGACCTGACATAAATGAGCCTTGGGATTAAGCCAATTTAACCTTAGATTTAGGTTGTCCTAGTTCAATCTTTCAAGAAAGATAGGTTCTCGTGGAGTCTCTGTGAGAATTTTATTTTTCTATTGGTGTGTGACTATCATCTATGTCAATACCATCATTAGACCAATTCTATGTAAAGTTATGCTACCCATGGCTATGCTCCATAGATGTCATCTCGCCGATTATTCATAAATGCTTGAAATTTATATTTGGTAATGAAATCTTTATAGTACGGGTATGTGTAGGATCATCATGGAAAAAAAGGACCCTTAAGTGGCAAAAATTTCAGAAAAATCAAAGTTAGGTAACTTGACGTAAAAATTTGAATAAGTTATTTATATTATTTCAAAAATATGTAAGAATAGAATCTATAGCGAATTGAATATAGTTTCTAAACTACTAGGTATTTAAAAAAAAAATCTATTTGGTAAAAATTTGAAATTTCAATGTAGTAGTACTTAAATTTCAAGGAAAAAATAAGAAGTAGGTGTCTGTCTGACCACCCTAACCACAATAAAATGATAATATTTTTTTATAAGATTTTAAATATAATTAGAGGACTCATTTCTGGATGTGATGCATATTTTTTTGTAGTTTTTTTCCAAGTAAATAATTAATTATGATTTTTTTATTACAAATTTTAAAAAATATAAAAACTTGTATGTCTCACCACCTTAACTTGGTCAAAACTTCACGAAATTCAATTTTATATTTCTAATCCTATAGTATGTGAAGCATAGAATGTGATGCATGTTTCAGATTCAAAAAATGTGATACCATTTGAAAGCTATAGATGTTTTTCAATCAACCTATCAATCGTGACTTTAGTCATAATTCAAATAGAAAATGAATAATAATAATTTATTAAATTCAAAGTAAAGAATAATTTATATCGGTGGAAATTTTAGAATCTCCTTTAAAAAACCTTTTCGTTTCATCAATTTTGGGTTAAAAAAAAGTCATCAGCCACATACCCTACACATACTCATCATATTGCCACTTTTTGGCCCATCATGATCCTGCACATACCCGTACATCATAGTGGGGTTCAATCCTTTATCTCTTGTTGGAAATTTTCCTTGGATTTATTTTTACCTAAACCCATGGAACCTATTAATTGTTGTGAAGAATTCTTTTTCAAATCTTATCAAAATTTTGATGCAACTTAGTGCATAGTAGAATTATCCCTTATTAATATTCCTGAGTCTATGAATGTTTCACCTTCCTAACCTATCACTAATGAACCTATGATTAAACCAAAATACCTTTCGAGTAACCAAGACAAGTCCACCACACTTCCTCCTCCCATTTCCTACAAAAGACCAAGAGATAACCATACAACTCCTTTGGTACCTCTCAAAATCAAACAAGTTTATAAACCTAAAGAAAAAGTGATTGACAACACTCAATGGTTCCTTCCATTCCCTTTTATAGGAAGAAAAGAAACTAATGGTTGATAAACCTCCTCCTACACCATCATAACTTGAAAACAATGCAAGAATAAACCAAAATTCTAAAGAGAGTGTTGGTTTTTTTTTAAAGAACCAAACTAATCTCTAGAAAATACCTATGGATTTTTCCATTTTCCAATTATCAACATTTCTAAAGGGATTGGCCAACGAATGAATAGAGGTTGCAACACTTCTATTCCTACTCTTTGGGATTTGTGAAACCTGGGAGGGTGATCCCATATTGTATACTTAAACACTTTACACAATATCAATCAAATATATTGTCAACAGTAGATAACTCTCATAAAATAATTCAATAATATACAACAAATAAGTTGGCAGCTTATGCATTAATGTCATATATATTGAGCATGAGAGTGAAACCTTAACAACAAACAACAACAATAGTGTCCCTTTGAGATTTTATGATTTAAAGATTGAGTAGCTAATGAATCAACACTGAAAGTTAAACACAAATACTCTCCATGAACCAATGTATTTATACCAAGCATGGAGTCAATACCATTCAATGTTACCTAATAAAAATTCAAATGATAGCACCTATAACCTCAAGAAATATTTCATTACAACATTTCTCTATTACGTTCGTGATTACTACTTACACATAACCTAGCACCTAGTTATTGTAAGTCATTAATCTCATATAAGCACTTACATTAATTCATTGAACCAATAAGCAAGCATGAAACTAAACATCCATCAGACAATGATAGAGACAAATAAAAGAAATCATCTATTACTTTAACTCATAACTCACAATACACATACAAGGAGAGACAATAGCCATGAAACTGATATTACTCTGTATTATAAATGCTATATCATTATTATATTTACATACATAAGTATGAAATCCAAAAGAAACTTAAGACAAAGACTCTAAATCTTCCACCTTAGTAATGTACTGAGAATACCTGACATCAATTAAAATCTTGGCTTCTTTAACAAATATGTCCATCCTTGATTCAATTTCCACCATTGTGTCAATATTTGAATTGAGCAAAATATAGTCAGTGACACTCAAGGTCATTATGGCTGCTCCAAGCATTCCTCCCAAATCATTCTTCCAGGTTTCAAATGGATGCAATTCAGCTTTCTGATTCAATATCTGAGGCATACCACGTTCTTCCATCTCCTTGAATATCTTCAACTTACTCTGGAGCTGTATACCTAACTTTCCATGGAAAGTAGTTATCTCATTTATTGAGCCAATAGTTTGCAAGATATTAGGAATATTGGTAGGTGCCTCGGGGTCCTTATTCATTTTTTTCATCATTTCTCTCAAAGCATTTACCTTAGCAATCTAATTATTCCATTCATTCCTGAAGGCCTCCTGTACTTGCAAATACTTTGTATTTGCATCATTCATATTCTTAAATGTGGCCAAAACATCATTAGCCTTGTGGACCAACTTGATTATACTATACTTCAGCACATCCTCAAAAATATCATTTTCTACCTTGACAATTTCAAGTTTGGCCTACTTGACATTTTCTTTTTTAGTAGTCAATTGACCTTTCAAGTCATCAATTCTTAAGGCTAAGGTTTTCCTATCATGTGTATACATATCAAATAAAGAAGAAGAAGATGGCTTAGTTATTTTATTTTGAGTAGCCTGAACAATGGCTCTCATTTGATTCAGTTCGTTCAAGGTATTATTATACTCTTTAACCAAAGATTCATATTTCTTTTGAGAAATATGTGCAACATCCACATTAAGCATTGCGGCATGTGAAGTTAACTCAGTTTATTGGATAGGAGTTATGTCAGTATCTCTTTTGACCACTAGTGAACCAATAACTTCTTCAATAGCCCTAGCCACATCATGTTTGCTAGTATTAGGCACCATAGACCAAATTGCAAGATTATACAACTTTGGACTAATCCAAAACCAAATACTTTATCCTCAAATTGGTCTTTAGATATCAAAGCTTGAGGATCTCTAATAACTACATAATATGTTATAGCGGTAGTGATAGTACACCCTAGTAACAACATAATTCCACTATCCTTGACAATTTTTTGAGCTTCAGTGGGAGTAATATTTGCAATTTCAGCTCTAATTTTCTCTTCCTCTACTTTCTCAGCTTCATCCTAATGAGAAGGTTCAACATTAGCTCGGGCTGATTCAATTCTCTCCTTTATCTCCTTACTCCCTTGTTGAATCATAAACTCTTGAAATTCCTTAGACTACAAAAATTTATCATCAGCTAAAAACTCATCACACTCCCTAATCCTAGGATCATCATCATTGTATCTATCATACTGCCATTTGACAATCCTATTAGGAGGGACATCTGAACTATGAGTTTGTTCAATATGAGGAAGGGGAAATTTCTGCTCCACCTCCTCATTTCTTGGCACATGTTTTGCCATTTGTTCTTCCCTAACTTCTTGAACATCTACAGGCTACTCTGGGACATCCATAGCCTATTGTTGTTGTTGTTGTTCTAGGAGAACTTAGTATTTTCCAACAACCTCCTTTACCTTTTCCTTAAACTCCCCAAATTGATAGTCTCTTATCATAGTAAAGGCTCTCTCCAAGGTGTTTGCAATTACACTGTATGGAATTATGTAGAATGCATTCCATTTCATAATTTTCTCCTCAAGGTTTCTTATAGCTTTCCATTCTCTTTTCCTAGTCATGACAACCTCATCACTTGTCAGATTCCTTAGTACATCATCTTTATACAAAAATCCATGACATATGATGCCTAAGATTTTTTGTCTTCTTCTTCCTGCCACAAACTGTTCTGGATCAAAAAATATAATCTCATCAATAGACATCCTAAGATTATTTACCATGATGCCAAGCTTTTCATACCCCTCAAGGGCAGTGACTTTGAAGTAATCAAAAGTATATTGGGGATGTATCATAGTGCCTTTTTCGTCCTTTCTAAACATTTCATAATTCATGATATCAATTTACCACATGAGCTCCATGAAAGCCAGTTTGTCTGAGACATATAGGGGTAGACAATGAGGTGCCACCTTAGCTCCATAGGCCTTGATGAAAGTATATTCAAAATGTAGAAACCAATCTCCCCAATTATGTGTGGCCTTAGAATTTGGTATATCTTTTGGGCTCATAAGACTTCTAATTTATGGAGAAAGTCTAAGCATAGGTGCTACAACCAATGACTCTAAGATACCATATCCTACAACATTGGTAAACAAGATGTAGTTGGAATTGGAACAATATTGAACCCAAATGTATGTCCACATTTGTATAGGTATAGAATTATTCTCTTTGTCCTTAATCTTCAGATTTAATTTCCTTTTCCACTCATAATCACCTTCCCATAAGAGCATATGCATCAACAAAGAGTAATGGGGAAAGGAAAAAAGGAGAAACTCCTTGTTGAAATTGAGGAAATCCTCATGCATCCATTCAACAACAAAGTTAGCATAATCAAAACTAGTGTGTCTATTATGATTTTGTATATCCACCACCATCACCAATAAATCAGGAGCTATCCTAACCTCAAAATCCTGAGCTAGTACTTTATTTAAGCAATAATAAGTGTGTTTGAAATAATCTTCAAACTCCTCACACTTAAAAGGCTCAACATCCTTAGCAGTAAATCTCTCCCTACTCATGTGTCACACAATCAGTGCTTCTTTGAATGCAAATTTTATCCTCTCATGCTCAACATACAATTTAGCATGTCTAAAATTTGTAGTATAATTGGGATTTAACCCAAATACATTTATCATCTTATCCTTTTTTACCTCCAAAATTATATGACCATTCTCACTTTTGATTGTCTTGTCAGTAGGGTTATAATGCCTTGCTAGTTCCATCATTAAATACACTTCTACAAACACATTCGGGACCACCAACTTTCCAAGGTTCAACCCCCATAAAAACATGTGGGCTTGCTAGAATTTCACCTATTGAAAGCATACTGAAACAATTCCCATCCACTTTGGGGTTGGGGTTTTTCACCAATTTTTCCAACATTATCAGTCAACCTAGTGGTCATGACAACTTGACTTGTAGGCCTTTTACCGATTCATGACCCTCCTTCTTTGATACCTCTAGAGGCCTCTTGCATAAATTTTTTTGTTTCTTTCTTTGCACTCCTAGACCTAATGGATGTTGCAGGAGTACTTGGCGAAGGGTTAGACACTGTCACTAGATTAGAGTTAACATCAGTTGGAGCATCCTGAGTTTTAAATATTTTCAACCTCTTTTGTTTTGGTTTCCTTTCTAGTCTAACACTAGATTCAATCGGCTATGGATCACTCATGTTTGTAATGCAAATGGAACTATGGTTTACAATTTCTCACAATCAAATGATACCCTTTACAATTATGATAGGACAAAACACTACTATTGAACATGACACTTTTCCTCACAATTTATACAGTGCTTAATCACCAAATTGAAACTAGCAGAAATGAAACTAGACAATTCCCTAATGTCTTATCAATTCTCCAAGGAATTCAGCTCACTACTTCAATTAGATGGAAATATCAGCTTTACTTAGCCAGGTGAAAGTTGTGCCACTCTGGTTATTGATAACTCCTAGACCTTGCCTCACAATTTCTTTAGCTTCTAGTATCCTTTCCACTATCCAATGAATTCAAATGCATGATCAACTAGATATCTACTTTCTGTTATGACCAAGAGAGAGTCGTGCCACCATTAATACTTGATGGTAAGCTCATGCGAGAAAAATAATGATTAGTTGTTCAGGTTTAAATGTTGATCGTTGATCTTTTAGGTTTAAATAAGATGAAAGGTTACTAATTCATCTCGCCACCTTCCTCTTTGCTTTATATGAAATGCTCAAGATTCTGCCACATTTCCTCTTCATGTAGTAGTTGTCACTCCTTGCTAATTTACTTCATCCTCGCCCAACTCTATTAGCGATACAAGAGTTTTATGTGATGAAATCTCATCCCTTAGATTTGTGACCCTTTCCTTGATCACATTCCTTTTAATCACTTCTCACTTATGGGTATGTGTAGGATCATCATGGAAAAAATAGGCCCTTAAGTGGCAAAAAATTCAAAAAAATCAGTGTTAGGCAACTTGACGTAAAAATTTGAATAAGTTATCTATATTATTTCAAAAATATGTAAGAATAGAATTTGTAGAAAAGTGAATGTAGTTTCTAAACTACTAGGTTTATTTAAAAATAAATAAAATCTATTTGGTGAAATTTTGAAATTTCAATGCAGTAGTAGTTAAATGTCAAGGAAAAAATAAGAAGTAGGTGTCTGTCTGACCACCCTAATGATAATAAAATGATATTTTTTTATAATATTTTATATATAATTAGAGGACTCATGTTCGGATGTGATGCATATTTTTTTGTAATTTTTTTCCAAGTAAACAATTAATTATGAAAATTTTATTACAAATTTTAAAAAATATAAAAAACTCGTATGTCTAACCACCTTAACTTGGTCAAAACTTCATGAAATTTATTTTTTCTTTTTTTAATCCTATATTATGTGAAGCATAGAATGTGACACATGTTTCAGATTCAAAAAATGTGATACCGTTTGAAAGTTAGAGATGTTTTTCAATCAGCCTATTGATTAGGACTTTAGTCGTAATTCTAATAGAAAATGAATAATAATAATTTATTAAATTAAAATTAAAGCATAATTTATATTGGTGGAAAGCTAAGAGTCTCCTCTAAAACCCTTTTCATTTCATCAATTTTGGGTCAAAAAAAGTTGTCAGCCACATACCCTACAAATACCCATAATATTGCCACTTTTTGGCCCATCATGATCCTGCACATACCCTTGATCTAGCTTTGTACCTTGGCTCCTATCAGTGATGAGAGATAAAGTGAAAGCATCATATTTGGACATGTACACCTACATGAAAAATCAATGGCACAAAAGGTATTGCAAACAAGTTGTACCTAGATTAGCGAAAGAAGCTTTTTAAAATAAGGAACTTTATCATTCATCGCTAATAGAAAGTAAAGCTTTGAAATGGATCAACAATAAATGATTAAATATTAGGGCATCGCTCATCGCTAATTCTCCTCATATGATTTGCTTGTGTATCACTAATCAAGAACTTAGTGCTCAAAATAAATCTATGAGAAGCGATGTAATGGAAATTCATATCCTTGCTCATCATTGATTTGAAAAGTCATTTTATAACATATCTGTGATAGGCGATGAAAGTAAGATCATAAGGCCAGAGGGCATTGCTCATCACTATTATAATATTGAGAGGTCAGAAACTATTCGCGATAAGCGATCCTTCAACAATACCAAGAACCTCACTCATCAGCCATTTAAATTAGAAGTTCAAGTAGCTATTCACGATGAGCAATATCAAATAGATATTACTCCATCACTGCTTGTTGATTTAGAACATTCACTTCAAAAGAGATCAGCGATGAGCTATAAAGAAAAAAGGCCAGTTGAAATTAAGTGAGAACCTTTAGGCACATGTTCATAAGTTGTTTTAATGGAGGGGATTCTCTAGGGTGATACGATAGAAAGGAATTAAGGACTCCAAAACCATAATAAGACATAGGATAGAAATTTTAAGAATGACCAACAATGGGCAATAGGGAGTCAACAACAAAATAAAACATTCAAGCGCTTATGAAAAATGAATCATAAACCCTCCCAAAATGTGACAAGGGTTTAAAATGGAACAAGAAAATCAAGGTTCCATGAGTGGCTTTGACTAGGGACGTATTCCTCTTGTAGGCATGGCAAGATCCCAAGAATCTCAGGTTGAGGCAAACACATTTATATGGATTAAAAACTAGAGGACCCAAACCAAGGAGTTGCTCAGACAAGGTAGTAGGACAAAAGAAAACACAACCAAAGAAAACACACCTATACATAATATACAAAATCAAACCATACATGGAAAATAACATACTTAGGAGAATTCTACCTTTAAGAACTATCCATGTACTGGAAATTTGAAAATTTCACCTATTAAGCTTTGAAGGAAATATGAATCTTCGCCATGAGTGTTGTCTATCAAATAAGGACCAGTCCATAAAGCTTCAAATTTCCCATGCTTTCCCTTATCCTGAGCTCTTGCATTCCAAGCTAACACCATACTCTTTACTTCAAACATTTTGGGAGAATCCTTCTTGTCATGTAGATGCTTAACCTACAGTTGCATCTTCATGTTTTTAACCTGAGCTTCCCTCCTAGTCTCATCTAACTGCACTAGATTATTCATTCTGTGTTACATGTCATCACAAATTTATTCATCATATTCCTACACAAACTTATACATTTTGATTAGGTTATTATGTGGCAATATAGCCTCTTAGACCATATACTAAGCTAAATGGTGAATATCTACTAGCCTTTTCTGCAGTCACTCTATCTGCCCAGAGTTCCAATTTTAACTTTGAGTCCCAAGCCCTTTGTTATTTTCCATAACTCTCTTGATTATCTTCATCAAGCTCTTATTACTAGATTCAGCTTGACCATTCCCTTGAGGATGGTAAGGTGAAGAGTAAGAAACTTGTATTCCATGTCTTTCACAAAAATCCTTGAATTCATTTTATCTAAAACACATAGCATTATCTGAGATAATCCTCTGAGGGACTCCAAATCTGATGAGAATATTATTTAATAGGAAATCAACTACCACCTTACTTGTTTCCTTCTTTATAGATATTTCTTCCACCCATTTTGTAAAATAGTTAGTGGTAACAAGAATCCATTAATGGCCTCCACTATATTTTTTAGATATTTCTCCAATGAAATCGATTCCCCATTGTTGGAAGGGGGCATAAATCATCATAGGCCTGAGTAGTAAATTTCCTGAGAACTTCAACTTTCCTAAGAATCATTGACAAGAATCACAAGTTTTAACAAACTTGTGAGCATCCTTGAAAAAGTGGCCACCATAATCCAGCTCTCAAAATCTTGTGTAGTGGTTTTTTCCATGTAGTGACCACCACAAACCCCATTGTGCATCTCTTGCAGAAGTTCCAATGCTTGCTTTCCATCTACACATTTGAGAAGTACACCATCCAGGCTTCTCCACCATAACTCATTGTCAATAATCACATACTTGATAGCATGCAATTTCAATGTTCTTTTTTCATTTTCAGCCATATTAGCAAGACACTGCAAAGTTTGTAAATACTGGATAATTCTTCTATACCATCCACATGTTTGCATATCATAGAGAGGTGCAACATCAATTACTTCAATCTGATTAACTTGATTAGCTTCCAAATTTTCCTCTTCCATTAATTTGGCTAGGCCCTATCCTCTCACCAATTTGGTAATCTAGAAATCAATGTTGAATTCCTAGATCTTGTTGATCCATCTACACCTTCTACCTATTGTCTCTTGCTGAGTAAAAATGTCCTTCATAGCAACATTCAGTACAAAAGCTATAATTGTAGCCCCTTGTAGGTAAGTTTTGAAATTTTTTACAGCCTTTACCAAAGCATATGCCTACTTCTCGGTAGTATCATATTTTAATTTTGCAGCTTGTAAAGATTTCCTAAAAAATGCAATAGGTTGTTCAAACCCTTCCTCATTTTTCTATAGTAAGATAGTAGCAATGGTATGAAATGAGGAAAAAGAGAAAATATGCATTGGTTTAGAAAAATTAGGAGACTTCAAAACTAGAGCTTCTTTGATGGCTTGTTTTATTTTCTTGAAAACTTTGCTAGGATTTTTACTCCAAAGCACCTTTTCACCTTTTTTCAACATTTTGGAAATAGGTCTTGTGATTTCTACAAAGTTGGTTACAAATCTTCTCAAAAAAAATATTTTCCCAAAAAATGACTGAATCCCCTTGATGTTTTTTGGCTGAGGGATATAATCAATGTTTGCCACTCTTTCAAGGTCTATTCTTACTCCTTCCTTGGACACAATATGGCCTAACAATTTTCCCCCGGTGACCCCAAAGGCACATTTCTTTGGATTCAAAGATATTCCATACTCTAGTGACCTGATAAATACCTTTTTCTAAATGCATGCAATGATCTTCTTTCTTAGAATAAGTGGTAAGGTCATCTTGATATACAACCATAAATAAATCAATAAAATATGAGAAAGTTACATCCATAGCCCTCTAAAATGTGGAACCTGTATTTTTTAAGCCAAAAGGAATCCTAACATAGACATATGTACCACAAGGAGTAGTAAACACAGTCTTGTACTGTTCAGACTCCTTTACTTTTACTTGATTATAACCTTAAAAACCATCCATCATTGATAGTAGCTCACAACTAGTTACCTTTTGTAACATAGCTTCCATATTTGGTAATGGATAATTGTCCTTTAATGAGGATATATTCAGGTTCCTGAAATCAACACATAATCTTATGCCACCATTCTTTTTTCTTACTAGTACCAGATTAGATACCCATGAAGATTGCCTAATGGGTTTTATAATACCAACATCCCTCAACTTTACCAAATCCTCTTGCATCTTGGGAGCTAAAGTAGGATTAATTGGTCTCTGCTTTTGTCTAAAAGGTTTTGCATCATCCTTCAAAGGAATTTCATGTTGAAACAATTCCTCTTTGTAAGCTTTCAAGTCATCATATGACCAAGCAAAGACATGTATGTATTTTATGAGTAAGGCAATTAACATTGCCTTTACTTTTGGCTTCATCTTCTATCCTACATAGACCTTCTTTGGGGCATTTACAGTCCCCAAGTTCTCTTCCTCTAGGTCTTCTGGGTGAGCAACAATTGTTTTGGCCTTGTTGGTATCTTGACTATCAAAGACCCTTTCAAGAGCTACAAGGTCTTTGGGGATTTTATTTGTTTTTAATTGGATGACCTCTTTTCCAAACACTATGTATTTTCCATCAACATTCTCAAAAAATCTAGTAATATCAATCTCCTAACCTTCATATTTATTAGCACAATTTTGGAATCTAAGGATATCCTCATCATCATTGAAAATTTTCCAATTATATACATTGTCAAGGATGGATGGTCTGGTCTATATATCAACCTTAGAAATTCCTATGAAAGTTATATCAACAAGTCTCAATGCAATATTAGCTAGTAATTCAACTACTCTATTATGTCCTCTTTCCATCCAATCAATTCCAAAAGCATTGAACTGCTCAATGGAATCCCAAACAAAATTCCTATATTGCTTCAGTTTGTTATTTTTGCAAGCATATTTAGCTCTTACTTGGGACATCACAAGATCAAAATCACCAATTACCATTAGCTTTCTTATTCCATGTCTTTCAGTGAGTCTTAATCCTAATAATAAGGCTTCATATTCTGCTATGCTATTTATATAGACAAAATACAATGCAAAAGATAACTTATAAGTATTCTATTAGGTGACACTAATAAAATTCCTGCACCAGATCCTTCTTTGGAACTTGCACTATCAAAGTACATTTTCCACAGTCCTTCTTTATTAGATACTCTTGAAACTTCATTCTCTATGGGTGTAGGACATCTCTCAATCTATCTTGGTGCTTCTTCTACCTTGAACTCACCAATACCAGTATCTATGAAAAGAATTGTGTCACCTTTAGGAACATGTTCCAATATATGTGGTACCCGAGGTTCTCTCATTATTTGGACATTCTTACCATCAATGGGAAATGTGGCATAAGACATGTCACATTGCATACCGCCTCCCATAGATGCACTCCATTTTCATGACCACAAAATTCCATAGTTAGGTGGGATATCTACCACTACCACACTCATTTTAAACTCTTTATCAGGGTAAGCTGCCAATCTATAGGGTAGTTCATTTATCACACCTATCACAGGGAATTCTCTAGTATCCATGGCATAACACTTGCCATGAGTTCTATCAACCCTTAACCCTAGTGCATCCATGATTTTAACTAGCATTATGTTGTTTGATGCGCTAGAGTCAATAATACAATTCTTTATAAAATTTCCCCCAACCACCAGGGTAAGGAAAAATGGATCTATCTTATCAGGACAAGTATTTACAGAATTTCCTAGGAAAATATGGGGAATCTTAGTAATTACTCCCTCAACTTATTTACCTTTCTTATCCTTTTCACTCACTTTGGGTGAAGTGATCACTACTAAATCACTACATGCTATAGCAACACCATTGATAAGGGCGACTGCCTTTTGTTTATGTTCCTCCATCCTCATCATTTCAAGAAAAGGTACAGATACTTTAGCTTGGCTAAGTAACTGAAACATATCAACAAGAGTATATTTGGGAAGTTCAATTGAAGGCATACCTTGTTTTTTGCTATTATCTTTATGTTGATTTCTAGTTGCTTTAGCCTTGTGTTTAGCATCCTTCCTTGTGGTTTCAAGAGCTTGCTTTTGTGTCTTTAATTTCTCAACAGAAGATCTATGTCCATGAGTAGATTTTGGCTTTTCTGCTCTCTTGGCTCAAATTTTATCTCCCTTGCCTTCTCTAGCTTTGACTACTTCTCTCTTTTCATTAGGTTTGTGTTCTTTTCCCTTCACATTGTGTTCCTTGATGAACAAACCAACAGGATTACCTTGTTCACCTCCAATAGTTCTATTCCTCAAATGATATGAGTTTCTAGCTTGGGCAGCTAGGACTGAAGTATATTTCACAATCTCCTCTTCAGAGGGTCTTCTTAATAAAACACCAGCTTTAATTTCCTCCAAATTGTAAATATCAACATCACTATTGGCATCCTCATCAAAAATAACTTGTTGATGATGTGCATTAGAAATTTTTCTTTGACTATCTACATCCACTTCATAAGAACCTTCATCAAATAAACATTCACTGTAGGTAACATCATAATCACCCATAATCATAAGTACATCACCATCCTCTTGATCTTTTTTATCATAGTCTTTGGGTATGTCATCCTTTTCATCCACCATCTGTGCTACTGCACATTGCTGTGAAGAGTGTGGAATTTGGAAAGTCATACACCAAGGAGTATCCTCAGCAAAATTTCTTGAATTCTTTTGTAGAGGGTCTGGAGGAACTCTATTTTTGGTATTTCTCTAATTGTTTAAGATAGGCTTCCCATTATACCAATTGGTATTGTAAGGGTGGTCTTGCAGTCTAGTGGGTCTTTCATTTATTTGGGAATTTTTAGGTTGAGCCTTCTCTTTCTTTACAATCTTGTCACGTATAGTTTTCATAAAATTTCCAAGCTTGTCCTCAATTGTTCCCCCTTTAGCACCTGAACTCTTTTCTTCCTTTTTTGAACTTTTGAAGAGTTTTAGATCATCTCTTTTTCCAACTTTACCAGTTTCTTTACTGATATTCTCAATATTCTCTATCATTTTGAAAGCTTTCCTTAATGATTGGGGATTCTTATCTAGCAAGTGGTAACTCATTTTTGCATCAAAAGCATTGCAATAATTTACCAAACACACATGATCATTTAATTTTAGATGAGGGGGCAACCTTTTCCTAGCCTTCTGGAACCTGTTGTTAAACTTAACAATAGATTCATTAGATCCTTTAACAATATTATTAAATTGATTCAATAGAAAGCTTGAATCAGTCTTGTCACCATATTGTTCTCTAAAAACCCTCTTGAACTCCTCCCAAGAGCCAATAATTTTAGTAGGTAAACTCCTATACCATTCTCATGCATCCTCAATGAGAGACAGCATGAAAAAATTCATGACATATTCTTCTTCCTCAAAATCATCCATAACATTAGTGAATGCTTTGAGATGGTCTTCACCACTCAAGGCATTATTTCTAGAGAATTTGACTAGAGCAAGCCTAAAGTCTTTAGGGAACGGGTTAGGGTAGCTAGGTATTCCAGTGAAACACAACTACTAGTATCTATCTACTTGGAGTGGCCTCCTAGTATGTTGATCCCCATGATCATCTTTGTGCTCATTACCTTTCCCACTGTCAGAGTGGCTACTATCTTTACCCTTTCCACTTTCACCATCACCTCCCCCTTTCTTACTTCCCTCATCATCTTCAAAATAAGAATTATCATTCTTATTTTTATCTCTGCCACCACCTCCACTAGGAGTATTTCCACTAGATTTATTCTTTCGCAACTCACTATTAGTATGTCTAGAGCATGAAGCCTCTGGAATATGGGTGTAAATTTGATAGAATTGAATCTTCCTAGCCATTTCTACATTAGACGCTATCATTTCAGCTTTTTTCAAATCTTCTCGCAGTTTTTCACTTTCCAATTGCAACCTTAATAGCTTAGGATCTGGAGGTGCAATAGATGGGGTTGGATCAATTTTGGCATTATGTGTGGGGATTTCGGTAGATGACATATTTTTATTGTCATTAGTTTTGGATATAGTTTTCTTGGGTTGGTCAATAGGTCTCTCCCCATGATCTACAAATGATTTTTTCTTAGTATTAATAGGAGGGTTAGAGGCTTTAGTTGTTGAGACATATGTTGTGTAGGTATTAGTAGTTGAAGCTCCTATTGAGACTGTTACTTCAAGAATATCATTGGTCATCTTAGAGGTAAATTTGGAAATATTTTCCTCAAAGGTCTTACACCTTGTAATGTCTTCTCTCTTCTTCTCCAAATTTTTTCTTCTAGCATCTCTCTCAAGTTTCTTAGCTTTAATTCTATCTTCCCTCTCTTTCAATTATTTCATTCTTTTTTCTTCTTGTTCTTGAAGCCTTAACACTTCCTCTTCAATAGCTTTCAAGCCATTATCTATGTCTTCCTCATTCTCTAGAACATCCCCATGCACACTTAGGGCAAGAGTAAAATAAGGCTGATTAGCAGGGTCTTCCTCAAGAGAAAATTGGACTGGCTCATCAAGAGATTTACCTCATGGATTAAAATTATTTCCATTAAAAACAAAGCCAATTCCAGGGGTTATAGGCTCATAGAACTTCTTATTCTTTTCCCAAAACTCCCACCTATCTTCCTCTCTTGAGATATTTAACTCACTATCAAAAACTTGTTCAACTAGAAAACTTCCTTAGACTATGTTAGACCCTTTAACTTCATGTCCTTCATGAACACTATCACTACTTATATCAACATTAAAAGTAGGAGATACATCAGGATGGGAATCAACAGACTTACTTGATTCAGAGCTTTTCCTGACCCATTCAGGTTGCTTTTCCTTTGTAGGTTCAGATTTTTCCTTCTACTCAAGTTGCTTCTTCACATAACTTTTGGTCTTCCTCATAATGTCAAGTACTACAAATTATTTCTTCTTGTTTTCCTTTTGAGAACTAACCTTCACACTAGTACTAGAGAACTCAAAGTCGCCACCTAGAATACTGGGAAACAAAAAGTGATTGCACTTTGATTTTGTACTTGTTACTTTAGAAAAGACCTTAAACATTACCCAACAGAAGGTGGCAAAATGAATTAACACTTGATGCATAAGACTTAGTATGATGGGACCAATGCAATAGGCTTAAAATTGGTTATTCTTTAAACAATAAAGAATATCACAACTAACAACTAACTATGATTATACTATATTTGAGCTTAGAGACTTTGAACTTAACTATTCCCTAGCAAAGTTGTCAATATGTTGGTGTTTCTTTTAAGAACCAAACTGATCTTTAGAAAATACCTATGGATTTTTCCATTTTCCAATTATCAAAACTTCTAAATGGATTGGCCAATGAATGAATAGAGGTTGCAAGAATTATATTCCTACTCTTTGGGCTCTGTGAAACCTAGGAGGGTGATCCCACAATGTATACTTAAAAAATTTGCACAATATCAATAAAATACATTGTCAGCAACAAATAACTCCCATAAAACCATTCAATAATATGCATCAAATAAGTTAGCAACTTATGTATTAATGAGATATATATCGAGCATGAGAGAGTGGAACCTTAACACCAAACAACAACAATAGTATCCTTTTTAGAATTTATGATTTAAATATTGAGTAGCTAATGAATCAACATTGAAAGTGAAACACAAATACTTTGCATGAACCAATGTCTTTATCCCAAGCACAAAGTCAATACCATTCAATGTGACCTAATAACAATTCAAATGATAGCACCTATAACCTCAAGAAATATTGCATTACAACATTTCTATGCAACGTTCATGATTATTACTAGTTACACATATCCTAGCACCCAGTTCTTGTAAGTCATTAATCTCGTACAATCACTTACATTAATTCATTGAACTAATAAGCAAGCACAAAACTAAATATCCATCAGGAAATGATAGAGACAAATGAAAGAAATCTTGGATTACTTTCACTGATAACTCACAATACGCATACAAGGAGAGACAATAGCCATGAAACTGATATTACTTTGTATTATAAATGTTATATCATTATTAGATTTACATGCATAAGTATGAACTCCAAAAGAAACTGAAGACAAAGACTCTAAAACTTGCTTTGTATTATCTTGACAACTTAATAGTATTAACTCAAAAAAATTCAAATCCCATGCTTCTGGCCTTGAATTCCTTATTATAGAGATGAAGGAGCAAACAAGCTTCTAGCTAGATAGCACACATGTCATGATTTCATTGGAACGCTTGTAACAATATTCCATTTTTAGTTATACTTGAGTTTTCAAGTGGAGCAAATAAAAATGAGGAAAAATTGACCTCAAGTCTTTGTAGAAAATAGGTCCCACCTCCAAAAAAACATCATTATTTTGTTACAACAGTATCAAAATATTTTCCATGCACTCAAAAAATGCCAACAGTGGGAAAATAAAAACAACAAAACTTACGAAGCAAGACATGCAAAGCCGAAAAAAGTTCAAAATTCATTAATCCATATTAGCATCACATGTTATTCATTTGAATTTGAGGAAAGAATAATATTTTACCATGTTATACCAAAATCCTAATCTGTATTGTATTTAGGCTATGTATTGTTCTTTTCCTATCCATTATTCTTCTCATTCACTAATCCTTACACAAATTCACTCTATGTATTTCTCCAACCAAGTATTGTATTCCTCCTTAGTGGGCCATTTCACATTCAATAAATTTTGCACCTTAGTAATGTACTAAAAATACTTGGCATCAATTAAAATCTTGGCTTCTTTAACAAGTATGTCCATCTTTGATTAAATTTCCACCATTGTGTCAATATTTGAATTGAGGAAAATATAGTCAGTGACACTCAAGGTCATCATGGCTGCTCCAAGCATTCCTCCCAAATCTTTCTTCCAGGTTTCAAATGGATACAATTCACCTTTTTGATTTGATATATGAGGCATACCACATTCTTCCATCTCCTTGAATATCTTCAACTTACTCTAGAGTTGTATACCTAACTTTCCATGGAAAGTAGTTATCTCATTTATTGAGCCAATAGTTTGCAAGATATTAGGAATATTGGTAGGTGCCTTGGGGTCCTCATTCATTTTTGGCATCATTTCTCTCAAAGCATTTACCCTAGCAATACAATTATCCCATTCATTCCTAAAGGCCTCCTATACTTGTAGATACTTTTTATTTTCCTCATGAATATTCTTATATGTGAACCAAACATCATTAGCCTTGTAGACCAACTTGGTCACCCTATACTTCAGCACATCCTCAAAAATATCATTTTCCACCTTGACAATTTCAAGTTTAGCCTACCTGACATTTTCTTTTTTAGCAGTCAATTGACCTTTCAAGTCATCAATTATTAAGTCCAAGGTTTCCCTATCCTATGTAAACATATAAAATGAAAAAGAAGAAGAAGATGGCTGAGTTATTGTCTTCTGAGTATCCTAAATAGTGGCTCTCATTTGATTCAGCTCATTCAAGGCCTTATTATACTGTTTAATGAAAGATTCATATTTATTTTGAGAAATATGTGCAACATCCACACTAAGCATGGCAACATGTGCAACTAACTCAGCTGCCTGGATAGGAGTTATGTTAGTAGCTCTTTTGACCACTAGTGAACCAATAACTTATTCAATAGGCCTAGCCACATCATGTTGGCTAGTATTAGGAACCATAGACCAAATTACAAGAGTATGCAACTTTGGACTATATCCAAAACAAAACACTTTATCCTCGAACTGGTCTTCAAATATCAAAGCTTGAGGATATCTCCTAACTGTGCACACATCATATGCTATGGTGGAAATGATAGTACACCCTGGTAACAACATAATTTTACTATCCTTGATAATTTTTTGAGCTTGAGTGGGAGTAATAGCTGCAATTTCAGCCCTGATTTTCTCTTCCTCTGCTTACTCAGCTTCATCTTGATGAGAAGGTTCAACATTATCTCAGGCCGATTCAAGTCTCTCCTTTATCCCCTTACTCCACTATTGAATCATAAACTCTTGAAATTCTTTAGACTGCACAAATTTATCATTAGCTAGAAACTCATCACACTCCCTAATCCTAGGATCATCATCATTGTCTCTATCATATTGCCATTTGACAATCTTGTTAGGAGGGACATCTGAACTATGAGTTTGTTCAATATGAGGAAGGGGAAATTTCTGCTCCACCCCCTCATTTCCTGGCAAATGTTCTACCATTTGTTCTTCCCCGACTTCTTGAACATCTACAGGCTGCTCTGGGACATCCATAGCCTATTGTTGTTGTTGCTATTTTAGGAGAACTTGGGCTTTTCCAACAACCTCCTTTATCTTTTCCTTAAACTTCCTAGACTGATAGTCCCTTATCATAGTAAAGGTTCTCTCCAAGGGGTTTTCAATTTCACTGTATGGACTTATGTAGAATGCATTCATTTTCATAATTTTCTCCTCAAGGTTTGTCATAGCTTTCCATTCTCTTTTCCTAGTCATGGCAACCTCATCACTTGTCAGATTCCTTAGTACATCATCTTTATACAAAAATTCATGATGTATGATGCCTAATATTTTTTTTCTTCTTCTTGCCAAAAACCCTATTGGATCAAAAACACTAATCTCATCAATAGGAATCCTCAGATTATTTACCATGATGCCAAGCTTTTCATACCCCTCAGGGGTAGTGACTTTGAAGTAAGAAAAAGTACATTGGGGATGTATCACAGTGCCTTTTCTCACCTTTCTAAACATTTCATAATCCATGACATCAATTTTCCACATGAGCTCCATGAAATCCAGTCTATCTGAGACATACAGGGGTAGACAATGAGGTGCCACCTTAGCTCCATAGGCCTTGATCAAAGTATATTCAGAATGTAGAAACGAATTTTCCCAATTATGTGTGTCCTTAGAATCTAGTATATCTTTTGGGTGCATAATACTTCTAATTTCTGGAGAAATTCTGAACATAGGTGCTACACCCAACAACTCTTAAGATACCATATCTTACAACATTGGAAAACAAGATGTAGTTGGAATTGGAGCAATCTTGATCCCAAATGTATGTCCACATTTGTACAGGTATAACATTATTCTATGTGTCCTTAATCTTCATATTTAATTTCCTTTTCCACTCATAATCACCTTACCATAAGAGCATATGCATCAACAAAGAGTAATGGGGAAAGGACAAAGGGAGGACCTCCTTTTTCAAATTGAGGAAATCCTCATGCATCCATTCAACAACAAAGTTAGCATAATCAAAACCAATGTGTCCATTATGATTTTGTATATCCACCACCATCACCAATAAATCAGGAGCTATCCTAACCTCAAAGTCCTGAGCTAGTACTTGATTTAAGCAATAATAAGTGTTTTTGAAATAATCTTCAAACTCCTCACACTCAAAAGGCTCAACATCCTTAGCAGTAAATCTCTCCCCGCTCCTTTTGTGTCATACAAGTAATGCTTCTTTGAATGCAAATTTTCTCCTCATACTCAGCATACAATTTAGCATGTCTGAACTTTGTAGTATAATTGGGATTTAATCCAAATACATCTATCATCTTATCCTTTGTTACCTCTAGAATTATATAACCATTCTCACTTCTGATTGTCCTGTCAGTAGGGTTATAATACCTTGCCAGTTCCATCATTAATCCACTTCTACAAAAAAAATTGGGACCACCAACTTTCCAAGGTTCAACCCCCATAAAAAATATGCGGGCTTGATATAATTTCACCTATTTAAAGCATACTAGAACAATTTCCATCCACTCTGGGGTTGGGGTTTTTCACCAATTTCACTAGCATTATCAATCAACCTAGTGGTCATGACAACTTGACCTATAGGCCTTTTACCAATTTGCGACCCTCCTTCTTTGATACCTCCAAAGGCCTCTTGCATAAATTTTTCCATTTCTTTGTTTGCACTCCTAGACTTAGTGGATGTTGCAAGAGTACTCAATGAAGGGTTGGACACTGTCACTAGCTTAGACTTAACCTCAACTAAAGCATCTTGAGTTTTAAGTCTTTTAACCCTCTTCTGTTTAGTTTCCTTTTTGGTCTAACACTAGATTCACTAGGCTCTGCGTCACTCATGTTTATAATGCAAATGGAATTAGGGTTTACAATTTCTCACTTGATCAAATGACACCCTTCACAATTATGATAGGACAAAACACTACTATGGAACATGACACTTTTCCTCACAATTTATATAGTGCTCAATCACCAAATTGAAACTACCAGAAATGAAAATAGACAATTCCCCAATGTCATATCAACTCTCCAAGGTATTCACCTCACTACTTCAATTAGAAGGAAATATCAACTTTGCTTACCTGGGTGAAAGTTGTGTCACTTTGGTTACTGATAACTCTTGGAGCTTGCCTCACAATTTCTTTAGCTTCTGGTATCCTTTCCACTAGCCAATGAATTCAAATGCATGATCAACCAAAGATCTACTTTTTTTTATGTCCAAGAGATAGTCGTGCCACCATTAATACTTGATGGTAAGCTCGTGTGAGCGAATTGACGATTAGCCATTCGGGTTTAAATCCTAATCATCGATCTTTCAGCTTTAAAGAAAGATGAAAGGTTACTAATTCATCTTGCCACATTCCTCTTTTCTTTATATGAAATCCTCAGGATTCTGCCATGTTGCCTCTTCATGTAGTTGTCGATCCTCGTTGATTTACTTCATCCTCACCCAACTCTATTAGCAATACAAGAGTTTTATGCGATGAAATATCAACCCTTAGGTTTGAGACCCTTTCCTTGATCACTTTCCTTTTCATTGCTCCTCGCTAATCCAACTTTGCACCTTGGCTCCTATCAACGACAATAGATAAAGTGAAAGCATCACATTTGGACACATACACCTGCATGAAAAATCAATGGCACAAAAGGTATCATAGACAAGTTGTACCTAGATTAGTGAAAGAAGATTTTAAAAATAAGGAACTTTATCATTCATCGCTAATCGAAAGTAAAGATTTGAAATGGATTAGTGATAAATGATAAAATATTAGGTCATCGCTCATTGTTAATCCTCCTCATATGATTTGCAAGAAATTAGTTATGAGAGATTAGCATAATGTTATTACATATCACGTATCGCTAATCAAGAACTTCACACTCAAAATAAATCTGTGAGAAGCAATGTAATGGAAATTTATATCCTCACTCATTTAAATTAGAAGTTCAAGCAGCTTTTCACGATGAACCATATCAAAGAGATATTACTTCATCACTCATCGCTGATTTAGAACATTCACTTCAAAAGAAATTAGCGATGAGCAATAAGGATAAAAGGCCGATTGAACTTAAGTGAGAACCTTTAGGCACATGCTCATAAGTTGTTTTAATGGAGGGGCTCTCTAGGTTGATATAATAGAAAGGACTTAAGGACTCCAAAGCCATAATAACACATAGGATAGAAATTTTAAGACTGACTGGTAGCGGGCGATAGGGAGACAACAACAAAATAGAAAATTCAAGTGCTTATGAAAAATGAATCATAAACCCTCCCAAATTGTGACAAGGGTTTAAAATGGAACAAGAAAATCAAATTTCCATAAGAGTGTAAGTGTATATTTCATGCTATTGCTTGTCAATTAGAAGAAAAGAACAAAATAACAAAACAAGATCAAAATCTAACTCAAACAAAGCATGATAGTTATCCACCTTTGCCACAACAAAAAGATGAACTTACAATGGATATTGTCATTAGACCTCTTGTTGTGGTTAACTTGTATGATGATGATGAGATTGTTAAAATTGATGAGGAAGTGGATAATGAGCTAAATTTTTTATTTTCCTCTTTTATGAACTTAAATAGGGGCAATCATGATGATCCTCCTAACAAGAGTGAATCACCATGCGTTGAACCTGGTGATTATCCTAGTATGAAACTTTTTGTTTCCCCTTTGGCTAGTTATCTACCTTCCTATACAATGAGCAAGATTGAGATGCATACGACTTGCTTAAGGTTGGCTCACATGTGACATACTAGTCTTTTCTTTATTTTCTCTTCACGTTCTTTATGATTTCATGTGCATAATATGATCCCTCGTATCATGCTTCTTGGAATTTATTTATTTTTGTGAGCTTTCTTTAGATGACCCTTGTTACTCTGTTGGTGTAAGGATAAAAAGGAAGTGAACCTATCATGAATTTTTTCTTGTGTTTTCCTTTTGGGGGCGATGCAAGGCATTGATACATTTAGGTCTCTTCCATGTTGACGTAAAATATTTTTCTTTTCTTTCACTCTCCTTATGTCATTATTCCTTTGTGTTTGTTTTTCTACAAGTATTTGGGGAATGGTGACAACTCTAAGCTCTATTATATCACTATAGAAAAGACATACATTGACCCTAAATCTATAGATCACTTATGTCTTATCTTAGAGATTTTATTTGGGGGTAACCCCTCTTCATGACATAGCTTTATTTGGAAATCTATCATTGGAATAGGGCTTTACAAATAATCTCTCATGTCTTCTTTTATCATTTGGTATTTATCATATTTATACTTTAGAGTAATTTCTTATAGCATGGTGTTTAGAAAGTTCTTTAAAGAGGGGGCATATGTTGGCATTATTTCATTTTGGCATTGATTATTTTGGAATTGACTTATGGGTACAAAAAATTTGTGATGACTTTACCCATGTGCCACTTGTTTTATGAGTGCACACCTTGTAGATCTAGTGTGTGTTTCTCATCCTTTGGGGATCACCTAGTGAACAATAGATTTTCACTAGCCTTCGTGACTATTTTTTTGCATAGTGGACAATGGGTTTTCACTTGTGATTTTTTTTTTGGATAAATAGCTAAGGCTTGATCCATACCTTTTGGAAAAAAAATTGAGGCTTGATCCACCCTTTTAATTTACTTTTCTCTTTGCATTAACTTTTTCATTGTATGATTATGTATCTTGTGTTGCTACTACATACATGTGTCTCTTAGTGCCTTTGTTGGTTTCCTATAAGATCTTAGATCTTGGGGGCTTGACCATCCTCTTTGATCCTTGTCATCTTATATTTCCAATAGTTGTACAATTGGACCTCTCTTGACTTGTTTCTCTACTTTAGTGTGAGTTTGAGTGTAAGTTCATACTATCACTAAAGTGGGAGCTAAATGTAGTGTAAAAAATTGTATACCTTTACAATTTCACACTACGTTTGCATCGCCTTAATCAATTAGACTTAATTAAGATTCTAATTGACCAAATTATGCATTCCAAAGCCTTATTATTCTCTTTTTTGAAAGGGAACCCTATATTAATCAATTTCCAACATTAATTAAATTACCTTGGAAATTGAGTGTCTTGGACTTAGGACCCATTCGCCCAAGGGTGAATGGGAACCCTTTAAGACCTAGGACCCAATTTTTAATATATTTTTGTGTGACATTTTAATTATTCAAATTCAAGTTTCAAGTGTCAGGTTTTGGAATCTAATTTTGGTAAATTAGATATAAACCTACAAATACATAGTTATTTTATTAATTCTAATCTAAGAATTATCAACTAGAAAGAAGAATTTAGGAGATCAATCCTAAGAGAAAATATTATTTTCAAGAGTATTGAAGAGAAAATATATTAGTCATCTATAGCAACAATCAAGATCATATCATCATGTCAACGTTCTTGTGTGTTCATGCCATGTTTTGGAGCTAACATTGTGATGTAGGTTTCAACCATTCAAGAAAGAATTCAAACATCGGGTTTGACTAAGGTAAACCCCCATTCACCCAAAATAAATATGTTTTATTCTTTCTTTGTATGTGCATATTTACAAGTGAAGAAGGATTTTAAGTTGATCAAGGAGTGATTTTGAAAAGTTACATAAGTTTTCATGATTCTTGTCAAGCTATAGAAAATCACTTATAGATTTTATTTTCAGCTTTCTGATAGAAAAACCTAGATAAATTAGAAGCTTAGATTTGGGATCAAAGGCCCGTAAAAAATTATTTTGGACCCCTACACTAAGACCCATTTGCCCCTAGTTGAATGAGTCCCTGATTAGATCTCAAAACCCACTTTTTATCATAGGTGCACACCATCAAACCTTTCTCATATCTTTCTGCAAATTTTCATTTCCATTTTTTTTATCATAGAATTTTGCATTTCAAGTGTTAGTTCATATAATTAATTTAGTTAATTCACTTTAAATAGTTCCAAAATAATGCAAATCAGTCATTTCTATCATAAGAAAGTAGAGATTCAAGATCCAAAATAGGGTTGAATCACCTCAAGGTTGAAATTCAATACTATCCCATTGTGATCTTCTCTCTTTCTAATGAAATTAGGGAAAGGTGTGTTTGAATCCTAGGCCATTTCATCATTCCACATTGAGTGAATTCATTCCCCTTTTCCCACCACTTCAAAAATTAAAATTCATAAATAAATTCAATAGTGAAAAAATATTATCTCCATTAGATTTATGCAATCTTTAAATGATATGTCCATGACATGTTGAAATGTGGCTCTTAGAGAAAATGAAATGGAATTCTCTTATATTCAAATGTACCTCATATCATTGTCAATATCATCTTGATTTTATCCTTATCGTTCACCAAATGCACAATTTTATTTCTCTAATGTTATATTCAACTTCTTGAAATCAACATGTAGTTTGATTTCATCATTATTCTTCTTAGTTAAAATACGGTTTACAACCTATGTAGAGTGCTTTATTGGAAATAGGATGTGAGCTAATTTAAACTAAGGAAAAGAGAGGGGGAAAGAACAAAAATGTAATCAAGATGGTTAACCTATCTTTTCACTAGTTATTTGATTCAATTATGCATAGATGAATATTAGAAATCAAACCTCAGCAATATAGCAATCAAAAGGTAGGTTTTAAGTGGTTCAAATGTTGTGTACTTGTTGGAAAAAGTGTTTTTTTAGGCCTCATTAAGGATTCATTCACCCAGTGGTGAATGGGTCCTGGCTAGGGTTTTGGAAAATCAAATTTTGGGTTCTATTCTTCAATGTCTGCACTCCTAGATCCTAACGGGAGAAAGTCAAAAACCCAAAAATAAATTTTGTAGCTTAGTTTCTATGATCTTGCAAGAAAGGTGACAACTTTGAAAAAATTGTAACTTTGACAAATTTTTCTCTCCACTTGATCTTCAACCTAAAACCTGTAATCACACATCAAAGGAGAAGAAAAATGTTGATTGTTGATTGTTAGGGAATGGGGGTTTTCCTTGGTCAAACCCCATTTTGGTACTTAAACCTTGTAATGAAACAATGCATAAAGTAATGATGAATGAACAACAATATGTAACAACTCACCAATCCTTAATTGAAACCTTGGAGTATAAATCAACAATCTTGTATGAAGTGGCCTCAATGCAAGTAGATCATGATTACAACATTTGATTAAAAATAATGCATGAATTGGATCTCTAATGCTACATCAACACATTAGCTCAACAACATGCATGATGCACTATGCCTTTGAAATGATGATTGATATCTCGATTTCTGCAATAAACTTCAATAATATACCTTTGAATGCTCTTGAATACTCTATAATTCTCTTGTGAAAATTGCTTGATCTCATGAAAGTCTTAGGTGAAAATTGCTAGCTGAAACTAAGTGAAATAGCCTTGTATTTATACTTATTTTACTCTTAATTCTCGAAATTCAAATATCACAATCTAACATCAGATCTAGGATTTCAAATCATTAAAATACAACCAAAAATATATTCCAAGGGGGGGTTCTAGGGTTAAGTGAGGACCCATTCACCATGTGGCAAATGGGTCCTAGCATACTTAAATACCTGACACACTTCAGGGGATATTAAATGTTATGTGAAAAGGGGGTCCTAGGACCTAGTGAGGACCCATTTTTAGGTGGAAAATGGGTCCTAGGTCACTAACCTAGGACACATACCTTGTAAAATTAAGTGTGGTATAATATCATTTAAGAGTCAAGATTTATCCCTCGAAATCCATAATTAATTAGGTTTGAATTTGAATTAAAGGGGCCAATTAACCTTAATTAATTAATAAAGCCCTAGATTAGTGTGAAAGTGTAAAGATACACTTTACAACACCCTAAATAAGGCACCATTAAGTCTATTTGATTTAGAAAGGCCCTAAACATAATGTGAATGTGTAAAACACATTACAAGACTAAATCAAGGAAAAATTAGGCTCATTTTAATATTAATTATTCCCAAATCAAGTGTGAAAAAGGAATACTTTATTTGACACTACAGTATTCCCCTTTTTAGTGAGATTATGACCCCACATCAAACTCACACTAAAGTAGACATTCAAGATACTTATGTATGCAATAATGACAAAGATACACAATCATATAACATCAAAGAAAAAGAAGAAAATGGGGAAGGATCAAGACCAACACGATGTGGAGTATGTATCAATTGTTTTTCCAAAGAAAAGAGGAGGGATCAAGCCTCGATTTCCCAATGTGTTGTGGAATACATCTTAGCCATTTTTCCAAAGAACATTCACAAGTAGAACTCAATTTCTACTATGCAAACAATGCATGTGCTCACTCCGGGGTAGGGGAACCTCAGGCTGTCCACTAGGCTAGTATCTGAAAAGGGTGGAAAATGAGATAATCATTGTAGGCTCCCATACCATATAAAAGTTACCCTCCTAAAAACTTCAATAAGGCACCAAAATGCTAGGCTAGGATCCATAGGCAAGCAAGGTGTGTTATGTTAGGTGGCCTTTATCATGATTGTGTTCAAGCTTCATAAGGTCAACAAGTTGTGTTATGCCAAACACTTATGAATAATATTTCTATAGGTTTTTGTTAAAAGGGATCTTGCTTTGTTTGTGTAAGGTATTCTTCTTATAGATCATTGTGCCTAATGTCTCCAAGAGAGGAAAAATCAAGAGTAACAGATTGTCTCTCAGGGGATGTCCAATGTCACATCAAGACACTAAGAGAAAGTCATACACTAAGAAATATTACCCTCTTGGAGGATATAAAACCCAATGACACCACCAAGAAAAGGAAAAATCACAAGAAAAATAAAATCACACTATGAAACATGCAAAATGTTGATAGATATCAATGATGTAAGCCTCCACTTTAAAGCTATTGCTAACACCATTACTGTGAGAGGTTTCTTTAAAGTAGCCAATGTTTACTCCTAAGAAATGATAGCTTTCATTAGAAAACCCTATGCCAAGTCATATGTTTCCAAAATAAAGCTACGCCATGAAAATGGAGCAAGGGGTTTCCCCAAAAAATACATAAGGGATCTATGGATTTGGGGTTAGTATATCTTTGCTACAATATTGTCATAGAGTGTAGAAATGTCATCATTCCTCAAATACTCATAGAACTAGAAGAATGACGCATAGAGAGTGAAAACAAAGAAAAATCCATTTAGCTCAATATAGAAGAGACCTAAATTTCTCGACACCTTGCGTCATCCCCAAAAGGAAAACATAAGAAAAGAGAAAAATGATAAAATGTTTATGACATAGAGAAGAATGTAGATACAAATAGATGAATGCAAAAAGAGAGAGAGAGATACATCAAATGAGATAGCATTTGGGATCACATTATGCACATGCAATGACATGAAAAAGAAAAAAAAGAAAAAAACTAGTAAGGAACATGCAAATCAACCTATAGCAAGTGATCCACATCCCAATCTCGGTCAGTATATAGAGAAGGTGGAAAAATAGCCAAAGGGACAATATCAAGTGTCAAACTAGGACACATATCAAGTTCAAAACTCTTCTTAGGAGAATTTTCATTTAAGCTCATGGAAGATGAAAACAATGAATTCAACTCATTATACACTTGTTCATCAATCTTTGCAATATCAATGTCATCATCTAGATTAATGACAATAGGAGGTTGAATCATAATGTCTCTATAAGGTTCTTGTTTAAATTATAGTGACATTATAGAAGCATCATGCATATAATTAGGTGAGTTAGGATTTTGATTCTCAATTTTTTTTTTTTTCTTCTTGATTGTGTAACATACAATCAATAGCATGACGTCTATGCCTACACTCTAGCATTTTGGTTTCGTTTCAATCTGTAGTGTAGAAAAATGTATCCCTTTACATTTTCACGCTTAATTTAGGAATGATCAACATTAAATGAACTTAATGTTTCCTTGATCTGATGTTGTAATGTATTTTACACTTTCACATTAGGTTTAAGGCCTTTTTAAGATAAATAGACCTAATTTTTCCTTAATTTAGTGTTGTAAAGTGTATTTATTTACACCTTCACATTAAGTTTTTGGCCCTCTTGCATTTATGACCTTCATATCATCATTAATAGGCCCCTAAGACCCTTTTTTATGCATCACAAGGCTTATTCAACCAAGATCATGATATAATCAATAAATACACTTAATTTTCTAACTCCTAAACATTTCCTCTGCCTGAAAAGCCCTGGTGGGACCCATATGTCACCTTGGGCATATGAGTCCCACCCAGATGGGACCTATATGCCACAAGTGGCATATTATTCCCATTTGGCCCATTTTTAGTGTTTTGAGTAGGAAATTAGGGTTTCAAATTCAAATTTCCTGAATGTCGGCATTTGGGATCTAATAAACAATAAATTAGATGAAGTTCATATAGAAACAAGTTTTTAAATCATTATTTCACCTAAGAATTTATGCTATCAACCTAAGCAATCAAGAGTCAAGCATCCTAATACTTCACAAGAGAATCATAAAGTATTCAACAACATTTCTAAGGCATTCAAGGGAAAATTTCTTCATCAACTTTTGCAGCAATTCAAGATCCATCATCATGTCAAAGACATAGTGCATCAAGAATATTGTTGAAATAGTGTTGTGATGTAGCATTCAAGATCCAAGTTAAGCATTTTTCCACATCTAATTCAATATCAAGATCTATGTTCTTCATGGCCACCTCATGTTAGATTGTAGATTTAAATTTCAAGACATCATTCAAGGTATCATTGTTCATGTTTCATGTTTCATGTTCATATTTTATTCTTTCATCATAAGGTTTAATTACCTAAATGGTGTCTGACCAAGGAAAACCCTTATTTCCTAAAAAAAAACACTATTTCTCTTCTCTTTGTGTGATTGTAGGTTTATAGGTTGAAGAAAAAGTGGATTTGAAGCCCTCAAAAGTACCAAAATGAAAAAGTTGCAAATTTTGTCATGACAAATTGTCAAGGCTCATGAAAACTTGGATCTAGAGAAAGATATCTAACCTATTTGCATGAAATCAATGGAAAAGTGATTATTCGATCCACATTTAAAGGCTCACAAAGTTTTATTTCAAAATTATGCTCTTGGGACACTTCACGACAAAACAAGACTGATACACCACTTGTGGTGTATGAGTCCTAGTATAGCACTTTTTCCAGATTTTGAAGGATTCAAAATTGTCACTGATAGATTCCACTTTTTACACAAAAATCCTAGTCTAGAACTAAATCCACCAAATTGGCATATGAGCCGTAGTGAGCATTAAAATTCAGAATTTCAAGGTTTTAGAGATTTTTTTGACCACATCTTCCTTCCAAGTACCCCTCTCCTCATTCTCAATTTGCTACTCTATATCTTAGTTTCATACTCTATGTCATAAAGTTAGGTTTTCACATTACATTCATCTCTTTCTTTCCAAGCCTTTTCTTGGTGGTGAATGCCCTTTTAGTCTTTAATCACACCTTTAGGACACATTATTGTTGATCTCTTTCCTTAATTTTTATCCCTAGATTGAGATCTCTAAGGTTTCCTTGAATGAACTAGAGTGAAATAGGTCCTAAGCCCTAGTTTCATATCCTCAAAGGTGGAACCCTATTTCCATGGTTTCATTTTGGCGAACCCAACATGATAACACCTTATTTTATGATTTGGAGTGCATCATAGTCTTAGAACTAGCCTACATTAAATTTGCATTTGATATTGCATTAGTTAATTTGCATCTAGGGTTTCAAAATTTTAAATTAGTGAAAGGACATATAGGTTGAATTTTTACATCATTAGATCATTAAATTTCATTGAAATTGTACAATTACAAAAATTCAACACAACATACAAGATAAAAACCTTATAATCAACTCAAAATTTGTTGAAATTGGTGCAAGTACCCTAATCTAGGACTCATACATACCTCTAGAAAATTTAGTCTCAGTACAGGTTGTTTTGGCTACTTTTTAGGAATTATGTGTTGTGCATATTTTAGTATTTTACCCTTCTAGAAAACTTGACTCGAAGTCATATGCGCCTTTGGGTGAATTAGTCCAAGATTAGATCTTAAAATACATTTTACAACATTGCAAACTCTATTTTTGAGTTTCTATTTATTGTTGTTAGTTGTGAACGGACGTAAATACTTGTTAGAAAATGAGTAGCAAAGAAAAGAGTGCAAACAACTATGAACACCCTACACCTCAAGATTGGCCTAGTTGGATTCAAAAACAAAGTAAAGATAACAAATGAAGTTGATTCACCTTGTCTTGAATCGATCCTTTGGTTGGCCCTTCGATCTTTGATGTAGTGTATGCTCCTTTGGATGGCAAGAGATGCAAGTGTGGATTGTAAAATGGATGGAAAATAGGTGAAAGTGGATGAAAATGTAAGTATTTTGGCTAAGTATGGCTCAAGAGAAAAATTTGCAAGAGTTTGGCTAGCATAATGATCTCCCCCAAAATGAGAGAAAAGGGGGGTATTTATAGAGAATTTGGAATTCTCTAGATAAATGAACGGTTGAGATTGAGCCACCAAAATCAAGATGTAGGGATAAGGTGAGTTGAGAACTCACAAGCCCTCACATCTTGACATGTGGCATGTGAAGTGGCTTGAAAAAGGTGATGTGGAAATGAGTTGGAAGGAAAGTACATGACATGGAGGTAGTACATAGTACCTTGGGATTGGGACAAGATCTCCTCATAAAGGAGGTCCTTGTCCCCATGTGGGTGAGAGGACTTGTAAGAAATTAAAAATTCCTCAAATATCCATTTGGGGATGAGAGAAGGAATTTAAAATTCCTTGGAATGCATTGGGGGATTAAATGTGAATTAAAAATTCACATGGGGAGTGGAGTGCCTTCTCCAAAAGGAGAAAACCTTTAATAAGGTTGACTTAGAACACATTCCATAAATGACATGAGGATTAGGTTGACCTAATTAAGTGATTAAGGTTGTGCCAGTATTTGATTAAACAAATTAGTGAGAGATTAGAGGCAAGTGGGAAATTATGGAGGATGTAACCCTAATGATGATTAATGGTGTGCACATCTTAACCATAAATTAATTATGATTAGAAGAGGGTCAGATGGTTAAGAGGGATTTAGAGACCAACTTGCAAAAGTTGGAGGATGTGACAATAAGAGAGAAAGTGAGGAATTTTAAAAATAAATTTAAAATTCCAAGAGGTAATATGATTAAATTAAATAAAGTGATATATTTATTTAATTTAGAGAGGAAAAAGGGGGAAAGTATTTATTAAATTAAATACTTTGGAAACCTTATGTAGGACACAAAATATTAATTAAATGAATTATTTAAATAATATTGGCAAAGAGGATGATTAAGGAGACGTCTTTGACCATATGGAAGTGGTCAGATTTTGATGTCTACATTTTGCCCCTCTTCGAAACACTATTAGGATAATAGGGTTTCGAAGAAAATAAAATACAGATGAATCTATAGAGGAAGCGACCAGAAAAGAGATGCCCCATCATGGGAGAGATTTCATGAGCTACCCGAATGGAGGGGAATTAAAGGGGATGCCCCAGTCTCGCAAGAGAAGGCTTATGGTGGAAGATTGAGAGAGAATGGTAGGGTATGCCCCCTCAAAAAGACAAACGAGGAAGGAAAAGGGGCCTGAGGAAACTTCTCAAAAGTATGGAGTAGTATATGTCATTGGAAAGAGCACTAAAAACTAAGAAGAGTGGCATTTGAATAGAGGAAAATTGGTAGACGGTGTGCAAATGGCGGCCCTAGGAAGATAGAGGGTGAATGAATTAGTTGAGGGAAATTTTGGTTAGATAAAGGAAAAAAAGTCCTTTTATTTTTAAAAGGTAAAAAGGAGGGAAGAAGGCTATAAAAGATAATTCTAAGAATTACCTCTCCTTGTTTGGACAGCTGTCAAGTGAGGAGGAGAGGGCAAAAAGGAGAGGGTGAGAGTGAGAGTGCACAATGTCGAAGTATGATACCGACATCATCCATCAGGGTGATGAGAGACGAAGATTCTTTAGCGAGTGTGTCATGCCACGCCAGGTTAGCTCTAAACCCAATTTTGTGATTTTTTCTATTTCATTTACGTTTTTCAAAAATTTGAAAATATGGGTTTTGTTTGGGGGGGAGGGAGGAAAAATGGTTAGGAGGAACAAAAACTAGAGTGAGGGGGGTTCGGGGACCGTGGGAGAGCAGAGTCGTCCGCTCCCAGGTAGGCACGCCCACGTAAGGGGGTGGGTTCGCCCGCAGACGTGGGAGGGTCTACCTGTGCCTCAGCGGGTCTGCCCACGGACAGGGGCAGGTTCGCCCATGCCCGGGCAGGTCCACCCGTGGACATGGGTGTGTCTGCCCACAGTCAGGTGGGAGCTCGCCCGCGAGCTCAAGCGGGTCCATCCATGCCTCTGTGGGTCCACCCAAGGGCTCAGGTGGATCCACCTGCAGCCAGGTGGGTCCACTTGAGCTCGAGCGGGTCCACTCGCGAGCTTGGGTAGGTCCGCCTGTGCTCAAGTGGGTAAGCACGAGGACTCAAGCGGGTCTGCCTAAGGATCCGAGCGAGTCTGCCCAAGGACTAGGGTGGGGTCATCTGAGGTCCCGAGCGAAGCGAGGGGCTAGGTCAGAGATCCAAGAGGTATGACAAGAGGGGGAAAGATGAAAAAAAGGAGAGGGAAAACAAAAGACATAAGAAAAATGACATAGTGGCCATGTTATGGATGTAGAATGTTGAGAATTTGTAAACACGAGAAAGACGGTTGGAGGTACGGAGGAGATGCATGGTAGCGATGACGAGCGCGGATCACCAGAGGTTAGTAGAGGTGAGACTATTCCACATGCTAGATTACTCGATGATTAAGGCCCACAGGGCCATGCTAACAGCCTTGATAGAGTGTTGGGATTCGGTGACATTGACATTCCATCTACCGACTAGCGAGATGATGGTGGCCCTAAAGGATGTTTGGCAGATTCTAAGGCTCCCCATAGCAGGGCTCGTGGTTAGCGATTGTTGGGTAGTAGGTGAGACACTAGATGAGTTCATGCAGGTTGTATTTGGCAATGATGAGCTACTAATTCAGCGGCAACAACTTGACGTAGAGAGATGCTTGTCTTGCAGGGTACCGACATTGTCGTTGTACCTAGTGGGGCTGATTAGTGGGATATTAGTGCCAAATCAGAGTGGTCGATTCTTGCATATTAGGTTTGTCGAGGTGATCCGACACATCATCGAGGGCCAAAAGGGTTAGTTTGCGTGGGGTACCTATATGCTGGCGCACCTGTATCGGGATATGCATGGGGTATGTTATTGACAGTCACTAAGTGTGACCCACGTCACACTACTACAGGTGTGGGCTTGCGAGCACATCAGGGTGACCAAGCCATTCGTGCAAAGAGTAGGAGAGTAGGATGATAGAGTAGTTATAGCTTGGGGATGGGGGACAGAGGAATGAGCGATATTGCAGTATTGGGATGTCAGAGATGTGGATGTGTGGAGGAGATGATTGAATGATGTGTAGGAAGAGATGATAGTATGACATCTGTATATGTTACGACACTTCAGGGGCTGGAGGGACGATGAGGAGGCACACAGTGGTTACTTCTTTACCCGATGTTATATTATTGGGAGAGGTTCATGTGTAGTGGAGCTCCACAGACCCGATCGAGTGACGCGATAGTTTGGAGTGAGGCAGGTGTGGACACTTAAAAATGACTTAGGCCTGCAAGCTCTATTTTTATCACTTTCATCCTAGCATAATTATGACATTTAATTATGTCCTTGGTCCAAATTCAACTATTAATTAAATAATACATTATTATTTAATTAATTCATGTCTCTTGTATTCTTCATGATTATTAAATAAATAAATTTTATTTATTTATTCAATACGTCAGTAAGGGTCTATTATCTTCTTACAATTAAATAAATTTATTAATTTATTTAATTACCTTTATTCATTTATTCTTCCTGATTATTAAATAAATGAATTTCATTTATTTATTTAATGTCACTAATTCTCATAATTAAATGAATTTATTATTTTATTTAATTATTAAATCATATCTTCTAAATTAAATAATTATTTTTAATTATTTAATTGTCAAAATTAACATTTCTCTCATTTTAAATAAGTTAATTATTTAAAATGATATCACATTCTTGATTGACAGTTCATTTTAGTAAATAATCTAAAAATTGATTATTTATTATCTCACAAAATCCATATTTTGAGTTGATTTAATTCAAATTGGTAACTTCCTTCCAAAAATCAAGTAATTTAGCAAATTATTGATTTTCCAAATCTGATCTTAAGTTCAACTCTTATCTTCCTGATTTTTTGAATCTCACAAATGAGGTAGTCTTTATCTTCTTGATTTTTGAAAATCTTTATTTTTCTAATTAATTATCTCATTTATTCTCCATCGCTGATTTGATTTTCTGAGATGACATCTCGACCACTCACTTAATGATTTTTCCCTAACCTTGATTAGGGATTGTCAGATTAAATCTTTTCCTCTGATTTTAGGTCTCTATCAAAAGTCGATCTTGTCCATCCATTCAAAATGGTATTTTCTATAAAATGCTATTTTGCTCACATTTTGAGATTACACACATGAATTTCGTTATTCTGGCACATAAATACTTAGAGTTTACTTGGCATTTTAGAGTCATATTGTCATAGGAATAGGCATAGTTTTATTTAAATCCTTCAAAGCTTGTGTAATACATAGGCATAGTCGAATAATTTCTCATACGTTCGATCTAAGGGCAACATTTGCAGCAAGATAGGAGGTGCTACAAAGAGGAATCATGGAAGCTTCAGTGGTTATCTAGTATAAACTTTTCTTCTCTTAGTTTTCAATGTACTTCGTAGTTCTTTGGGTTTATATGCATTGTTGATTTGCGAACATCTAACATACCTAAAATTTACCCTTAGATACATTGGTGAACCTGACGTTTTTGTAGAGAAATTTGTGTGTTTTCTTGTTTATTTTCATTGTTTTGCAGGTTACAACCAAGAATTCATATGAAATCTCGTCATCTTCTTTTGAGCACAGAAAAATGTTCAAATAAAGTATTTTAAAACCATTATCTAGGTTGTTTAGGTCTTGTTCTCAACTTTCCATAACTTTAAACGGTTTAAAATTTTGTTAAGATTTGAGAATTATGGTCGTTTTAGTGATCACATTTTTTTAAGTTTTAGCTGTTAAAACCCGAATTTTCTTTTGATTATAACACTTTTGTCTTGCAGGATTTTGTAAAATGTTTTCTGGGTTTTGAAGATCTATGTCTTAGCTTTCCATAGATATCTACGGTTTAAAATTTTGTTTAGTTTTGAGAAAGTTATCACTATTTTATTTTGTTGTTTTCATTTAAGTTTTTTTTAGTAATCTTTGTTTACAGCGTGTGGCGGTTACATTTCGTGGGTCCAAGACTGGTGGATAAAACTCCTAACTTGTGGTCTTGAGGTTTGAATGTTGAAGAATCACTACTAAATAATGTGCTTTTCTTTTTTTTTAGGTTAAAACATATTTCCTTTTAGTGCACTTAAAATGAACCTTTTTTTTCTACTTTGTCTGATTGTGTTTACAAAATGGTAGGTGATTATGCTCTCACCTTGTGAAAACTTGGTGATTAAAAAACCACACCCATTTTTTTATTTTTTTTATACACCCTTACGACTTAGTAATCGAAGTATCCTCTCCCCTTGCACTTTCGGGCGATCCTGGGTGTAAGAGAAACAATTACTAACTCTAGAACTTGGGCCTGTTCTGGTGGGAAAAAGTACTCACCCCATGATGACTCAGATTGGTAGCACCCTGAACTCGAGGGACTTCCAGCCGGTATATAAAAGTGGATACTTGGGGAAAGCCCAAGAATCAAGCTTATGGTTTCGACGAGATGGATCCAAACGGGGACTCGCGTCGCATGGATCATGCCCTACGAACAGAATTCCCTTGCTAAACACCCACTGTTTTAGAGGCCAGCCATTTTTCAGCCATTGCTTGGTATAGTGCAGGGTACAACATCATGCCTAAAGACACTCACTACTGATCCCCTTGAGTAGAGATAGCAGTTCTTGGGAAGTCACTACTCAAGAATTCAAAGTTGGTGTGCTTGAATGATGTTAATGAGCTGTGGAGGGGAGCCAATGCTACCAAACTTCTAAGCTATCCGCTCTCGAGAAGGAAAGGTGTTTAGCACCAATTCGGGGTATATCAGTGGGCTATACCAAGTATACAAACCCTTGGCCTATTAGCCTATTATGATTGTACTTGTCTTATGTGTGCTTGCTTACACTAAAAACATTGTGTTTGTCAAGTGCTTGCTGGATTTTTCAACATTATTCACCACATTTTCACTTCTACACAAAACATTCAACATTAGACAAATCAAATTTTCTCTCAATACATCAAAAACCTCAATTTTAGCAAACTGTATTGCAACTTTTGAAATGCAATCGCTCTATCAAACCACATTTTCCAAATTTTGCAATGCATTAGACCTGTTAAACCATATTTGCAATTCAAAACACTGCATCTATCTATGTTGCGAAATATCTGAAACTCACATAACCACATTTGCAAAACTCATTCGCATTTGTTAGTCCCAGAGCCGCATTTGCTATACCGAATCGCATTCACAATTCTGTGACGCATTTGAGGTCTCAAACAATGCATTTTCCTGACATAAGCAAAATCTTCATACAAAGTCCAAACTGAGTCTAAATTTTGTCAATCTTTTGTCCAACACTATTTCCAAGGGGATTCTATCAAAAACCAACTTTGAAATTGCTCAAAATTTTCAACCATTAGTTTGCATTCTTGACCATAGGCTTCATCCTTAAATTTTGTTTTAAGTTGCATACATTAGGCATTAGCTCGACCCTAGGTTTTCATCCTTGCATACTTTGGATTAGGTTAATCTTAGCACAATTTGCAATGTCATTGCTTTCAAAACTAGGTTATCTTGGACTTAATCATCATTCCCTTTTTCAGTCATTGTCCCTTTTGTGAGATTTTCCAACTCAATAGTCTAGTTAGAAAAACTCACTAGTCATCTTGACCTTGTCATTTTGTCATTTTCAACAAGTCCTTTAGTAACCTAAATTGAAAACAAAGATTGAGCTTAGAAGTGTTTAGGTATCATTTTCTCCAAATTGCATTCTAGTTTATACCTTGCATATTTTATTCCCAAAAATCCAAAAATATTATTCATCCTAGTCGTCATTTTGAACCTATACCTTGCATATTGTCATCCTTGCATTTAGTTGTCATTTTCATTTGAGCAATCTCATTTTATGGTGGAAACTATACTCCAAAAATAGAAATGACAAATGTAAACTTTGGACAAGACTCTACTTCCAATGTCAACAATCACACGTATGACCCAAATTGGACTTTTGATGATCCATTTTCCAACATGAATAATCAACCTCTCATGACCATACCATCCTCATCAAACAGTCCCTTTGAACCATTCTTACGTAAGGATGAATATAGAAAAATACTTGAGGAAAACCTAGAGGTAGCAACATAAGATCCAAAGGTGGCCTACTTTGTAGAACAAATGGTATTATATGATAGAGACAGGTATTTGGCCATTCTTTTAAGTCAAGGTGCCAAATTACCTCAAGGATTTGACATTGATACCTTGAGATCGACATCTCCTGCCAATAACATCAACAATACACATAACATGTCAAATAATGGTCAACCTCCAAACGCCACAAGCAATACCTTTTTTGATGCTACAACGACCATTAGTGCTACCTCCAACATTCCAAACAACTCCAATTCAATAAACACTACATCCATTGGAGGAACACAATCCACCACATTGCCCACAATATCCACAACATCGTCACAATCGGTCAGAACCACCTGTGGGTCCTCGCCAATGTGGGCAAGTTATTCCAATCCTCTCTTTACCACTATGGTAAATGCCATGGGGGCATCATCAAGCCATACAAATCCCCCATTGACAACTACATCTACTACCATGAGTACATCTTCGTCATATACTCTCATTGGTATCTCACAAAATTCTTTGGGTGGAGGAAAATGATGTATCTTTATTCAAGGACAACAACAAAATCTTCACACATCAACACAGTCAAATGCCATCACTTCCCAAGGACAAAATACAAACATTCCCCTTGTACAAACCCAACAATTTGGACAAGGTAGTCAAAAAACATAGCCTATGGCATCATTCACAAATCCAAATATTCATGGTCACCATATTCCCCAAATATCGACCCAAATGGTTGGGGGACACATCCCAACATACTCATCCCATATTCATACTCACCTACATACCCCCAATCCAAACTTTCAATACCAACAACATGCAAATCTGAACACATCATACATGCCACAACAACATATACCTCCATAACATGCCAACATCCACCCACAACAAATGGAGACCTATGGTGTACCAATCAATCCAACATATGGGACCACAAATGACCCTGTAATAGATGCCTTACTAGCAAAACTGATGGGTCTAGAGAAGACCATAGAAAACATATAGATATCGGGCAAGAAATCATAAGTGTCATATAATCTATTTGTATATCCCTTCAATATGAACTTATACATGCCACCATTTCCTCTGGGATATGTGTCACCTAATTTTACCAAATACAGAGGAAAGAAAAACCCCATCGAATATGTCTGGGAATTTGTAACCAATTGTATGGATGTTGCTTATGAACAAATGTACTTGATGAGACTTTTTTCTAAAAGTCTTGTAGGTCCTGCTCTTGAATGGTTTTCCACTCAAAAGGATATCCAAACATGGGATGAACTTAAACAAAAATTCATAAAAAATTACACGTACAACATTGACATGGACACCTGTATTACTAGCTTGTGCAATCTCATGCAAGAGGATGCCTGTGAGACATTCATCCCATTCTTTCAAAAATGGAGAAGTCTAGCTAGTCGGTGTCACGTCGACATACCCAAAAAGGAAAAGGTGGACATGTTCGTTCAAACACTTCTAGGACCCTTAAAATATGGATTGCAAGTGCATTGTTGCACAACCTTCATGGACCTAGTCAAAAAAGGTGTCCAGATTGAGAAATCCCTCATTGCAAAGGGAGAGCTAAGATACGGTCCTAAAAACACAAATGCAAATCCTCCCACTGACAAAAATAAGTACTGGGTCAAAAATAAACATGTTACAAATGATGGTGTTGTTGACGCCAAGGCTGCAAACATTATGGGTCTTGTACTGGCTCTAAAAGGGGTTCAACCACAAAACAAACCAACAACGATATTGACACCCCCTACCAATGTCCCTTCAAACAAACAAAGTGGCCAAAATAATCAAGGACAATATCGTCAGATGAGACAATTCCCTAGGGGTCACACATACACTCCCTTGGGTGAGCCCATCGAAGAAGTCCTCAAGAAATTCCTTCAGAATGGTGTCATCACACTTCAAGAACCAAAACGATATGACCCAGGACAATTCAAACCAGCATGGTGGGACGATAATGCATTTTGTGATTATCATCGAGCAAAAGGACATAAAACTTCTACCTATCGAGAACTGGTACAAGACCTTATCGAGAGTCGTATCATTGAGGTAGGTGGACCACAATTTTCCTCTAATTCTGATCATACCATTCATAAGAACCCACTGCAAGACCATGGTTCTAATAATGCTTCCGCGTCAGGTCCAAAGATAAACAATAATCAAGCCAATTTTTCCTGCGCCAAGTATGACTATTTTGGTGGACCTATTATAAATAATGTCTGAACTGATGATGAATATATCAACACCATCATGGTTAAGAGAACACCCCAATGCAATGCTACTACTCAAAGTGGCAAGGTCACCATAGTTGGTCCACCTCCCACTAGGCAACCCAAAATAACCATACCTGGCCCATCTCCTAAACAGTCACAAACCGTCTCGACCACAAAGTAGTGGCAACCCAAGAGTCAGTTTAACCTTATCGACCAGCTTGGAAAAATCCCCGCGCAAATTTCTATACTTGAGCTGCTTCGCATCTCTCCCACGCATAAGGCTATACTGGATAAAACCTTGCAAGATTTGTCAGTCCCTAAGGATATTGATGTCAATCAGTTTGAGACCATTGTGGGATACCTCACTATGCCTCACCATGTCACCTTTTCTGATCAAGACTACTCGTCACCTAAGACTAACCATAACAATGCATTACACATTGAAACTTTTTTCCATAAGCACAAGGTTAGAAGAGTTTTAGTAGATGGCAGAGTAGGATTGAACATATGCTCCTTGAAATTGGTTAAGGCTCTAGGATTTTTTGATGCATGCGTAGACCCTACAAAGAGTATAGTGATAAAAGCATATGATGATGAAGAACACTCTTTACTAGGCGTTATTTCTCTTCCTATCAGAGTGGAACTAGTCATTGTGGATACAACCTGCCAAGTCCTGGATCTAGAATTACCTTACAACATCTTGCTCGGTTGCCCATGGATTCATGCCTTAAAATTTGTTCCGTCCACATATCACCAATGCTTAAAATTCCCATTTGACGGCACATAAATAACCATATATGGAGACCCCGACCCTTTTCAATATTGTACCAACCTAAGGGGTATTTCTGCAAACCGAGTGCCTATTAACCGAGAAGCACCTGGCTCCCCTTCTTCCAAATGTATTGACCCATCCACACTCACATCATCTTCAATGTCCACTCCATTCATGTCTTCCACCACACCACCATCTTCCACAAACCCTAAGGCTGAGACCACTGTCAAGATCTAGGACCTAGGTTGTGGAGAATTCAAACTACATACAGTATATAGCATAAAAACAATACCCAAGTCTCTGAAGGTCTATGACTGGCCATGTTTTAGAATGGAACCCAAAGAAATTTTCAAAGTTCTGCCAAAAATGGTTTTCATAAAATGGGGAGACATGAGTAACGAGGACCTTGCCGATATTACAGGATGGCTCTATAAGGAAATAACAGACCTACCCCCTTACCAATTAATAAATATGGCAAGGGATATGACATAATGAAGGCTAAGGGCTACAATGGCACTAGTATCCTAGGCAGAAATAAAACTAGAAGAAGAGAGCCCATAGAATCTTTCAAAATACCAAAGTATCTGGGATTAGGGTATGGATTTCTTGACAATGACAATCAATGTACCAATGGGATTTTGAGTCATTGAGTGCATGCTTCGGAAAGTGTCGAGACCGCTAAGGAAACCTTCATCGAAACTGACTCCCAAGAGTGGGAATTTGGCTCCAAATGATCCTTAAGTGACTGTTGCCTCGATGATTTTTTTATCAAAATGGGGGAACTGACCTCTGAACAAAGATTTTGGAAAACATTTAAAATTGATTAGGCACTGAATAGTCATAGTCCCATTACCATTCCCCATGACCCACAAACCCCACCATCTGAATCCCATCATCCCAACCCACCCGACTTACCAAATGACAATGACAATCATGACTTTGAGTCCTTCACCCCTTATTTTGACAACGAATATGAAACAAGTGAAGGGGAATATTGGATAGAGTCCGATGTGGAATTAGATGATGATAATTTCATCTACAATATCACTAAATCCATCTGCATGCTTTCTACATCCTCCCCTCAATTCACCAACACTGACGATGGCATTTCCCTAGTTTATCCTCAACTAGTCGATTGGGACCAACAAGGCCTACCAGTCCTGGACACCTTTCAGAATGATGAGGCAATTGTAGAGTTTATGGGATTACGTGAGGGCATACCCAGTGGTGATCACAAGGTAGGATTTTCCATTGACCTAGATTGTATAGCCTACTTCAGCGAGATTGCTCCATTCTTCAGTCGCAAAATTAAAATTAAAAATAAAATAAAAAATGAAACGTCTTTAGGTGAAAATCGAAAGGCACCTTTTCATGACAAAAAAGTAAAAACAAAGGACGTATCTGCTGATGAAAACCTCTCTAAGGCACCCAAAGATGGAGGACTAGAATTTCTTCCCGTAACTCAAGAGAAATCAGCTATTCTTATAAAAGACACCATAGAAGACAACATATCAACAACAGAAGATCCCAAAATGGTCCTCTTTGCTGCATCATTGACTAAAGAAGAGTGACCAAAATTTCACAAATTCTTTACAGAACATAAAGTCAACTTCGCATGGTCCTATGTTGACATGCCAGGATTAGACCCATAACTGGTTTTGTACCATCTACCAGTATTGCCTAATGCCAAGCTAGTTAAAAAGAAGTTACGCAAAATGCATCCTCAGGTCGCTCTATTGGTCAACGCTGAGTTGAAGAAACTTCTAGACGCTGGATTCATATGGTTTATTGATTATGTTGAATGGATATCTAACCTGGTGCCGGTAACAAAGCCAAATGGAATGATCCGAGTCTGCACAGATTTTAGAGACCTAAATAAGGCATGCCCAAAAGATGACTTTCATTTACCAAATATTGATATCATAGTTGACCTCACAGTAGGATATGAGATGTCCCTCATGGACAGTTTCTCTAGCTATAATCAGATTCGTATTGCCCTCGAAGACTAGCATAAAACATCATTCACTTGCCCTTGTGGTACATACTGTTGGAATGTCATGCCATTTGGTCTTAAAAATGTAGGCGCCACATATCAGAGGGCTATGACCACAATCTTTCATGACATGATGCATAAAATAATGGAAGATTACGTAGACGACCTTTTGGCTAAATTAGTAACAAGAAAGGATCATCTGAAGATGTTAGACACAATTTTCAAGAGACTAGAAGAATATAAAGTCTGGCTAAATCCTAAGAAATGTGTCTTCGGTGTAACATCGGGTAAACTCTTGGGATACATAGTTTCTCGAAGAGGCATTGAGGTCGATCAGGAAAAAGTAAAAGCCATCATAAACATGCCTCCTCCCAAAGGTATAAGTGAACTCAAGACTCTACAGGGCAGGGTACAATCTATTCAGCGCTTCATAGCACAATTGGCTGACAAATGTCACCCATTCCAATATCTTTTGTGCAAAGGCATCCCCTTTGTGTGGATAGATAAATGCCAGGAAGCCTTTCAGCAAATAAAAGATTATCTATTGTCACCGCTAGTCCTTATGCCTCCCATTCAAGGAAAGCTTTTGATATTATACATCTCTGCCACTACTTAAGCACTGGGGACATTACTAGCACAAAATGACCAAGAAGAAAAAGAAAGAGATATATATTACATCAGTCAAACATTGGTCAGGTATGAACTGAACTACACATCAATTGAATGGGCTTGTCTAGATGTGGTCTTCGAAATACAGAAGCTAAGACATTATATGTTAAGCCATCAGACACAACTAGTAGCAAAGATCGACCCCCTCAAATATTTGTTAAGTTAGGCAGCATTCACAAGATGTCTGGAAAAATGGGTCATGATTCTAAGACAATATGATATTCAATATGTAGAAAGAAAGGCAATAAAATGACAAGTCATAGTAGACTAGTTGGCGGATGAACCTTTACAAAGTGATCACTCGTTAGTGGCAGATTTTTCAGATGAGTCAATATTCCATACGGAACCTAAGTCACCATGGAGACTCTATTTTGACGGATCACACACAAATCATGGCTCGGGGGCAAGAATCTTGTTCATCACCCCTCAAGGAGACTCCATTCCTAAGTCTTTATGCATTGCTTTCCCATGCACAAATAATGTAGCAGAATATGAGGCACTAGTTACAGGACTTAGAATGGCAATAAAATGGAAAATTAGAGCATTACACGTCTATGGGGATTCTCAGTTGTAGATAGGGAAAAATCCAAAAGTTTAATGTGTGTTGAAAACAATAAACTAAATTAAATCCTATTAAGCACCATGAAGTACAAACTAGAATGAAAATAAAAATAAATAAAGAACATGCAAACCGATTTTCAAACTAGACTTGATTGATCTCCATGGCTCTTCTCCACCTGCATGAGAATGCAAGATTTTGAAGGTTGATTGTTGGAGGAATGTTGGTTGCTCAATTCTGCAGCATAACGACCTGATGAAGATGATAGATGGAGATAGATGGAAGATAGAAGAATGATTTTGACAGCATAAGGATGTCTGAAGATTCAATACAAATGGACTGTGAAAGGTTAGATTTATAGATTTTTGATGTGGACAGAGATAAGATTTGATAAGATTGATAAGGATTTGATTTTTGACAAAAGAGGAAATACAATGAGATGAGATAAGATTTTCAAAAGATGGAAAGATTTTGATTTATTGTTTTAAAGGAATTAAAACAAGATAAGATAAGATGTGAAAAGATAGAATGTTTTTTATTCTCTTTTAAAGGAAATAAATCCTGAAAAAGATGAGGAAGATAATTAATGAATTATCTAATTAAATAAATTAATTAGATACACATGAGTTCAGATTTTGGAAAGAAAGCAAGAAGATATTTTTAAGATTTTATTAATTAAATAAATATTTGATTTACTTAATTAATGTTGGATTTATGATTTCATTAATTAAATAATATAAATTATTTAATTAACATTAGAAGAATTAGTAGAAATGATTTAATTAATTAAATAATATAAATTATTTAATTAACATTAGAGGAATGGATGAATTATGCATAGGAAGGGAATAAATGAAATTAGTCAAATAAATAAGATTTATTTAACTAATTAGATGATGACATGGGTACCTAGGGTAAAAAATGATACAAGGTGTCTAAATGATGAAATATTGTGACACGGTATCGTAAGAGGACAAGTTTTTGATGTCTACATTTTTCCCCTCTTTGAGATGATGTTCAAGATGATGAGATTTGTGTCGAGTAACATCATTTCAAAGAAGTCAAGATACAGGTAAGAGAAAATGGTTAATGATAGAAAGATAGGATGATGGAATGATGATGCCCCCTCGAGAGGATAGGCGGGTTGGACAACACGGGTATGCTCTCAAAATGAAAGGGATGGGTAAAAAACTAAAGATGAAGGAATGGATAGAAGAAGTGAAGGATGCATTATGCTGCAATGAAAGTGAGCAACCATGATGTTTGATTTAGCACTAGACGTTATGCACCAAGATATAAGGACCAAGGTGACGATTTGTCTCGTGCCCCAGCATAATACAACCTTGTCTAGACGTATGAGGAAGTAAACTTAGAGAATTAAAGTCCTAATGAACAAAATGTATGATGTGAACTTAGATGCAAAGGATAGTGCAAAAATCTACTCCAACATACACAAGATATGAATATTAGCTAGAATGATATGGATTTGAAACAAATGCAAGATAAAATGACAACACACACAAGCAAGCAAGCAAGCATGTACAAATGATACAAAAACAAACAAGGAATTTCCCCTATCAAGCTATAAACCTTTGATTGATTGATTGCTTGATGATGATGATAGTGTTATCATTGTGGGGAGCAACATGTCCCTAGAGAAACACAAGGATGATGATAATTGATTGATTGATTGGTTGATTTGGTTTACAACAAGATTAGGATCAAGACCAAAGGATGTGATTGGATAATTTGGCAAAATTGATTGACTTGATTGGTATGGATTAAGGATTGACTTGCATTTGGATTATGGCTTGGATTGATTCGATTGAGTTGATTGGATGCAATGGTTTTGATGAAGATGATTGAGTTGGTGGAATGGATGAATGATTGGATTGAGGTGAGGGATTGAATTGATGAAATTGGAAGAAGTAATTAGATGGATTGATTTTATTGCTTGGATTTTTGTTGGATATTTGATTTTTTTGTATTTTTGTGGATATTTTGATTTTTTCTTTTGTTTTTGAAATGTTTTGATTTTTTTGGACTTATGAAATGTTTTGATTTTTTTGGATTTTTGAAATATTTGATTTTTTTTTTGGATTTTTGAAATGTTTTGATTTTTTTTGGTTTTTGAGAATATTTGGAGGTGTCAAAGGATGAAAATTTGAGTAGCCTTTGTGCTAGATACCAATGACAAGGGGAAAACCAATTCTAGGTGCAAGGAGATAAATGGGATTGATGGATGAAGGGGTGGGTGATGGGAAAAAGGCTCATGATATATGGATGGATGGTATGGATGTATGCATCATAATAGAGCAAGGATGTGATCTCCAAAGACTATGTCGCATAGAAATAATATGCCCCATTCTAGGTACAATACTTAGAATTTTTCATGACAAAACTTATGAGAATAGGATAATGATAGGCTTGTTTGGAAGGATGAGGTATGTCAAGAGATACTCAAAACATGTTTCAACATTTTGCCCCTATATCTTCATCAATATCAAAAGAAGAAGGGTGGATGAATGAACTCAATATGATAGGTATGTATGATGGATAAAGATGGTAGGTAGGATGGAAATGATATGACATGAATGATAACTTGGATAGATAAGATATTGTGCCCCCAAGTGTAAGTGACATAGAATATCAACCTACACATGACGCCTATTTGCTAGGTTTTCATCATGGTACTTATCCAGGGCGCCTGTTTACCAGGTTTTCACCATTGGACAAAGGGATTTCTCTTTACTTTTTTACTTTTTTCTTTTTTTTTGTCTTTTTGGATAGGAGAAGGGGAATATGGATGGGAGGGACTCAAGTTTCTAGTTCTGTGAAAGGTGATAGTTCCACTAGATATGGATGTCATTGCATGGACCATGTCAAATGTCATTATTCTCATAGATGTTGGTAAGGGATGACATGAAATGGAAATAGAGTAGGTAGATGATGGATTATGATGCAGATTATGTAGGGAAGATGATAGGGATTATATGGGACTTATGCAAAAGATGAATGGGGAGGCTTAGCCAAAAGCATGGACCATAGGAAGATGGTCGGGGAGATATGTAGGATGATGGGTGAAGGGTGGGGAGATGGAGGTATGTGGAAGTGTTGTGAAATGGAAGGGAACCATGACTAATTGTTGCACACACTATGATAAACATTGAATCTTTTGATGTGGATTGGGTGTGGGAAGCAATGGAGATGTTTCCTTAGGAGGTGGTGGATGAAGTGTTTTAGGTACCCACATAGACTTAGTATTTTTATGATCTTTTTTTGGCTTGTGGCTTTTAGGAATTTGAGATTTTTGAATAGAATGTGCATTTTGGATGGAAGGGGATGGTTGGGATTTTTGTAATGTAGATTCCTCATTTGACTTGCTTTCTTTTTGCTTAGGTACCCAAACCAATTTAGTTTTGGACTTTTCTTTTGGAGGTATGGGCTTATATAACTTTTTGTATTGATGTCCTAAGGAATGAGAACCCTTAGGATTTTTTACTTTATAGGTAGAGGCATTGAAATTCTTGCTTTTGAATCCCATGGGTATGGTGGAATGGGCGGCAGCTTCATGTTTATACAATGTGTGCATTTGTTGGTCATGATTAGGAATGTTAGGGTATTTATGGATAAATGAATAAAAGGATTGGATGGTAGGGATATTAGGTGTTGGAAGTAATGGTGGTAAAGTGGATGGAGGGATATTAGGAGTTGGAAGCAATGGTGGCAGATTTGATGGTGGAAGGTGTATGGTTACATGCTTTTAATATTTGTAGGATGATGGAGGGGGGATGGAAACATATGTTTTAGGGATATGATAGGCTTTATGATGAAAGGAGGTGGACTTAGGATCGGTGGAGAAAGTACCAACATCTTTAGGTTGTTGTCCTTGCAGTGTATGTCCAAGGCCATAAGAGCATGGAGGGGCTTTGACATGGATGGGCTCCAAAATACCTAGTTCATGAAGGTCTAGACCTTTACCTTGGTGGTTCATGTTTTGGAGTGTTTAATGGACAATGGGAATAGGTGTAGGTGGAACACTAGACACGAGTTACTTATTGGATGGAGAAAATGAAGCAAGGGAAGATAATGGTTGTTGTTGTTCTAAGGAGGAACATTCATGAATGAGGGTGGAAAGACCAATAGGATATGATGGAGGACTTGCAATGGGGTCGATAGTGGGTGATGGGGGATCATTAGGATCTTGATTAGCATTGTGTTCACTTAGATCCAAGGTATTTGTTTGATCTTCTATGTGTGCTTCAGAGGCATATGTCTCATCAAGGGAAATGGATTTTGATGGATCATGGATAGGACTAGGTGGAGGTGAATTTGGAATATCTTTCTCATGGATGGGTATAGGATCAAGTTGCTCATGGATAGGCTCTTCATCATTATGGATATCATCTTGATCATAAAAATGATATATATTATGGATAGGTTGGATGAAAATGATTTGATCTTGATTAGGACTAGGGCTTGATGTTTCCACATGCTTGGGAGTAGACTCTTGATATAAATCTTGGGTTGCTTGAATGGAAGTGGAAGGGAATTTCTCATGGAGAGACTTGACATGTTCTCGATGGTCAACAACATAGGAGCATGAAAGAGGGTGACTTGGACTTATGAGGGGAGACTCTTGAATTAGATCAAGGGGTTGTGGATGACATGGTTGACTTGAAGGACTTGGCATGACGTTTGAGGACTCTTTTGTATGTTCAAGTATATGTGTTGAATGACATGGCGACAATTGATTCCTTGCTTATATCCCTTGGGTCACATCCTTTATTAGTGGATGGGTGGATTTAGGTAATCCCATCAATTTATTTTTTATATATCTATATTCAGGGGTTTGACTTGATTTAGAAAGTAAAGAGGCCAATGAATCAGGACTCAGACGTGGTGGCTTATGGATAGGCTTTTGATTGGATAGTGGTATGATATACTTAGAGGGTGAATGACCTAGATTAGTATTCCCCTTATCAATGGTTGCATTAGAACTTAAAGGCTCTTGATTTTGTTGCCTAGGTGGACTTAAATTCACATGTGTTTGTTATGATGTGGCTTGATAGGTTGATGTGGCATTGACATATGAAGAAGTGGATGGATTAGATTGGTATGAGGTGGAAGGGTGATAATGAATGGATAGGGGATGATGTGGTGGTTGTTGGATTTGAAAAGTGGCCATGAGGTATTGGGCTTGAGCTAGGAGGTGTTGGATTTGAGGTGACTTGTGTGCTTGAAGTTTTTGTATTATGTCATTGAATTCATGAATGAGTTGTTGGGGAAAAGGTGTTTGAATTGTTTTAGTTGTGTGAAGCAGGTGAACAACCTTTTCTGCTATGTCTTCCAATGTTTCCATGGTGTAAAATGTTGTTGATTGGATTAAATAGATGATGATGATTAGGATATGATATGGAATGACAAGATTGTATGATTTGGATGATGTGGCAAATGTTTATTGGAAGTTTGAATTGGGAACTATTAAACACAATATTTCACATGTAAATGCATGAACACACACACCAAACACAATGATAAATTTTTCTTTGAAGATTAGATGTTATGATTAAGCAAACACTTGAATACACAACAACAAGCCCTATGACTAGTCAAGTGGGGTATGGCCAATTAGGTCTCAAGCTAGTCTACACAAGGTTGACTAAGAAATGATTTGAAAGAAAAATCCTACCACATAGCTGGGAGAAAGGGGTAACCCACCCTTCACCTTCACTTCCCAAAGGTATAAAGTTCTTTGGGGCTTAGCCAAGAGTGACAAGATTTTAACTCCCAAACAAGTGTATCTTTCGATTCACGCTTTGATTGAGGTCATCCCCAGGGGCGATGAAATCCCCTAGTAGGCCTCCTATAAAGGGTTTGACAAAAGAAAACCAAGTAAGGTGTTTGTGATCACACACACACACTTGATTCACACTCACAATGATTAATTTACCTTAAAATAGAAATGACATGTGTGTAAAATAGTTCAAGAACTTGTTATTTTTAGATCCCAAATCAAGATGTGATGGAAGATAATGGTTAATTTTAACCTCGATTTTTGATATGTGATTGAAAACAAGATTCATTTTAAGAGCCCAAATCCAAATGTGTGACAAACAAGATTAAAAGGTGAAAGATTAAACGAGTGCATCCGAAAGTTTTCGCTTTCCAATCCATTATATATGATTGATATTGCTGCTACTATATCTCCTTATGATCACCTACAAGATCAAAAAATAATATTATAATGCAGTCAAAGAAAAAAAACAAGCTCATCAGAAAATTGCAATTTTAGATACATGTTTTTGACAGCCGAATTAGATTTTATTATTTGAAAATTTTGTTGATCTGAAAAATGAAAACTCAAATAAGAGATCCCTGCTAATTTTCTAAGAGCTTTCTAGAAATGTAAAGAAGTCAAAAAAATTCCCCGTTTTTCTCTCAAAAATGTGGATTTGTGAAAACCATATAGAAAATGAAGATCAATTTTTCACATTGTATTTGACCTCAACATTAAATCTATAAAACATAGACCTAAATTATAATTTAAAGAGATTTCCAAAAATGTAAAAATTTCTGAAAAATTCGCTGATTTGCATCCAAAAAACAAATTTCATGAAAAAACATAAAATTACAATAAATCCTACAAAAATGATGATTAACCCTCTATTTTTTTTATGTAGCCTCTTGAGATGATGGAAAATCCTTTGTATAAATAGTGTGGAAAAATTTGCATCTTTGTAGAAGATATGAAGAAGTTTGTAAAACCTGTGGTTTTGTCCAAAAACTGGCAGATCTGCAACAAAATGTCAATAAATCTTGCAAAATAACAAGTTAGATAAAAGTATTCACGGTGGGTGCCAAAATGTAGATAGGGAAAAATCCAAAAGTTTAATGTGTATTGAAAACAATAGACTAAATTAAATCCTATCAAGCACCATGAAGTACAAACTATAATGAAAATAAAAATAAATAAAGATCATGCAAACTGATTTTCAAACTAGACTTGATTGATCTCCATGGCTCTTCTCCACCTGCATGAGAATGCAAGATTTTGAAGGTTGATTGTTGGAGGAATGTTGGTTGCTCAATTCTGCAGCATAACAACCTGATGAAGATGATAGATGGAGATGGATGGAAGATAGAAGAATGATTTTTACAGCATTAGGATGTCTGAAGATTCGATACAAATGGACTATGAAAGGTTAGATTTATAGATTTTCGATGTGGACAAAGATAATATTTGATAAGATTGATAAGGATTTTATTTTTGAAAAAAGAGGAAATACAATGAGATGAGATAAGATTTTCAAAAGATAGAAAGATTTTGATTTATTCTTTTAAAGGAATTAAAACAAGATAAGATAAGATGTGAAAAGATAGAATGTTTTTTATTCTCTTTTAAAGGAAATAAATCCTGAAAAAGATGAGGAAGATGATTGATGAATTATCTAATTAAATAAATTAATTAGATACACATGAGTTCAGATTTTGGAAAGAAAGCAAGAAGATATTTTTAAGATTTATTAATTAAATAAATATTTGATTTACTTAATTAATGCTGGATTTATGATTTCAATAATTAAATAATATAAATTATTTAATTAACATTAGAGGAATGGATAAATTATGCATAGGAAGGGAATAAACGAAATTAGTCAAATAAATAAGATTTATTTAACTAATTATATGATGACATGGGTACCTAGGGTAAAACATGATACAAGGTGTCTAAATGATGCAATATTGTGACAAGGTATCGTAAGAGGACAATTTTTTGATGTCTACATTAGTTAGTCATCAACCAAGTTAATGATGACTACGACACAAAAGATGAGAAGTTGATGCCCTACAAATTAATGGTTGACAGTTTTCAAACATACTTTCATATGGTGACTTTTGAACAAGTTCCGAGAACATAGAACAAGGAAACATATGCAATGGCTACAATAAGCTCTCTCCTCGACATTCCAAGCAATATGCCTCAACTGGAATTCCTAAAAGAATAATTGTTGGTCCCTGCCTATGACATTCCAGAGTCAGAAATGGTCTGCAAACTTGTTGGTCCTAACTCTCCCTGGTATCAAGACATCCATGACTACCTTAAGTCTCAAACCCTTCCACCTAACCTGTCCAATAACCAAAGGAAGTCCTTTATCTGAAAATCCAAAAGATATGCCATCATTAGTGACACCCTTTATCATCGTAGCTTTGACGACACCCTCCTTAGATGTATCAACACTAACGAAGCATGTACAACCTTATGCGAAGTACATGAGGGTATATGCAGGTCTCATTCAAGTGGTCCTACTCTGGCCAAGAAGATAATGAGACTTGGGTACTACTGGCCAACCATTGAAAAATATGCACTAGAATATGTCAGGACTTGTCACCAATGCTAGATTCATAGTGATTTGATCCACGCTCCAGCATAGGAACTTCGGCTGATCACCTCTCCTTGGCCCTTCGCTCAATGGGGACTCGACCTCATGGATAAGATCCATCCTACCTCGTCTAATGGCCACAAATTCATCATCACTTCCATTGAGTATTTTACGAAGTGGATCGAAGCCATCCCTCTGACATACATAACCAAAAAATAAATATCCAAATTCATTCTTAACTACATCATTTTTTGGTATGGCCTTCCACAATCCATCATCACTGACAATGGGCATCCATTTAAAAACCAAGATGTTCATGAGTTATGTGATCAATTTCATTTCCAACACCATTTTTCATCTCCGTATTACCAGCAAGGAAATGGTCAAGCTGAGGCGTCAAATAAAACCATTGTTAAAATCCTTAAAAAGACTGTCAATGACGATGGACGTGACTAGAATATTCAACTCTACCCTGCTCTGTGGGCTTATGGCACTAGCATTCATATTCCTACAGGAGCCACTCCTTTTGCCCTAGTCTTTGGAGCTAAGGTCATATTTCCCATCGAGGTTGAAATTCTCTCCCTACAAGTCTCCCTGAAGTGTCTAACTAATGATGAGGATTATAGACAGTCCCGCCTACACAAGCTGGGGATGTTAAAGGAAAGAATGAAAAATTCCTTGAACCATCTACAAGTGTATCAGAACCATCTTTTTTGCAGTTACAATAAGAAAGTCATGGTCAGGAAGTTCGACATTGGCGACTTAGTCCTCATGTAGAATCTTAAGAACCAAGCTAACAGAGAAAAGTCGGGCAAGTTTGAACCAAATTGGTTGGGTCCTTACATCATTGTATCTTCTTTTGGTTCTGGAGCATATCAACTAGCTACTCTAGATGGTGAACAACTGACAGAGCCTATCAATAGTCTACATCTCTGAAAGTTCTATGCATAGCATTAGAAGATCAAGATGAAAACATTAAAATACAAAAAAAAAAATGGTTAAAAAATTGTTGCCTTGATGAAAACTTGGAAAATAGGCGTCTTGGCAGCACCAAAAAATATGAAAAATGACAAAAATAGTAATGAAAAATAAGTCGTCCAATAGTGAAAACCTAGCAAACAGGCACTTTGGATAAGTACAATGGTGAAAACCTAGCAAACAAGCACCATACGTAGTCAATCATTGCTCGTCCATCTACTATTACTTCATTTGCCTAGGCCTAGGATGGAACACATTCTTGGTTACTATCACGACAGCCGCCATGACATCATACCCTTCCTATCATGATTGATAAATGGTTGACATCAAGTCCTATATACTATCCATCTGGTACTGCATGCATATCCCTTCTTCATGACCTTTAGAATTGGCTAAGTCTTGGACCTGACTAGGGGCAACATTTTTATCATGTCACTACGGTGGGTATCACGTACAATCTAGGAAATTGTAAAAATTCTTGAAAAAAGACAAAAAAATTGCAAAAATTCCTAAAAAAAAGACAAAAACATTGCAAAAAGTCTTGAAAAAAAGACAAAAACATTGCAAAAAGTCCTAAAAAAAAACAAAAACATTGCAAAATGTCCTGAAAAAAGACAAAAACATTGCAAAATGTCCTAAAAAAAGACCAAAAACATCACAAAATGTCCTGAAGAAAGACCTAAAAAATTGAAAAACGCCATGAAGAAACCACAACAAACGTCAAAACTACTCAAAGAACACGAAACAAATTCACATTTCCACATGTCTGTCATTTTAGTCAAGTCTTTGTCATTTGTTTGAACTACGTTGTCTCTGCACATTTGCTATGTAGGAAAGATTCATATTTGAGTTCCCGAGACATTAGGTCAGTCCTTTTAGGTTTTTCAAAATAAAATCATGATTCAATCTTTGGTCATCAAGAAAAATTCATTGACCGTGTCAAACTACGAGGTCTCTGAGTGTATGAGGTAGGCAAGGCCATCTGTCGATGAGCCCCCGAGGTCGCACTAGGTCAGTCCATTAGAGTGCATGGCATTACACTGGCACACACGTCAAAATTCAAGTCAAGACAAATCATTTTCCAAACAAAACAACTCATTAAAACAAAGTATGGCAATTATTTATTTGAAAATGACAAACACATCAGCATGTCAAAGAAAATCGACATATGGTCAACATAAGTCAAATTCAGTCAAAACAAGTCAAATGATCATAACCTGTCAAACTGTCAACTCTTGGTTAGCTTTCAGATGTGTCCTTCTAAAAGATAACCTCTATCATTCATGCCTTAGGATGTGTCCTTCCTAGGCATCGTCACTGTCATTCGACATTTTGAGGGATCCTCTTGACATCAGTATTCTTCAAATGTGTCCTTCTAAAGAAAAAAATTGTCATTTATGCCTTAGGATGGGTCCTTCCTAGGCATCGTCTTCATTTTGAGGGACCCCTTTCAACATTTACTGATCAATCCTTTGGACATCAACATTATTCAGGATGTGTCATTCCTGAATTTGGCAATCTTCGACATTCGTCATCTTGGCATCATCAAAATTTTGACACCCCGGCATCTCATCGTCATCAAACCTGACATCTTGACATTAAAACAATGGGTATCTAGACACACTTGGCAAACACTTGGTACTTGTTTTTTGGATTTTTATCATGTTACTAGTTTTTCTGCGAGATCCCAACAACAAGATTTAGAGAAGCAGCGACGTATCGTGACATTTGTCTTGTCTTTTGACACGCATGATTACTAGTTTCTCAGCGAGATCCTAATTTCAGGATTTAGAAAAATGATGTATCATGATAATGGCTCTATTTTGTATTTTGGCAATCATGCTACTAGTTTCTCAAGGATGTCTAGGAAACAGGATTTAGAGAAGCAACGATGTTTCATGAATTATCCTTGTCTTTTTCTGCTTGTGGTTGATTATGACAAAAAGACTGGGGCAATTGCTTTCTTCGTATGAGTCATGATCATCCTTGTCTATGACTTCTTGTCTTATGTGATGGTATGACGTTGTACACCTTGATCTATGTCATATCATGGTGTTTGTTGGTCATTACAACAGTCTACCCAATGATGATTAAGAGCAATAATAATTAAAGTCCTATGCTAAAGTTTTGATGGATTTGGTCTAGGAACTAACATGCATCTCCTTTTGTCTTGTCATCTTCTCTCACTCATCTCATATAGGCATTGCATCCATATCATCATCCATGTCTTTTGCACTAACATTTATTTGTCTCTTCATATTCTAGTCTTCTCATTAATTTTGAGAGCACACCCATGTTCTTGGAACCTGTCTGTCCTCTCGAGGGGGCATACCGTAACCTTCCTCGTCATTCTTCCTCATCTTATTTTGCACTGGGGCATATCTTTGACTTATCTTCTTTGTCACAATGCGACATGCTACATTATGAAAAAGAGGGGCAAAATGTAGACACTTAAAATTGATCTAGGCCTGCAAGCTCTATTTTTATCACTTTCATCCTAGCATAATTATGACATTTAATTATGTCCTTGGTCCACATTCAACTATTAATTAAATAATACATTATTATTTAATTAATTCATGTCTCTTGTATTCTTCATGATTATTAAATAAATAAATTATATTTATTTATTCAATATGTCACTAAGGGTCTATTATCTTCTTACAATTAAATAAATTTATTAATTAATTAAATTACCTTTATTCATTTATTCTTCCTGATTATTAAATAAATGAATTTCATTTATTTATTTAATATGTCACTAATTCTCATAATTAAATGAATTTATTATTTTATTTAATTATTAAATCATATCTTCTAAATTAAATAATTATTTTTAATTATTTAATTGTCAAAATTAACATTTCTCTCATTTTAAATAAGTTAATTATTTAAAATGATATCACATTCTTGATTGATGGTTCATTTTAGTAAATAATCTGAAAATCAATTATTTATTATCTCACAAAATCCATATTTTGAGTTTTTTTTAATTCAAATTGGTAACTTTCTTCCAAAAATCAAGTAATTGAGAAAATTATTGATTTTCCAAATCTGATCTTCAATTCAACTCTTATCTTCCTGATTTTTTGAATCTCACAAATGAGGCAGTCTTTATCTTCTTGATTTTTGAAAATCTTTATTTTTCTAATTAAGTATCTCATTTATTCTCCACCGCTGATTTGATTTTCTGAGATGACATCTCGACCACTCACTTAATGATTTTACCCTAACCCTAATTAGGGATTGTTAGATTAAATCTTGTCCTTTGATTTTAGGTCTTTGTCGAAAGTCGATCTCGTCTATCCATTCAAAATGACATTTTCTATAAAATGCTATTTTGCTCACATTTTGAGATTACACACATGAATTTCATTATTCTGGCGCATAAATACTTAGAGTTTACTTGGAATTTTAAAGTCATATTGTCATAGGCATAGGCATAGTTTTATTTAAATCCTTCAAAGCTTGTGTAGGACATAGGCATAGTCAAAGAATTTATCGTACATTCAATCTGAGGGCAACATTTGCAGCAAGTTAGGAGGTGCTATGAAGAGGAATCATGGAAGCTTCAACGGTTATCTGGTATAAACGTTTCTTCTTTTTGTTTTCAATTTACTTTGTAGTTCTTTGGGTTTATATGCATTGTTGATTTGCTAACATCTAATATACATAAAATTTACCCTTAGATACAATAGGATATTCCCACGGGGTGAGTGATGTTCCGATGATTGACATGAGAGTGGCCATGGGGGGATGAGTTGGAGGAACTGTAGTTTGTTCCATACCCAGGCAGGTGAGAGGGACTGAGAGATGTAGGGACAAAAAATCGATATGGTCAGTGGTTTAGGTGACATCTGCCTCCACGAATTACACCAGTGATGCCGATTGAGGGGGCACTAGGTTTCGGGTCAGAGGACGAGAGATGGTTGAGGGCGAAGGGATAGGTTCCATGAGGATGACAGAGAGGAGCACAAGAGAGAGGGGGACAGCGGGGAGGGGGTCAAGAGGTGGTTGGAGCAGCCGAGGGGCTAGTGAGGGTAGGTAGGAGGAGGAGACAACGGTGCAGAGCTTGAGGAGATGATGGAGTAGAGGAGGGAGAGGATGAGGCTAGGGTTGTAGTGCAACATGATGGGGGACAGGAGGTCCAGAGAGGGAGGATATAGGAGGCACGTGCATCCCCAGGAGGGTGGTAGTAGGAGAGAGAGGAGGAGGCCAAGGCCAATAGAGCATGGGAGAGACAGGAGGCAAACGTGATCATAGGAGGGCAGCAACGATAGAGACAGGAGGAGGCTAAGGCCAGTGGAGAGTAGGAGAGGATGAGAGGGGGAGGGGGATCCCCTATGGTGATTGAGGTGGATGAGATGGAGACGTTGGTAGAGAGTGAGGGGTATGAGCCATGGGAGATGGACATTGATTCTGATGTGCATGACATCTCACCACTATCGACAACACCACGTAGAGGAGAGGATCCAACAGTGGTATTGAGAGGGACCCTAGAGAGACTGCGACTTAGTGAGCATCAATTACGATAGACAGAGGCAGATTGGGTCATATTAGAGACAAAGATGAGTGAGCTACAAGCACGATTCACCCAAGGCAAGAGGGACTACTCAGATCTAGCCATGATGGTGACAGAGGTGGAGAGGAGATTATTGAGAGAGGGATGAGGCACAAGATGAGGTTGTTGACTTATGAGTGGAGGTAGAGAGATTGTGAATAGAGGTGGCTAGGGAGCATGAGGAGGGGGATGCAGTGAGAGGAGAGAGAGACCGTTTGGTGGTGGAGGCAGTGATACAACAGGTTGTTAGAGGTTGGATAGGGTAGGAGGTGTCAGAGATTGGGGCAGGGACTGTAGGAGATATGGAGGGTTTGTGGGGATAGCTAGAGCAGTTATGGAGAGAGAGAGAGAGGAGATCTACACTGGGAGTGGGCTGAGCTCAGAGATTGGGTGCATTTTTTAGAGCAGACAGTTGGGGATATGGGATTGATGCAACAGAGAGAGGAGGAGATAAGGAGGGAGATATGCATGCTATAGACAGAGAGAGATGTGGCACAGGAATAGGTATAGGTCATAGAGGTAGAGAGGGATGTAGTACACGCACGTGCTCAGGTGTTACAGAGTGAGACGCAGGTGGTAGAGGTAGAGGTTTAGTCTCTTCAGAGAGAGAGGGATGCAGTGTTGTCACAAGTGTCAGGTCTTCGGCGAGAGCGAGATGCTGCTGAGTTGAGACTTCAGACACTTCAGAGGGACAGGGATGCAGTGGAGGCTCAGGCACAGGCCACGCATAGGGAGAGAGATGTCGCAGAAGTGTGGATTTAGATGTTGCAGAGTGAGCGGGGTGCAATATTACCACAGCTACAGGGAGGAAAGGATGGGGGGTGGGCCAGGGGCAGAGGTACATGGGTTACACACACAGTTATAGGCTACAGAGGCATAGAGAGATAGGCCATAGAGCAGGTACAATAGCTTTTACTAGCACAAGAGGCCTAGGGGTAGGAGCAGAGGGCCATTAGTGGGGATCGTGACCAGTATAGACACGATCAGAATGTCGCTAGGCATTAGGCTGTGCAGCGGGATGATTATATGCATGAGGCGAGTTACTGGAATTGTGCATATGAGTATGTCGTTCCAGATCTGGCGTAGCGCACAATGTACTACATCAGACAGAGACCTCATATGCTAGTACCGTCTCAGTCATTAGGGACACGTACCAGAGGGTTTAGTGACTATTAGCAGACTCCATCTCCTTACGATGGTTACTAGGGGACCCCCACCAATGAGTATCAGGGGACTCCTACGCACAGAGGGCCAGTGCCTGACTCTCCACAAAGATCAGACATCGGCAGCTCACAGTAGAGCACTCAGAGAGCAGATGATAGGATACCAGTTTTTTGATAGACACAGGATGGATGTTTAGTACTTATCGACAAAGATTAGAGGTACTCCACATCTCTGGATTTTGTACCTAATTTGATGATATATGATGGATATGTGGTATATTATGCTTGAGACATTATGATGAGATGTACATTGTATTATTTTTATTTATATATGCGATAGCCCTTATTGACACTATGCATCATGTTTTTTTTTGTGATGGATGATTCAGTTTATATATGTACATGTATATTCTATTTCATGCTTATGTGGATGGATGATTTGGTTTATGTATGCACATGTATATGATATTTCATACATATGTGGATGGATGATTTTGTTTATTTATGCACATGTATATGATATTTCATGCTTATGTGGATGGATGATTTGGTTTATGTATGCACATGTATATGATATTTCATGCTTATGTGGATGGATGATTTGGTTTATGTATTAATGAAATGTAATTAGGATGTATCCAAAAATATGTTTTTACAAGTGCTAATGCATGTATTATGTGAATGTTAACATGGACATGTATGGTTTAAATGAAACTATGGTGCTTAATCTAATCATTCTATGAACTATGAAATTTTTTAAATCTATAATGTAACATGAAATATGAATGAAAGATGAATTCCTATAATGAAAACCTAAGTTTCACTAAGGACTTGCATGGGAATGCAGATAGGTGATAGGTGTACTATGGGTGTGATACTGCATCTGTCAAAAGAAACCATTAGTACCCTGAGAGGAAAAACTAAGAGGGAGAAGAGACAAAGTTTTTGCACAACCTAAACCACAAGTCATGGGTCACGAACTAGGTTGAATGAAGGGCACATGTAATGAAATGAAATGCAGTGCAGTCAAGAACTCAATTTTCCATCTTCGGAGCATTTATATTTGCTATAGCATAAGATACTGAATACCTTGATATGTAAGACCAAGGTGAGTTGGCATCCAATGCATGAAACAAACACAACAAACAAAAGACTATCCCAACACCCTAAGATCGCGATGACCTTGGTCGGGCCAGGTATTGGGATAACCACAAACACACAAGGATGCCTCAGCATAACACAAGACCTTAGGGATCTTGGTGGGTATTACGTGGGACAACCGAGAAGACAACAACAATAAAAAGATCAAGATATGCCCCTATGTTGATGAGTCAAAAGCACACCATGATATCATGGATCAAGGCGACCATGACAAGTGATGATAGGGAGGTCAAATGATAAACAAAGTCCAAAAGCATAAAAAATTGCAATAAATTTTAAACGTTCTTTTCCATAGGATCAAGGGGATGGATGGGATTGATGTGGTCTGCTAGGAAGGATGCATCCTTTTGAGACCGATGATGGATACTAAACTAGAATGACCCAGTTGACGCAAGATATTTTTCATTAACCAGATGTCTTGACACTAGGGGATTTTTTTTGTGAAGAACAAGTTAGATAAGGATATAGACCGACACACCCTACAGACCTAGGGGCTCGGGGGTTGATCAAAGATTAGCCTTGCCCACGTGAAAGCATAGAGCCCTCATAGTTCAAGAAAAGATTGTGGATAAATCAAAAAGAAGATGATGGTGACCAATGATGAATGACACAAGAAATGACACAAAAATTCCCTAGGGGAGGATCAAATGATCAACCTTTCCTACATGAAAGTGCAGGGGCAACATAGTTCTATTAAGAACGCGATAGGATGAGATCTAGATGGAGACCGACATGATGGGAGGTTATATGAAGACACAAACTGACTGATGATTAGACAAATGACATAAGCTCAAAGTGGGATACTGAAAAGCTTAGGATGAGGGATAGCCAAGATGGATTGTCCAATGCTTAATCAAGAGATATACCAAGCGGCCCAGGATGGGATGGGTGAGGATGATAGGGCGGATGAAAGCATACAATAACTAGGATGCCAGGTAGATAATGATTAAGCCATCTACGGATGATGCATGTTACTAGGTTTTCACCACCCGTACTTATCCAAGGCGCCACCAAAAAGTGGTTTTCACCATAGGACGAATTTATTTCTCTTTACTATTTTTGGATTTTTTTTATGTTCGATCTTTTTTTATTTTTTTATTTTTTTATTTTTTTAATTTTTTGATAGGTGGGGTCACCAAGCGGACTTAGGTGTAGAACCTCTTTATATGAATGATATTGATAGGTTCTTCAGGAGGCTCTCCTTTAAGGGTAGCAAGTATGTATGCCCTAGAGCCATATTTAGCGGTTATGATGTAAGGACCCAACCAATTTGCCTCAAATTTTCCCTTTTTATCACGGTCCTGCTGGGTGCATTGGTTCTCTTTAAGGACAAGATTACCAACCTAGAACTGTCGAGGATGAACCTTCTTATTGTAGTTACGCTTGAGGTGGTTTTGGTATGCTTGCAGATAGGCTTTGATTCTTCTTTCATCAAGTAACTCCAGTTGTGCAAGTCGTGCAACACGAGCATCCTCCACATTGATAAGGTTCTTTAGAGAAATCCTCAGTGATGGGAGCTCAACTTTGATTGGCAAGATGGATTTAGTACCATACTCTAAAGAATAGGGGGTGGTGCCTATAGGGGTGCAGAAGGATGTGGGATATGCCCAAAGGGTGGGATGAATATGGAGGTGCCAATCTCAACTAGTGTTATTGACAACCCTTTTGAGGATGTGGATAAGGGTCTTGTTGGTTGCTTCTGCCTGCCCATTACCTTAGGGGTAATAAGGTGTCGACCAATGATGCTGGATATGAAAGGTGTCGCAGAGGTGTTCCATGGCCTTGTTTTTAAAAGGTCTTCCATTATCAGATAGGATGGTGGATGAAATACCATATCTGTAGAGAATATGGTAAAGGATGAATTTTGAAATTTGAGTACTAGTGATCTGTGAGAGTGGCATTGCTTCCACCCACTTGGTGAAGTACTCAGTGGCACTAATTATGAATGTATGGCCATCAGAAGATGGTGGGTAAATCTTTCCAATCAATTTGAAACCCAATTGAGAGAAGGCCCATGGTGCTAGGAGGGGATGAAGGTCCTGTGTTCGAGCATGAATCAAATATGTGTGTTGTTGGTAGGGAATACATTTCTTCACGAATTCACAAGCATCATGTTCTAATGTAGGCCAATAATATCCATCTTAGAGAATCCTTTTGGCCAAAGCCATACCATTTGAGTGAGCCCCACAAACACCACTATGTACCTCCATTAGTGCAGTATGGGCTTCAGTCTCATTCAAACATCTAAGGAGGATTCCATAATACCCGCGATGATAAAGCATATCATTGACGATAATGTATCAAGAAGAGTGGTGAATTAAGGATTTACGTTGATTGCGTGTAAGATCCAGAGGGAGAATATTATCATATAGATAGGCATATATGTCTTGGTACCATGGGGAAGTGGGACCCACAATGTCACACACCATGTTAGTCTTAGGATATCATACACTGGGATTAAAAGTTGTTCCACAAGGAACTCGCACTATGTTCAATCTTTAGGCATGTCAATCAGGGACCCAATAGTAGCCATTGCATCAACTGCTTTGTTCTGTGCTCTAGGAATTTGGTCAAATTGTATGAAGGTGAAATATTTCTTGAAATCATCCACCATGCGCTTATAGGGTAAAAGATTATCAACTTTTGTTAGGAATTCATCATTAACCTGCTTAATGACCAATAATGAATCACCAAAGACCCTCAAGTGAGTTATGTGCCATTGCTTTGCAATTCGGAGGCCTATGAGGAGGGCTTCATACTTAGCTATGTTGTTGGTACACGGGAATGCTATCCTAAACGATTTTGGAATGTAATCACCTTGAGGGGTAACTAATAGAATTCTCACGCCTGATCCATTATGAGTATATGAGTCGTCAAAATACAATATCTAGATAGATGCCTCTGTAATTGTGAAAAATTCTTCATCTAGAAATTTAGTGACTAGAGGGTAAGCATCCACTAATGATGCCTCGGCCAACTGATTAGCTATGACTTGTCCCTTTATGGCTTTGCGATCCACATACTCTATGTCAAATTCACTTAGGAGCATGACCCACTTAGTCATGTGACTAGTTAGAGTGGTTTTGGATAACAGATACTTTAGTGGATCAATTTTTACTATTAATTTTACTGGATGGCTAAGAATGTAATGTCAGAGTTTCTGTGTGCTGAAGAGTATCGCAAGGTAGGCTTTCTCCATGGGAGAGTAGTTTAATTCATAGTTGACCAGTGTTCGACTGATGTAGTAGATTGATCTTTCTTTTGATGATTCATCATGTTGTGCCAACAATTCCCCTAGTGCGACTAAAGTGGCAGAGATGTAAAGCAATGGCATCAAGATCGGTGGATGAGCTAAGTATTCCTTGATTTTATCAAAACCTATTTGACACTTTTAGTTCCATCGGAAGATGGATTCTTTCTTCAGAAGATGGGTGAATGGTTGACACTTATCCGCAAGTTGAACTATGAACCAACATGGATTGCATCTTCCATTGGCAACTTCTTAATTTTTTCAGATTGCATAGGGGTGGCATGTCCAAAATAGCTTTCACCTTGGTGGGATCAACCTCAATACCCCTTCGAGAGACTATGAAACCAAACAATTTTCCTGATGTGACACCAAAGACACATTTTTTTGGATTTAGTCACAGCTTGTAATGTTCTAACTACTCAAAGATCTTTTCCAAGATGACAGGGTGCTATGCTTGGGTTCTGGAATTTCCTAGCAAGTCATCGACATAATCCTCCATGATAATATGGATGAGGTCATGGAAGATGACAGTCATTTCCCTCTGATATGTCACCCCTGCATTCTTGAGACCAAAGGGCATAAAAATGTAACAAAAAGTACCCTAAGGGGTTGTAAAAGCGGTCTTGTGTTGATCTTCAGGTGCAATTCGGATTTGATTGTAACCAGAGAAACCATCCATAAGGGATAACATCTCATGTCCCGTAGTCAGGTCAACCAGCATATCAATATTGGACAGTGAGAAGTCATCTTTTGGATAGGCTTTGTTAAGGTCCCAAAAGTCTGTACAAATTTGAATGTCTCCATTTGGTTTGGCAACAAGCACTATGTTGGAGATCCACTCAGAGTAGTCAATGGGTTGGATAAAACAGGCATCCAGTAGTTTCTCCAATTCCTTCTTGACTAATAATGCTACCTATGGATGCATTTTGCAAAGCTTCTGTTTGACAGGTTTGGCATCTGGGCGGACATCCAGATGATGAACTACTAAACTAGGGTCTAAGCCTAACATATCTAAGTATGACCAAGCAAAGTTAATGATACAATCTTGGAGCAGCTGAACAATGACTGAATATTCTTGCTCTGATAAAGATTTGGCCACATAGGTGATCTTAGGGTTTTCTGTAGTACCCAGATTAACTTCTTGAGTTTCTTCCATTAGGATGGATGACCTTGTGGATAACTGAGTTTCCACTATGGGAAGATGAACATCTCCATCCTCCAATGCCTCTTTGAGGTTTTCACTATCGGATGCGTTGTTTATTTTTACTTTTTCAAGGTCAAGAAGTGCCTTGGGGAGGTTTTCACTAGATGACCATTTTTTATTTTTCTTGTTCTTATTTTTGTGACTGGAGTGTTCATCCTCCCCCAATCCCATGAGGTTGACATATGTATCCATGGAGATATTGACAGGTGCGCTATCACATACGTCCCAATCAATAAGCTCAAGATGACAAAGGGATAGGCTAATGGTATAGATGGATAGGCATTCGAACATGGATGACAGGTCTGTGTGATCAATGCCATTGTATGCACACATGATGGATTCCTCCTCATGTATGTCTTCTAATGAGCCATCGTCCACAGTAACATTGTTGGAGGTATTAGATGATGTTGTAGGGCCTTTCTACTTTCTATTGTATCTGAGGCCTATATTGCGTGGTAGCTTTGACGTATCAATAGGTTGCAACCGCCCCTATTCTTCTTTACCTAGGCCCCTGCTTTGGTAGTTATACTTTTCTGTGAACTTAGCTAACCAAGGGTATACTTCTTGAAAGTATTCCTTTAGGGGTGGATCTGATTGGGGTTCTTCACGGTATACCAACTAACTGAAATCTTCTTCTGGTGCATTTTTATTTATACTAGGGGATCAAAAAGTGGTGGTGGGGATGTTTTTAACATTGAAGGTGACTGTCTTGTCTTCTTTTGGAGTAGCTTGTGAAGGTTGGCCGTACATGTGTGGTGACGGTGGCATGGTCACCACATTTAGGGTTTTATGCATTTCATATTCACCACACCCCTTGTCAATGATCTGGACTTTGGTGACTGAAGGATTGGTGATGAGAGATGGAGTGACCATCATGGTGGATGGTGGATTGGAGGATGATGACTGGGATGCCCCCATTTCAACCCCAGGACAATAATGTAAATGGGGAAATGATGCTTCTAGAGCACAACAATATTCAAATGACTGTGGGTTGGCATGAATGGTGATCTCTTGCCCATTAACTGAGAATTTCAGGCACTAATGGTACGTGGAGGGGATGGCTTGCATGGCATGGAGCCATAGGCGGCCGAGGAGGAGATTATATGGTAAGTCCATATCAAGACATGACAAGTAGTATACTGAACTATAGGTTCAACCTGAATAGGGAGACTGATAATCCCTTCAGAATTTCTTTTTTCATTACCATAAGCCTTGATTGTGATGATTTGATTACTTAAATCCGTTTGAGTATACCCCACCTATTTTGTGAATTTTAGAGTGCATAGATTGAGGGCAAAGCCATTATCTATCAGGACCCTTTTTATTTTATGACAGGCAACCAGGACTTCAATGTGAGAGGGACGGTTGTGATTGGCATCAATATTTGGCATATCATTCTGGCTAAAGTGTAGCTGGTAAGAAAAAGCCAAGTGTCCCTCTAGGGCTTGGAATCGTGTGGGATCGATGTCATTAGGTACATGGGTTTCTTGTAAGGCTCTATTGAGAATTTTTTGATGTACGGGAGAAGACTTAAGTAAATCCAAGATGGATATATGAGCAGGGGTCTTTCCTAAGTGATCAAGGATGTTGTACTAAGAGTTTACAGGATTTCATTGAGTGGGTGTTGAGGCTGTTGGGACAGTAATGCGAGATTGTCATGTATTAATAGCACATTGAGGATCTTTAGCTTTAACATGTATCATAGACACACGGGGTTCTACCTGCTCAATGTAATGGACAATGCCATCATAATTGAGGGGTACATTTTTATAGCTTATATTATTTTTGTTGTTGTCTTAGGGATTGCTACTGGAGGTGCTTGTGCCTCGATTATGGTTAGGGAAGGAATTCTGGTATATCTACAATTGAGCATTAGACGATGAAGGTTGACTGGTGTCGACTTTGATATCTCCTTGATCGATAAGATCTTGGACATAGTTTTGTAGACCTTGATACTTATTCAGAGTGTGTCCTTTAATTTTATGGAATTCACAATATTCAATCTCCCTAAACCAGCCAGGTTTAGGCTTGGATTCATCGAGTGGTTTGGTGACAGGGTAGGTGATTAGATAGTTGACCTGTAACAACTTATTGAAGATGACACTCAAGGGTTCTCCTAATTGAGCATATTGGCGTTTATCGTTCCCTTGACTATTCTGGTTCAACTATTGAGGAGGACGAGATGCCCCTTGTGGCACATATATGGCATTAGGTACAAATGGTTGTTGTCTTTTGGATGTATTGGCCACCTAAACATGTTTAGTGTCAGTGACACCATCATTCACTACATTTTTGTTCTTGTTCCAAAAGTGAGACTTATCACTGGATGGCCTTTCTCTATCATAGTGGTGTATCTTGATGTGCCCTTTAGCAATAAGGGTGCGTTCAAGGATGGGTCCCTTTTCCACTATCTCAGCGAATGTGGTGACACAGTGTAACCTAAAATTATGAGACATGTCAAGATGAGAGTTTTCCACGAAGAGGGTGACCATATCTTTCTCTTTGAGAGGGGTTTTCATTCGGCTCACTAGTGCACGCCGCCTCTGTAGATAGCTAGCAAAGGTTTCACCTTCCCGTTGTTTCTCTTTAAGGAGATCCAATGTATCAGTGTCCTTTAAATTGAAGGAGAACTAAGAAACATTTTTTTCTAAAAGATCTGCAAAGGATTTTATGGACCCTTGTTCTAGTCCCACGAACCATTTTAGGGCATTGCTAGTTAGGCTCCATGGAAACAGACGCAAGAGATAGTTGTCGTTGTGTATAACTTCCTAACACTGGGAGTAAAACTCTTGCAAATGGGCCTTAGGATATTTGTTTCCCTTGTATCTGTTGAATTTTGGTATTTCAAAATGTTTAGGGAAGGGCATCAATGAGATGGAGGGATCAAATGGATAGGGACATATGTCTTCAAATTTGAATGATTGTTTTCCAGTCCCCACTTGAAGATCTTTTAGAGTGGCTTTGATTTCTAACAGATCTAAATTAATTGGTGTTGTTAGATCCAAGGATGGGTTAGATGGATATGGATGATAGGATGACAAAGGATCTTGCTGAGACAGTGCTTGAAGGTTGAGGTATGGATTTTGATAGTGAGATGATGATACCCCTTGCTCATACACCAGGGGATTTTTTTGGTGTTAGGGTGGTTGTTACGAGATATAGTATAGATTCCTTTGATAAAAATGTGTGGTGGGCTGCTAAGGAGCTTGGATGTGATGTTGCGGGTTGGCCTGCTGGTACTGAAGGTATTGGTATGATTGTTGGGAGGCCACATAAGGTGGTTGTTTTTGGGACTGTTGTTGGTTATGGTAATAATAATGTTGGGGAGGTTGTTGATGTGATGTCAGGGGTTGTGTATGCCAAGATGGGATGTTGTATTGTGATTGGACTTGCGGACATAAAATGGATGAGAGGAATGGGGATATGGTCTGGGCGGGAGGTCAAGACAAATTTCCTTGTGATTGGTGTGGTGGTTGTTGTGAATAAATCAATGGGTTATGCAGAGGTTGTTGTAGATGAGGTGGTTGAGATAATGTAGAGGTGATATGCAACAGAGGTTGTTGGGTACCAAAGGGGACATTCGGTTGGGATGTACCTTATGGTAGTAATGGAGGTGGTATGTTAGATTGGAGAGGTTGTTGAGATGTGTACAAAGGAGATGGTAGGTTTGTGGCCCCAAGAGGTGGAGGCAATGCAGTAAAAGGGGTTCCCCCAGTGTTGATGGGAGGTTGATTTGAAAGGGGTGGTGTTGTTAGCATTAATGGTGGCGGTTGTGGAACATTTTGTGGCATGCCATAGGAAAAGGGATTGTTGGGATCAGCTTCTTGAGGAGCTCCCATGACCAAGATTGTGGGGTGTGGGGGATTGTTAACGAGATACATAATGGTGTTGCCGAATTCAGGTTGATGCCAACCTTGCATTGGAGGAACAATGGAGCCTTACAAACCACTTGGTGTGTTTTGTGAGCCTTGGGGTATGTTAGATGTGGAGGTGCCATACTTGGATAGGTCGACACCTGATGGAGATTTGACACCTTTTCCAATTAGATGGGCCAAGATTTCTTCCTCATGTTTTTTGAGAAGGTGATCTATCATTTGCACATTGATAGGGTTACTAAAGTGTTCCTCAAATGTAAGTTCGGGTTGGTTGACCATGTTCTCATCCCTAGGTGAACATGTGTTTTGACCATCAATATTGGATTATGATGATGTACCATTATGAGGATATCGAGGGATATTCATACCATTTTTGGGATCTTGTGAGACATTAGCTGTGTTGTTGGGATCTTGAGGGATGTTTGGTTGGGAATTTTGGGCTTGTTGCTCGAAAATTTTCCTTGTTTGTGACTGGGTTTGAATGGGCATACAAGATGATATGATGGACTAGGAGGCTAGGAGGATCTTGATGATGAAAGGATTGATTTGATTTGATGATTGATTAGCCGAGAAGGATGTGGCTCAATAGGATTGATTTGGATGATTGATTCAACCGAAGTGGATTTGTTTGATGAGATAAAATTGGGTTAATTGGTAGAAAATTGGTCAACCTAGATTCGATGATGAGGATTTGTTTTGGATTGTTGACCGGAATACAAAATCGAGTTCAAGAGTGATCCTTGGTAATGCTAGGTGTTGATTAATCAACTAAAGGGTGGATGTATGATAATGGCACTGAATCCAACTTGAGATAGAAGTGGATTGATTGGGTCGACAAGGATGACCGACTTAGGATGAATGACAATCCTCAGTTGGTTGTGATAGATGATGATTAGAGACGAACACCTAGGTCAATTTGGACAATTGCTTTAATGAAGTTTAACGAAATACCAGTGATTTGAAATGGGGAAATGATAACCAAAACGTGGGTTCAAAATGGATAAATTAGAACTTTGAATGGGAAAATGGATGCTCAAACTGAGGGGATGAACATTTAGGATGGTGAATGGACTTTCGAAACAGGTGTATGAATGTTCAGAACGAGGAGATGAATGATCAGAACAGTGAAACGGTGAAACAAGTGTCCTGAATGATGAATGAATGGTAAAACTAATTGGTCAAGGGTTAGGTCCACCCCTATAGAGGGAAGGTCTACCTATGGAGGGTAGGTCCACCTGTCCAGAGGTCATGTCTACCTATCAGGAGGATAGGTCTACCTATGGAGCAAAAGTTGGTCAAACTTGGCTAAAACAGGTTGAAAAAAGTTGGTTCAAAGGTCAAGTCTGCCTATCCAGAGGTTAGGTCTGCCTGTCAGGAGGTTTAAACTTGAATTTTGAAAAGATGACTAAGGAAAAGGACCCAAAATAGAGCAAACATCAATCAAAAGGATATGGCTGAATAGAAAATCACTAGTATTGCACAAAGAAGAGAATTCAGATAACACAATCCTAAGATTAGTAGAAAGGGTATGTCTGATAAAGTCTTCTATTCTAGGATGAACATGGTTGCTAAGGAGTCTTTGATATACACCCGGTATGTGAGGTCCAAACCATGAACACCAACCCATTACAAGTGTGAGTTAGGAACTTTAGCAAGATACTAGAGGCTCATACCAACTCTTCACATCATCCTGACGCTTCGCCAATTACAACATGGTTGGATTGAGGTACAATTTTCAATCTCCCCCCTTTATATATCCCGCTGGTATGCATGGTTGGAATTGTCCCTTAGGGTGATGAAATCCCCAAGCAGGTCCCATTAAGAAAATGAAAAAGAGGGTGACTCAAAAGGACTTGGTAAGCTATGATTTCTCATCACCTAGGATCATCAAATGGAACAAGGGGATTGGATACGTCAAATAGCTTACCAACAAGCACCACAAACAAGATTAATTAACACCCCTAGTTAAACTATGTGCCTAAGTTATTCAAAACAACAAGCAGCAATTGATAAATAAATAACCTTACAAGGAAAATTTGTTAGTTGTTTTTCTCCTTTTTGCTTGCCAAGTGTTGCTTAGATGCTTGCACAAACTCAAACAAGACACATTAGGGGGTTAGAAACACTTAAAACAGCCAAAAGAAGTGCTAAAAACTAAAAGTTTACCTTCTGGAAAAAGTTGTCTAGGTCAGGTTTTCCTGTCTGGAGGGCAGGTTCGCCTGTCTGGAGGGTAGGTCTACCTATTTGGAGGGAGGTCCACCTGTCTGTCAGGTCAGGTCTGCCACTCTATGAAAAATATATAAAAATCAACTTTTGGAGTCTGTGGAGGGTAGGTCCACCCCTGGGTAAGGTCGAGTTCGCATGTGGAGGGCAAGTCTGCCTGCTTGTTAGGTCAAGTCTGCCCCTCGAGGTTGGTTCTACCCTTGAATGGTTGGGTCCGCCCCTCCCCAGGTCAGGTCTGCCCTTCTACAACCTGCACCTACAAAAATGAAAAAAATAGCAAATGTGAATGATACAGATCCGTTTGTGGGTCCCACCAGGCATCCTAAAAATGTGAACGAGCGAAAATACTTGTTAGAAAATGAGTAGCAAACAAAAGAGTCCAAACAACAACTATGAACACCCTACACCTCAAGATTGGCCTAGTTGGATTTAAAAACAAAGTAAATATAACAAATGAAGTTGATTCACCTTGTCTTGAATTGATCCTTTGGTTGGTCCTTCGATCTTTGATGTAGTGTATGCTCCTTTGGATGGCAAGAGATGCAAGTGTGGATTGTAAAATGGATGGAAAATGGGTGAAAGTGGATGCAAATGTAACTATTTTGGCTAAGTATGGCTCAAGAGAAAAATTTGTAAGAGTTTGGCTAGCATAATGATCTCCCCAAAAATGAGAGAAAAGAGGGGTATTTATAGAGAATTTGGAATTCTCTAGAGAAATGAATGGTTGAGATTGAGCCACCAAAATCAAGATGTAGGGCTAAGGTGAGTTGACAACTCACAAGCCCTCACATCTTAACATGTGGCATGTGAAGTGGCTTGAAAAGGGTGATGTGGACATGAGTTGGAAGGAGAGTACATGACATGGAGGTAGTACATAGTACCTTGGGATTGGGACAAGATCTCCTCATAAGGAGGTCCTTGTCCCCATGTGGGTGAGAGGACATGTGAGGAATTAAAAATTTCTCAAATATCCACTCGGGGATGAGAGAAGGAATTTAAAATTCCTTGGAATGCATTGGGGGATTAAATGTGAATTAAAAATTCACATGGGGAATGGAATGCCTTCTCCAAAAGGAGAAAGCCTTTAATAAGGTTGACTTAGGACACATTCCATAAATGACATGGGGATTAGGTTGACCTAATTAAGTGATTAAGGTTGTGCAAGTACTTGATTAGACAAATTAGTGAGAGATTAGAGGCAAGTGGGAAATTATGGAGGATGTGACCCTAATGATGATTAGGGGTGTGCACATCTTAACCATAAATTAATTATGATTAGAAGAGGGTGAGATGGTTCAGATAGATTTAGAGACCAACTTGAAAAAGTTGGAGGATGTGACAATGAGAGAGAAAGTGAGGAATTTTAAAAATAAATTTAAAATTCCAAGAGGTAATATGACTAAATTAAACAAAGTGATATATTTATTTAATTTAGAGAGGAAAAAGGGAAAATCATTTATTAAATTAAATACTTTGGAAACCTTATGCAAGACATGAAATATTAATTAAATGAATGATTTAATTAATATCAACAAAGAGGATGATTAAGGAGATGTCTTTGACCATATGGAAGTGGTCATATTTTGATGTCTACATTAGTTATCTATTTCAGTTTGTAGAATTTATGTTTCATTCATTTCATTGCATCTAGCTTAACTTGGTTCATTTCATACATTGCTTAATTTCAAATTTACATTTAAAGCATTTCATTTTCATATTATTGCATAGTGTAATCAGTAAATTACCTTGTTTGGAATCTAAAAAATTGCATTTACACATCTCGTTCTAGGTCATTGGATTGTATTTCAAGTCTCTTTCCATTTTAATTTTTTATAGATTACTTTTCACAAATGTTAGTATATATCTTTTCCATGTTTGCACAAAAAAAGTTAGTTAATAAGCATGTTAAGCATTCATTCAATGCATTTCCTAGTTATGGGAGTCTCTTAGTGCAAGAAAATGAAAATGTGGATACCCTACTTAACTTGAAACCTCTTTGAATCTCTCCTATTTGTGGGATTGATGTGATATAAGAAGATAAAATCATATACAATCATCAAGATCATAGTTTTCCCTCTCTCGATACCTCTCCTATTAGTGATGAAGGTATCTTTGTGAAAGAAGATGCAATCATGGAGAATTGTGAAAGTCTTACTTGTCCTTCTCCTCCTCCCCCTTGGGAAGATATTATGACACAAGAAGATGAAATCATCACCATTACTTAGTTTGCATACCTCTCCCATCACCTCCCCTACTTGTTAGAATTCTTTGGTGAAAATAGATACATTGTGAATGACCATGAAAATTACACTTGTGAGATGAACATGTTGGTGTCAATAGATCTAATGATTGTGAGCTATGACAATCCTACATCTCCCACTTTGGAAGGAACTAGAGGACATACAGATGTAACTGTAGATAACCATGATAATCCCATTGGTTCTTCTCCTAATATCCTTCCTAGTTATGAAGAAGATAGTTTAGTGTTAGAAAATACACTTGAAAGTCATGAAAATTTTGTTTCTCCCTTTTGTAATGTTGCTACCATTTGGAGAGATTTATTTGAATGAAAGGATCCAATCATTGAAAAGTATGATTCTCCTTCTCTTGATGCCTCCCCTATTTGTGATGAAGCTACTTTACAAAATCTAACCAAGGAATGTGATGAACATCTTAAAATCTCCCCTAGTAGGGTAGATATTGGGACACATGAGAATGAGCCCTTAGAAAGCAAGCATGAAATTATGGACAATCATAACAATCAAACTGGACCCTCTCCTAATATCTCTACTATTGGTAAAGAAGATATTTTGATGTTAGAAGATAAAATAAATAAGATTCATGAGAATCTTAGTTGTCTCTCTTCCGCTAGGGAAAACATTATTGATAAACAAGACAATCCAACCATTGATAACTCCCTTACTTGTGATGAAGTCATTTTAGAAGAACCAAACATTGAATTTCATGAACATCTAGTTTGTTTCTCTCCTAAAAACTCTCCTCATAGGGAGGATATCATGGTGCAAGAAAATGACAAAAATAGTGATATGACTTCCTTATATGATTATGAAAAGATGACACTAGACTCCCCTTAATTAGAAATACATCAAACTAAAACCGTTGAGGTTATGAAGGAACAAGTGTCCATTAGATCCCCTTTGATTAATGGACCTCCTACATACCACGTGGTACATCCTAAGAATCCTATAATTCTTTACTCACCCTCATAATGACCATAAACTCAAAACAAACTTGAAATAATCCTTTATCCATTGTCACACAAACCTCAAACTCAAAAAAACCTGAACTCATCCTTTACCCACCTAAGAATAATGTTTCACAACAGCCAAGTCATAATACCATTTCTCATATATATAACACTAGAAACAATCCACAACCAAGACAAACACCTTCAACATCCCTCCCATTGCCCAACGTTGTCTTTCCTAGTGCCCCTCATTTTCCTACACATAATGAAAAGGAGTACAATACTGTTGAAAAACTATAGAATACTCTTGCTAATATATCATTATGGGACCTTATTCAAGCCTCCCCTCATTATCATAACATGATTCAAAGTTCCTTAAAAAAGTCCCCCCCCCCTAATGTGCAGTCAAGTGAAGTAGTAACCCAAATTCAAGATATAACTTTGGTCAACTTAGACATTACTTTCCATGAAGATGAGTTACCCTCGGTAGAAGTGCAAAACCAAAATGACACTTTCATAATAATAGCTAACTATGATGGGTGGGGAATAAAAATAACCCTTGTTTAAAATGGATCCACCCTTAATGTTTGTAGTGTGAGCCATTTGGATATACTTGGCATGGATACATAAAAAATTCAACCTTCTTCTTTATCTATTAGTGGATTTGATAACATGGGAAAATGATTGATTGGAGTGATTACATTAAACCTATTACAGTTGAAAAAGTTACATTACAAAAACCAATCCATGTTATGCCCGATGATCTTTCATACAAACTCCTTTTAGGAAGACCATGGTATAATGAGATGCATGTGGTGCCTTCTTCCCTTCATCATAAAATGAAATATGTCTACAACAATGAAGTATATACAATTGAAGTTGGCCCTAAATAAAATAGTTGTTTAAAAATTGAGAAAGGTAAGAAGAATATTTTGAAAACACTGACATCAACTACACAAGTGGAACTCATGCAAGAACAAAAAGATAAGTATCCTAAGTTCCCTTTAAAATGTTATTGCTAGATGATTTGGGATCATTAGATTTCACACCTAGATTTGATGAGCAACTGGAGATCATAAAAAAATGCATTAAAAAGAAAAAGTGTTAATGTCAACACAAAATTCAGAAGACCCTTTGAAAGCATCCACTTCAACCACTTTAGAAGAAGAAGCAAATTACATAATGAACTTTGACAAAACTAATTACACAAAACCACTAGATTCAAAAGAACTAAAAATTTTTTTATGGAAAAGGTTATGAAATGGTGAAAAAAATTGGATATAGTGGAAAAGGATGTGGTGCTAGAGAACAAGGTATTCATGTCCCTATATAGCCTAACACACAAGGAATGACTATGGTTCTTAGTTAATGTCCCTTGAAAGCAACAAACAAGCCTTCACTTAATGTCAACCCTCTCACAAAATATCCTTCTAGGACAACTTTAACATTAGTGCATCTTGAACTGATAGACACTAGTGGTCTTGATTATTATCCCCTGAGAGAAGTGAGAGAAATAAGGAAATCTTCGCTTAATATCAATGTCATCACACAAAACACTAACAATTGGAGTTCGTTAGGTTTTATGTCTTCCTTTAAAGAAGAGAACAAAATCTTTCCATCTAAAGAGTCTTGTGTAAGTATGACATTGTGTACTAAGCAAGGGATATCTTTGTCACAAAATAAAGTAACATCTTCTACTATTGATCAAGAGAGTATCTTGTTGAGACTCCTCCAAGATCATTTGATATCCCTCCCTCCAATAATACGAAAGAAATTTTACTACAAGAGTTCATTATGTGCATATCATAGAGTTCATTGTCATTCTACTAATGAATGTAAAGCTTTGAGTAATAAAATCTAACATCTTAAGGAGTGTGGTGGTCTTCCTTATGTGGGAGCACCTAATTCCTCTAATTGATATTGATTTTCACTCTAGCATATCTCTTATCAATCATCTCAGCTCATCCTTGTCTTGCACTAAGTGGGAGCAAGGGGTTAGTTTAGCCTTATCCTTGTATGACACTTGTCATTGCCTCTTTTGGCTAGTTGACCAACTTCCATGCATATATAAGAGAAGGATTAGAATGTGGATGACATGTCTTAATTTGGCTCACATGTGATGTATAGAGTTATCTTTAGTTGTTGCATTTTGGAGGAAACACCTTATCCATGATGTAGCTTCATTCAAGAACATATGACTTGGAATAGTGCTTTTTGAATAACCTCTCATGTCTTCTTCTACTTTAAATCAATTTCTCACAACAATGGTGTTAGTAACCACTTTAAAGTGGGGGCATACACTGACACTCACATTTCACTGTGCGATTTTCCTTTCTTCTTGTGATGCATCCTTTTCTTTGTGGCGTCATTGGGTTTGATTTCCTCTGAGAGCATGATATTTCTTTGATTTGTCCTCTCTTGGAGACATTAGACATAATGTTCCCAAAGAAGATACCTTACATGAATTAAGAAAAATCCCTTTGAACATACCTTACACTATTTTGCATTTACAATATTTGTTATATGGCCGCCATGCATAACACACTTTACTTGCCTATGGAACCACCTTGTTTGTTCATGGGTGTTAAGCATATGAATATTTTCTTGTCTTGTGAATCCTATTTTTGTGTTTTGTATCACCTTATCAAAGTTATTAGGAGGTATATCTTTGGTATGGTTGTATGTATGGGAGTCAAACTTAGGCATGAATTTCCAATAGCCACTTACTTGTGTGTGTGAGCACATATAGGTTGTGTGCATATGTGTCTCACTTCCCTGGTGGATCACCTAGTGGACAGCCTGAGGTTCCACTACCCCTTATGAGTGTGCACTGATTCGCATAGTGTACATTGTGTTCCACTTGTAAGCCACCCTTTTCAGATACTCGTGACCCAATGGATAGCCTAAAGCTTTGTTTCCTTAGAGTGAGTGTGAATCTTTGGAAAAATAACTTAGATCTGATCCACAACATGTTGGATAAATGGTCAAAGCTTGATCCACCTTTTCTTTCTTTTTCTTTCATCTTTATGTCTTTGACATTGCATGCTTGTGTATCTTGATGTTGCATATCATACACCTTGTGTGTGTGTCCCTTTGTGCTTATGTTGGTTTGACGTAGGATCTTCGATCCTAGGGGCTTGACCACCCCCTTGATCTTGTGGACACTTAAAATGGATGGTTCACTTCCTTGTCCACAAAATGGATACAACGAAAGGGATCCAATTTCACAATGTTCACATTCAAGAAAACCTTAGAGATCTCAACCCAATGAAGGATGTGAGAGATATTACTGTAAGGTATCCTTGGAGATGATGGAGACAATAAATGGGTTCACCACCAAGTGTAAACTTGGAAAATACAAAATGTTTGAAAACATAGTGTGATATGCAAAAAGACCTAGAAATGCAAGTAAAATGTAAGAGAAAATTATGAAACTAGAAGTGTGCACTTGGGAAGTTGAAGAAGAAAAGATGGAGTCCTAGAATCCTGAAGAATTCACTATTGATTCCAAATTGGACTCATACGCCAAGTTGGGCGAATCAGTCTAGTTTTAGGAAGACTGAGCCAAAACAGGTTTCAGAGGTACTCAGATTTGCAAAATTCCTATTTAGGCCTGGGTAGTGGGACTCATTCACCAATAGTGGTGAATTAGTCCACCTTTGTATTTTTGGAAATTCAAAATAGGAAACTACAACTCTTAGTTTTCTTTCCTACTCTTGATTTAGATTTGAGTCTGAAACTACAAAATTCAGCCTATAGATCTTCTCCAAGCTTCTCTTAGGACTTTAACAACTTTGACTTTCTTTTATCAATTTTCCAATCTTAAATTTTTTGTAAATTTGAAAACTAGCCCTACAAATCACACACAAGAAGAGGAAAAAATGTTGTGGGGTTAGTGAATAGGGGTTTTCCTTGTTCAAACCCCTTGTCAGTAATTAAACCTTGAAATGAAAGAAAATATGAAAGGAGAATGATGAATGAACAAATAATTATGTTGCAACTCACCAAACCATAGTAATAAGGTGCTGCAAACATGTAAGTATTGGCTCCAATGGATGTGGACTTAAACTCTAGCTTGATGTTGATAGATCTTGAATGCAATGCTTACTTGAATCACACAATCCTACATCACAAATGTTAGCTCTAAAACAACATGATGCAAACAATCTTTGACATGATGAATGACACTTTAAAATTATCTTGATTTCTTGATAATTTACCCTTGAAATTCCTTTAATGCTCTTATGAAATATTGAATGCTTGATCAAACTTGCTAGGTCTAAAAATGAGGGAAAGAAGCTTGTATTTATAGTCAATTATGCAATAACTCCTGAAATTACAACACTACATGCCGACCTTAGATCTTGGAGAATAAAAACCCATCAGAATTTTGAGTTAAAGGGGACTCATTCACCACCCTAGGAGAATGGGTCCCACCTCAGGGGACTCATATTCCCATATGGCGAATGAGTCCCACCTTAGGAATTTGACGTGGGTTTTGGAATTTTGATGTTTTAAATGATATTTATCAGGATTATTCTAAAAATACACATAAATAAGGCTTAAGTGTGTAAAATGGGTTCAATTAAAGCATTAGAAAGCTCAATTATTAATGAAAAACCTAGAAAAGTGTGAAAGTGTGTTACAACACTTTACAAAACTTTGAAATAAGGCTTGGTAAATGATGAAAAGAGATTATTTAGGTGAAATAAATTAACAAGACCCTAGAAAAGTGTGAAAGTATGTTAAAACACTTTAGAACACTTAGGTAAGGTACCACTTGAATCATTTTAGTTCACAAAAGACCAAATGTGAATGTGTTATCCACATTACAACATTAATTCAAGGAAAAATTAAGCCAAAATCACAAGGAGGGCCCAAAAGAGATAGAAAAAGTAGAAGGGTAACTTTTTCAGTGCCCACATTTAGCCCCCACTTTAGTGAGAGGATGAACCTACTTCAAAGTCACACTAAAAGTAGACCAATGCACATCAAGAGGGGTTCCAATCAACCAATTCTAGCAAGATGGGATGACAATGATCAAGAGGGGTGATGAAGCCCCCAAGATTAGGATCCCATGACAAACCAACTTAAGTACAAGGGAACACACATGAAAATGATATCAAGAACAACAAAAAGGAACAAGCATACAATTACAAAGATGAAAAATAGAAAAAGAAAAGGAAAAGAAAAAATTAGATCAAGCTTTGACCATTTGTCCAACACTATGTAGACAAGATCTAGGTTGTTTATCAGGAAAACACATACTCATTCTGAGGTGATGGAACTCATGGCTATCCACTAGGTGAGAAGGCCTAAAAGGTGAGAAACATACACTTATGGCTAGTATTCCCTCACACACATGCAGGTGGCTATGGGGAAAGTCATGCCTCATAATGGGCTTCTGGCTCAACCATACCAAAGTTATACCCCTTGATAACTTTAATAAGATTCCACAAAAATAAAAATGGTCTTTCGAGCTTCATGAGACAAGAAAAAATTCATATGCTTGGAACTCATGAACAAATGCGAGGCTCCACAGGCATGGAAGTTGTGTTATACAAGGTAGCCATATAACAAATGAAAAATACAACATGCAAAGAATGTTCAAAGGAGTCTTGTTTAGTTCATGTGAGGTCTTTAACTTAGGGAACATTGTGCCTAATGTCTCCAAAAGAGGACCGATTAAAGAATAGAAGATTCACAACTTAGGGGATGCAGTGTGTCACATCAAGCCACTAAGAGGAATGTGATACGCTAAGATAGATCATGCTCATGAAAGACATCATACCCAATGTCATCCACAAAGTGAAAAATGAATTGTATGAAGTAAGAAGGTTGTACTAAGAACCAAGAAAAGGGTATGTGTAGGATCATGATGAGCCAAAAAGTGGCAATATGATGGGTATGTGGCTGACGATTTTTTTTTACCCAAAATTGATGAAATGAAAAGGGTTTTTAAATAAGATTCTTAGCTTTCCACCAATATAAATTATGCTTTAATTTGAATTTAATAAGTAATTATTATTCATTTTCTATTTGAATTACGACTAAAGTCCTAATTGATAGGCTGAATGAAAATCATCTCTAGCTTTCAAATGGTATCACATTTTTTGAATCCAAAACATGCATCACATTCTATGATTTGCATACTATAGGATTAAAAAAATAAAAATTGAATTTCATGAAGTTTTGACCAAGTTAAGGTGGTCAGACAAACACGTTTTTATATTTTTTAAAAGTTGTAATAAAAAATTCATAATTAATTTTTTACTTGGAAAAAAATTACAAAAAAATATGCATCACATCAGGACATGAGTCCTCTAATTATATCTAAAATATTATAAAAAAACATTATCATTTTATTGTGGTTAGGGTAGTCAGACAAACACCTACTTATTTTTTCCCTGAAATTTAAGTACTACTGCATTGAAATTTAAAATTTTCACCAAATAGATTTTTTTTTCTTTAAACAAACCTAGTAGTTTAAAAACTACATTCAATTTTCTATAGATTCTATTCTTACTTATTTTTGAAATAATATAGATAACTTATTCAAATTTTTACATCAAGTTGCCTAACTCTGATTTTTCTAATTTTTTTGCCACTTAAGGGCCTATTTTTTCCATGATGATCCTGCACATACCCAAAAAAGAAAATGAAAAATAATAATGCCAATGTATGCCCCCACTTTAAAGGAATTTTTAAACACCATGTTGTGAGGAATTACTTTAAAGTAGCATATGAAAAATGATAACAAGAAAGAAGACATGAGAGCCAACTTCGAAAACCCTATTCCAAGTCATATGTTTCTGAGTAAAGTTATGTCATGCAAGATAAAAAGAAAAGGAATGGGTTTCCCCCAAAATTAAAACACCAAACACATAAGGGATCTATGGATTTGGGGTTCGTATTTTCTTTGCTACATTATTTTTAGAGATATTGAAACTATCATCATTCCCCAAATACATAAAACTGGAAGAATGACACAAGGAGAGTGAAAACAAAGGAAAAACCTTTTGGGTTTACATGGAAGATACATAGGGCATCTTGACACTTTGCATCATCCCCAAAAGGAAAACATAAGACAAATGAAAAGGTGAAAGAAAAAGGAAAAGCTTTTGGGTCAACATGAAAGAGACATGAATGTCTCAATGCCTTGTGTCATCCCCAAAAGGAAAATACAAGAAAAAGAAAAGATAAAATGAAAAGGAAAAGAAAAAGAAAGATTTTTGGGTCAATGTCCTAATGCCTTGCATCATCCCAAAAAGAAAAACACAAAAAAAAGAGAAAGATAAAAAGGAGAAAGTGATGCACGACATAGAGAATAATGAAGGTTAAATAGAGGAATGTCACAAAGGGAGAGAACATCAAAAAGAACATCATGGGGGATCACATTACGCACATGCAATCACACAAAAGAAAAATAAAGAAGAAAAAGAAAATGCAAAAGACTAGTAAGGAAAATGATATTCAACCATTGAACAAGTCATCTGCCTCCTAATCATGTTCATTGTATACTAAAGGCAGACAACTAGCCAAAGGAACAAGTGCAAGTGCCAAACTAGAAGAAGTACTAGGTTCATCACTCTGTATAGGATATTTCTTAGTTAAGCTCATGGAAGAGGAAAATAATGTGTTCAATTCATTTTTCACCTCTTCATCAATTTTAGTGGTCCTGTCATCATTATCCAAATTAATCACAATAGGAGGACGAATGATAATGTCCATCGAAGAGTTAATCTCTTGTTGTGATTCTTGTATTTGGTCATTTTGTTTTGGTTGTGGGGGAGGTTCATCATGCATTGCTACAATGAAGTTCATATTTTTATTTTTGTTGTTTAACTCTTCATGTAACATGCGAACAAGAGAACGACGTCTACGCTTATGCTCTCTAACACCTCTGGCTCTTTTGGTTTTGTTTTCAAGTTGTGTTTATGAAGGAGTGGTTTTATCAACCATAGGTTGATTTTCTTCCCTAAGGATTTAAGGAAAGCTAGACGCAGAAGCAACTCTCCTAACGTCAAAACCTCAGGGAAGAATGCAGAGATACCTTTTAAATTTTACAAATACAGTCCAATTAAGATGCACTTGAAAGAGATAACAGAAAAAAAGAAATAGAAAAACACATATGAACACCAGATATACGTGGGAAAACCCTTATAGGAGAAAAAACCCACCACACCAAGAGAAGTCACTTTGTATTACTATAATAAAGATTACAAATAGAGTTCTGACTTATCTTTCTGATGTCAGTTTACAGCAGCATTCACCATGAACAACCTTGTTACAAAACATTCGCATTACAGTCTTCACATAATAGAATTCATCCACTGATCATACAATCACACAACAATCCATCAATCCATCGAACCAGACATCATCTACAACTTCTAAGTAAATCCATGACACCCATGTCTGTCGAGCTTCCTCTTAGTAACGACCACAATAGTTCAACTGCTAGCGGTTCCCATTCACCTTCTCTGATTGGTCGTAGACACACCACGTAGGATGGTCTTCTCTCGGTCAAAGTGATCAACTTGTGTTGGCATGTCGGTGAGACACAAGAAGTGTCTCCCCGATGCCCAAAGGCTTCATTGTTGATATCGGTGTAGGTTCCAATAGTCGACAGGACGATATAGCGAACCCACGAGTCATACCGAAACCACTAACATTCCTTTCATTCCTATCGGCAAGAGTTTCCTCATCGGCAAGACTCATACTGCTGTTCACAAGTCACACCGACCTCAACATTTCCATCAGCAAGACTTACCGCTCACCAAGAGGTTACACCGAGACTTCTTATGTTACACCGAAGCATCCAAACAGTTGGCAAGACATATTGCTATCACCAAGACATCACAGTGAATACTTCATGCCACCTCAAGGACCATTTACTATCGGCGAGACCTTCATCGGTTGCTAAGACTTCATACCGAAGTCTTTGTATCACCGTGAAGAATCCAAGTGTATCCCCGTTGGTGAGACCTTCATCAGTCACTAAGGCTTCATACCGAAACACATGAGTTACTCCGATGACTGTAGGTGTATAACTATCGACAAGACTTCTCTTGTCGGTATGAGACATACCAAACATCCAAAACTCTCCCCGACACTGCTTGTTGCCCAGAGTCTCTTCGATATACGATAAGAGTGGCCTATAGGCCAGAGATCTCCATTCGGTAGAAGGTTACAACGACTACCACAGGTCACAGCGATAACACCAGTCGGCAAGATAGAAGCAAGGTCACAATGACCAAAACTGTTCAACAAGGTTTCAACTGTTAGTCGGCCAGACAATAAAGATGTCACACCAACATGACTCTATCAGAGGTTTCAGCCTGTGAGATTGAGGCACATATTTCCAACAATCTCCCACTTGACAAAAATCACACAGGAACCTCCAGAGCACAACGAAACTACTGAAAATCATGGGCACGAAGGCCCATTGAACTAGCACACCACTTGAACTTGTCTATGCTCACTGGCTTTGTCAATGCATCTGCAACATTCTCCAGAGTATCAACTTTTTCCAAACTGACCTTTCCATACTCCACCATATCTCGTACAAAGTGGTACTGTACATCTATATGTTTCGTCTTGGCATGGAAAGTAGGATTCTTTGCCAGACAGATTGCACTTTGACTGTCACAAAAAATAGTTATTTTCCCTGCATCAAAACCAATGTTAGAACACAAAAATTTTAACCAAACTGCTTCTTTACAAGCATGTGTAGCTGCCATGTATTCAACCTTTGTAGTGGAAAAAGTGACTACAACCTGCTGCTTACTCATCCAAATCACTGCACCACCATTCAACATGAAAGTATATCCATTGGTGGACCTCCTGCTGTCAATGTCCCCTGCCCAATCAGAATCCACATAGTCTCTAATACTGAGAGTCCTCTATGATTCAACCAAGTTCCCATGCTAACACAAAGCATATTTTGAAGTCCCCTTCAAATATCTAAACACTCTCTTCACAACATCCCAATGTGTTCTTCTAGGATTAGCCATAAACTGACTAAGAACTCCCACTACTTGGGCAATGTCTGGTCTTGTACAGACCATTGCATACATAAGACTGCCAACCGCACTAGAATAGGGTACATTGGTCATGTCCTCCATCTCAATAGGATATTTTGGATAGTCTTCAACAGATAGCTTCGTTCCCTGCAAGACTGGAACAAGTAGCTACTTGCAATTATTCATGCAAAATATCTCTAGAATAGTTTTGATATACTTACTCTGATTGAGCCAAAGTTTTCTATTCATCCTATCCTAGTTATCTCCATCCCCATAATATACCTTGCTACACCAAGATCTTTCATTTTGAACTTAGCAAACAACTGAGACTTAAGATCAGAAATCATTAGCTTACTATTGCCTATGAACAGCATATCATCAACATAGACAGCAATAATAAGCACTTGATCACTTTCAGCTTTATAATACAACAATGATCAAATTTTGATCTCACAAATCCCAAAGATAATAAAAAAGTATCAAATTTATGCTACCACATTCTAGGTGACTACTTTAACCCATACGGCTAGGATATATAGATTTCTTCTTCAAGATCACCATGAAGAAATGATGTCTTCACATCCATCTTCTCAATCTCTAAGTCATACGCTGCTGCAAGTGACAAAATAAATCTGATAGATGTTAGCTTAGCTATAGGAGAAAAAAATTCCCCATAATCAATTCCCTCTACCTGGGAATAACCCTCTGCAACCAACCGCGCCTTATATTTTTCCACACTGCCATCCAGACCAATCTTCTTTTTAAAAACCCATTTGCAGCCCACAACTTTTCTGCCTTTAGGCAATAGCACCAAACTCCAGGTATCATTCTTTTCTAATGATGCCATTTCTTCATTCATGGCTTCCAACCAAGAATCTGAATCAGACATTCTAAATGCCTCTTTCACAGTCCTAGGCTCATTAGTGCTAGAAATTAAAGCATAGGCACAAGTAGAATCTATCAAAGAAAACCCATACCTATCAGGTTGCTTTCTTTCACAAGTTAACCTCCTCACTTGCCGAGGATGAGGTTCTTCTTCTTCTTCAGAACTTTTAGAACTACTTGAGCTCTCCTTAGTTTCAGGTACATTTTGAATTTTCAATTCCTCTTTATATGGTGTAGGAGGAATTCCAACTACATCCTTATTGTTTTTTGACTCTGTCTCTGACTGCAGATCCAAGGTAGAAGGCTTCAACTCATGAAATATTACACTTCTGTTGTATACAACCTTCTCTGTATTAGGATTCCAAAGCTTGTATCCTTTTATGCCAGCACTATAGCCAATAAAAATACATTTGACAGCCTTGTTCTCCAACTTAGATCTTTTCTCATACAACACATATGCATATGCCTCATAGCCAAAAACATGAATATGTCTCAGAGAGGGCTTCTTACCAGACCACGCTTCCAAAGGTTTTTTCTCAACAAGAGCAGAATTTGGAGAACGATTAATCAAGTAACATGTAGTAGCAATAGCCTCAACCCAGAACTTCTCCTCCAAGCCAGCACTACTCAGCTTACTTCATGCTCTCTCCATCACTATCCTATTGAATCTTTCTGCAACTCTATTTTGTTGTGGAGTATAAGGTGTAGTCTTATGTCTTTTAATCCCATGGTCTTTACAATACCTCTCGAAATCATTAGAACAAAAATCATTGCCATTATCAGTCCTTAAGAATTTTATTTTTCTTCCAGTATGATTTTCTACAAGGTTCTTAAATTCTTTAAATCGACTGAACACTTCTGATTTACTTTTCAAAAAATAAACAAATGTTCTTCTCGAATAATCATCAATGAATGATACATAGTACCTTGACTTAAAAAAGAAGGAACATTCACTAGACCAAATACATCAGAATGAATATAATCTAGCAAACCAGAAGATTTATGAGGGCTGGAATAAAATGAAACACAGTGTTGTTTTCCATATATACAATATTCAAATAATTCAAATTCAAGGTTACAATCTTCAAGCCCCTCAACCAGGTTTTTATTCTTTAAGGTTTTTAAACCTTTCTCTCCAATGTGGCCTAGCCTATGATGCCAGAGCATAGTCTTTTCTACTAGAAGTTTATCTTCCATAGAGTTTACACAATTAGGAACATTTCCTTCCTTTCCTCCATGAGTATTTTTCTGTGACTTTATAGAGACACTGTTGCATTGAACAACATGTGCATCTAGCTTGTACAAGGTACCAATACGAGCACCCCTTGCTAGCACCATTGAGCCTCTAGTCATCTTGCAGCCATTTCCAAAGAACGTGACTTACACTCCAATATCATTTAGTATACTAACAGAAAGTAAGTTTTGAGCCAGACCTGGTATATGCATTACATTATTAATTCCCTTCACTCTTCCATCAGGGAATTGAATTATGACTCTTCCACAGCCAACAATTTCCAAAGTTGAATCACTTGCCAAGTACACCTTTCCACTATCGTATTCTTCATACTTCGTGAACCAGTCCCTATGAGATGTCATGTGGAAAGATGCTCTAGAATCAATCAGCCAGACATCATCTGATGCCTGTGTAGCCAAGGCTGCAATGAAGGCGTCTACATCACTCTGAGAAGACTCATTGTCGAAAGAATACTTCTTCTTCTTCTTCTTCTCCTCTTTACAATCCTTTTAGACATGACCAAGTTGCCCACAGTTCCATCACTTCACCTTGGACTTCTTGCCAAGAGACTTTGATCTCCCTTCTGATTTTGATTTGGACTTCTTGTCCTTCTTCTCGCCTTTCTCTTTTGACCTTCCTCTAACAGTAAGGGACTCCTTCACCATCTCAGAATATTTCCTTCAAATCTCTTCTGATAACAAAGAAGCAACAACATCTTCCATCTTGAAACTGGATGTTGTACTCCCAATAGCCATCACCAGGTGATCCCATGAATCTGGCAAAGAACACAATATCAGCATATAGTGATCCTCTTCATCTATATTCACACCAATAGATGTTAACTGTGCAATCAACATGTTGAATGCATTCAAATGATCAGCTAAAGACCCTCCTTCCTACATTCTCAAAGTGTACAACTTCTTCCTCAGGAACAGTTTATTCACCAAGGATTTCCCCTGATAAATAGATGCCAGTCTCTTCCACAAGGAATATGCAGTCTTCTCTTCATGCACATTGAGAAGAACGAAGTCTACCAAATAGAGCCTTATTAGCCCCTTAGACTTTCTATCTGCAAGGTCCCAATCTTCTTGCTTCATGCCTGTAGGCTTAGTTCTAGACATAGCAATCCAAAGATCACAATCAACCAATAGATCTTCCATATTAAGTTTCCACAACTCAAAATTGCTGTTATTGAGTTTCTCTAACTCAATCTTTCCTGACGTGCTTGCCATCTCAATCTGTAATTCAAATTTGAAAAACTTCTACAAGACTCCCACTGAACAGAAATTGACACAAAAAATCCAACGTACCCCCAAGGATAACACAACTGGCCAAGCTTTGATACCACTTGTAAGGAAAGCTAGATGCAGAAGCAACTCTCCTAACGTCAAAACCTCAGGGAAGAATGCAGAGATACCTTTTAAATTTTACAAATACAGTCCAATTAAGATGCACTTGAAAGAGAATAGAAATAGAGAAATAGAAAAACACATATGAACACCAAATATACATGGGAAAAATCTTACAGGAGAAAAAACCCACCACACCAAGAGAAGTCACTTTGTATTATAGTAATAAAGATTACAAACAGAGTTCTAACTTATCTTTCTGATGTCAGTTTATAGCAACATTCACCATGAACAACCTTGTTACAAAACATTCGCATTACAGTCTTCACAGAATAGAATTCATCCACTGATTATACAATCACACAACAATCCATCGATCCATTGAACCAGACATCATCTACAACTTCTGAGTAAATCCATGACACCCCTATTTGTCGAGCTTCCTCTCAATAACGGCTACAATAGTTCAACTGCTAGCGGTTCCCATTCACCTTCTCTGATTGGTCATAGACACACCATGTAGGATGGTCTTCTCTCGGTCAAAGTGATCAACCTATGTTGGCATGTCGGTGAAACACAAGAAGTTTCTCCCCGATGCCCAAAGGCTTCATTGTTGATATTGGCGTAGGTTCCAACAGTCGATAGGATGATATAGCGAACCCACGAGTCATACCAAAAACATTGACATTCCTTTCATTCCTATTGGCAAGATTTTCCTCATCGGCAAGACTCATACCATTGTTCACAAGTCACACCGACCTCAACATTGCCATCGACAAGACTTACCGCTCACCAAGAGGTTACACCAAGACTTCTTATGTTACACCAAAGCATCCAAACAGTCGGCAAGACATACTACTATCACCAAGACATGATAGCGAATACTTCATGTCACCTCGAGGACCATTTAATATCGACAAGACTTTCATCGATTGCTAAGACTTCATACCGAAGTCTTTGTGTCACCGCGAAGACTCCAAGTGTATCCCCGTTGGTGAGACCTTCATCGGTCGCTAATACTTCATATCGAAACACATGAGTTACTCCGATGACCGTAGGTGTATAACTATCAGCAAGACTTCTCTTGTCGATATGAGACATATTGAATGTCCAAAACTCTCCCCGACACCACTTGTCACCTAGAGTCTCTTCGATATACAATAAGAGTGGCCTATCGGCCAGAGATCTCCATTCGATAGAAGGTTACAACAACTACCATAGGTCACAGCAATAACACCAGTCGGCAAGAGAAAAGCAAGGTCATAGCGACTAGAACTATTCAACAAGGTTTCAACTATTAGTCAGCTAGACAATAAAGATGTCACAACGACATGGTTCTATTAGAGTTTTCAGCTTGTGAGATTGAGGCACATATTTCCAACAAAGGAGAGGAACAAAAGGAACCATAGGAGGTTATTCATCCACTTTCTCTTTTGCTTTGTAAACTTTTTTTATTCTAGGAGGTATGATGGATTTACTTTCATTGTCTCTTGGTTTTTTGGTTCTTGTTTAGGTTCAAGCATGGTTTCATCAAGTATGGGAGGTGCGAAAGTAGAGGGGGACATGTTTTGGAGGGATAGTTTGGCTATTTTCATTGCTTTGAAATTTTGGTAAGATATGAAAAATAAGTCTTCTCATTGCTTGATAGGTTCTATAAGCTCAAGCCAAAAGGCTTCTAAGGAAAAGTTTCCTTTGGAAGACAAGGGGTTAAAGCCACTATGGTGAACGGTGAATATTTCATTGTCAAATGGAAAATTTAAATATTTGTGCACAAACAAAAGGATGGATTTCATTGAGCGAAGCCATGGATGGATTGGCGTCAAATGAAATTGGTCTAACTATGGGATGATGGAGAATGTGACATCTAATTTTTTTTGGACCTATTTATAATGGTAGGGTGATTGATCCTATTGTAGGGCATGCAAATCCATTTTGCATCTTGATCCATGCTTTTAGTTTATCATAGTCATCTTGATAAAGTTCATGTAAGAGTAAGAATTCCTTAGTGATCACATTCTCTCCATAGGTGGGATCTATTAATATCCCATTAGTGGGCTTATCATAGATACAATCGGCTATGTAGAGAGGACCATTTGGTGCATGTTTAATTATTTCCTTAGAGGAGAAAGCAATATCATGAGGACTCTTAGGTCGAACCTTATGGGGGATGATGTCTATCGCTCCTACCATTTCATCCATAGGATTGACATTGATATCATTTGGAATAGGATCATTATTTTCATCATTTGTATCAACATTCATCACATCATTCTTTTTAGTTTCACTGGCTTTGAAAAATGAAATATTATGTTTGGGCATCAGATTAGTGAAAATTTGCAAGTTTTGGTTCAGAGGGGTAATAGACTTATTCCCTTGATTGGTAACACCTCCAATAGATAAATGGCTAGAATCAATTTGGTATTGGACAAGATGTTTACGATGCTTTCAATGTTTTGTGTCATGTCCATTTTGTTGATGATAGTGGAAATAGCCATTTGATTTAAAGCTTGGGGATAAAGGCTTATTAGGGTCGGGTTTTTTGATGGGAGGCAAGGTAATCATTAGTTGTTGTAAAATTTGGGACATTGTGTTATGAAGTGTGTTAGGTAAAGGTGTGAATTATCTTTTCAGATCTCCATAACTAAAGGGTATTGATTTTTTGATAGCATCTACTTGGTTGTTGACATTTTGAGTTGGTTGTTGAGGGAGGTTGAATTGCAAGAACCCTTTATTTTGTTTTCTAAAAGGTTGGAAAATTTTTTGGTTGGTTGGTTTGAATATCTCAATTCAGATAGAAGTGTACCTTGTATCTCGACTACTAATCAAAATTTGATAATCACAAAGGGTAGTACAAAAGTGCATGAAGGATGGGAATTTCATCATAGTCATCTTGTCTTGAATTTTAGTTCTAAAATTTTCTATAAACATCTTTTGAAGGTGTGGGTCAGGGATCTTGACATCGATTTGGGAATAAAGTGATTGATAGTGTGAGATAAAATTAGTTATTTTTTCTTCCTCATTTTACTTGCATCTCATCAAATTATCCAAGGTCTTCTTGGTAGTCATATGAACTTGGAAATGGTTTAAAAATTCATCAAAAAGTTCATTGAATGAATGAATTGAATTTTTTGGTAAAGAAGAAAACCATTCTAGGGCAGTATCTTTTAAGGACCTAGGGAAGAGTTTTAACAATAATTTATCATCAAGGAAAAAGTCACTAAATAGGGAAGTGTAGACATTAACATGGTTAGAAGGATCTCCCTTCCCTCCATATTTCTCAAAACTAGGCACCTATACACCTTGTGGCATCGTTGTTTGCAATATCTCTAAGGATAATGGACTAATTTTGACATAATATATGGGTGGACCATTTTGATTTTGGTTTATGGTGGAGATTTTCCTTTGCATGGATGAAACGGTTTGGAAAAGTTGTGTTATGAGAGGATCATTACAAGTGGTATGATATGGAAGTGAAAGTGGTGATGGAGTGTATGTATTAGTAGGATAGGTGAATGGAATGCTTATAGGTGGTAATGTGGTAGAAGATAGAACATGTGATGCCACATAGGAACTAAGGATTCTAGTAGGAATACCCAAGGAAGGAATCACATTACTAACTTGTTGCATTGTTGTTGTGACTTGAGGAGTGGTATAGGTAGGCATTGAGGCTATCATTGAGGGAGGAGGAATTTGAGTTCCTCCTTGGTTTGAAAATTTGTTTGTTGCTATAGGAACACTAGAGGTTGAAGGAAGATGTTTTGCACATATCTCAACTATGTTTTTCACAATTTAAAGGCCATCTTCACTTTCAAGCATGCAATGGATGTTCTCTATGGTAGGAATTATAGTAGTTGAAATTTTTTCAAGGCTTACTTGATGTTGGAGGCTTTCTAATTCCTCATAGATTTGAATTATTTTCTCTTTCTGGATATTATAATTTCGTGGTTCAACTTGCATGCTACTTGAAGGCAAAGAGTTGCTAAGGGTATTATCCATGCCTAGTGTACTAGTGTCAATACTAGGAGTGGAAGCTCTAGATAACCCAAGATCCACAACGAGTGTGTTATCGTAGGATGACATGAGTCTCAAACTTCTTCTCACTATGGTATTAGCAATAGGACACCAAACACTCATGCAAAGGCTACTAAGTGTAGGGTGAGTGCAAATGAAATGTAAGAAAACAAGAATAAATTGTTTGAAATAGAAATTTTGGAAGGTAAAAAAAAAATGTAAGAACAAAAAAAATAGAAAATGAAGATTAAATGCCAAAAGATGCAGTGTAAGCTATGCAAAGGGATTGCTTTTCCCAAGGTAGTGAATGAGTTCTAATATTGATTTTTTTGAAATTTTTTAGAATTTTTGAAATGAATTTTATGCGTTTTATGTTTTCTGATGCAAATTTGAGATGCAAATGCAAAATTTTACTAATTTTTAATGAAATAAAGTGCAATAATGCAAGCTAAATGAACTTTTCACTAATGCCAATTTTGAAACCCTAGAATGCAATTTAACTAATTCAAAATACAATGCAATGTTAATGCAAGCTAAATCTAGGATGTAAATGCACTCCATATTATAATTATGATGTTCAAAATTCAGGTTCACCAAAATGTGTACATTGGAAATGGATGCTTCATTTCCTTGTCCATAGAATGGATACAAGGAAAGGGATCCAATTTCATAATGTTCACATTCTAGAATACCTTAGTGATCTCAACCCAATGAAGGGTGTCAGAGATATGACTATAAGGTATTGTTGGAGATGATGCATACAAGAAATGGGGTCACCACTAAGTGTAAACTTGGAAAATATAAAATGCTTGAAAACACAGTGTGATGCAAAAAGACCTAGAAATGCAAGTAAAATGTAACAAAAACTTATGAAATTGGAAGTGTGCACTTGGGAAGTTGAAGAAGGTAGGATGGAGCCCTGTAATCATAAAGAATTCACTGTTGATGCCAACTAGGACTCATATGCCAAATTGGGTGAATTAGTCCAATTTTGGGAAGGCTATGCCAAAATAGGTTTCAGACAAATGGGTACTCAGATCTGCTAAATTCATGTTTAGGCTTGGGTAGTGGGACTCATTTTCCAATAGTGGTGAATCAGTCCACCTCTATAATTTTGGAAATTCAAATTAAGAAACAATAGCCCTCAATCTGCTTTTCTGCTCCTGATTCAGATTCAGGTCCAAAACTACATAATTCAACCTATAGATCTTCTCCAAGCATCTCTTATGACTTTGACAACTTTGACTTGTTTTGATCACTTTTCCAATCTTAACTTCTTGGTAAATCTGCAACCTAGCCCTACAAATCGCACACAAGAAGAGGGAAAAATGTTGTGGGGTTAGTGAATAGGAGTTTACCTTGGTCAAACCCCTTGTTGGTAATTAAACCTTGAAATGAAAGAAAATATGAAAGGAGAATGATGAATGGACAAATAATGATGTTGAAACTCACCAAAGCCTAGCAATAAGGTGCTACAAACATGTAAGTATTGGCTCTAATGAATGTGGAATTGAACTCTAGCTTGATGTTGATAGATCTTGAATGCAATGCTTGCTTGAATCACACAATCCTGCATCACAAATGTTAGCTCTAAAACAACGTGATGCAAACAATCTTTGACATGATGAATGACACTTGAAAATTCTCTTGATTGCTTGATAATTTTCCCTTGAAATTATTCGAGTGATCTTGTGAATTCAAATGCTCTTATGAACTCTTGAACACTTGATCAAACTTGCTAGGTCTAAAAATGAGGGAAAAAAGCTTGTATTTATACTCAATTATGCAATAACTCCGAAAATTACAACACTACAAGCTGACCTTCGATCTTGGAGAAGAAAAAACCACCAAAATTTTGAATTAAATTTAAATTTTGAGTTAAAGGTGACTCATTTTCCAGCCTAGTAAAATGGGTCCCACCTAAGGGGACTCATTCGTCCATAATGGTGAATGAGTTCCACCTTAGGAATTTGAGGTAGGTTTTAGGATTTTGATGTCTTAAATGATATTTATCAAGATTATTCTCAAAATAACACAAATAAGTCTGGAGGGTGCAAAATGGGGCCAATTAAAGCATAAGAAAGCTCAATTATTAATGATAAACCTAGAAAAGTGTGAAAGTGTGTTACAACACTTTACAACACTTTGAAATAAGGCTTGGTAAATGATGAAAAGAGGTTATTTAGGTGAAATACAATAACAAGACCATATAAAAGTGTGAAAGTGTGTTACATCACTTTACAACACTTTGAAATAAGGCTTGGTAAATGATGAAAAGAGGTTATTTAGGTGAAATACATTAACAAGACCATACAAAAGTGTGAAAGTATGTTACAACACTTTAAAACAATTAGGTAAGGTACCACTTGAATCCTTTGATTTCACAAGGGCCCAAGCCCTAATGTGAATGTGTCATCCACATTAAAACATTAAATCAATGAAAAATTAAGCCAAAATCACAAGGAGGGCCCAAACGAGATAAAAGCAGTAGAAAGGTTACTTTTTCAATGTCCATAGATCTTTGTCATTCTATACCATTGGAATTAGTACACTTGGACCTCTAGATCTAAGTTTCTGTGAGTCCTGATAACTTTGTTAACATTTGCAACTTTTTCATTTGGTACTCTTTAAGGCTTCAAATCCACTTTTCTTCAATCTATAAATCTGCAATCACACATTAAAGAGAGGAAAACTTGTTGATTGTTAGGAAATAGGGATTTTCCTTGGTCAAAATCCATTTAGGTAATTAAACCTTGTGATGAAACAATGAAATATGAACATGAAACATGAACAATGATACCTTGAATGATGTCTTGAGATGTAAATCAACAATCTAACATGAAATGTCCATGAAGAATGTAGATCTAGATCTTGAAATAAGTGTAGAACAATGCTTAATCTTGGATCTTGAATGTTACATTACAACACTAGCTCAACACCATGCTTGATGTTTGATGACCTTGACATGATAATGGATCTTGAATTCTACAACAAATGATGAAGAATATTTCCCTTGAATTCCTTAGAAATTATCTTGTAAACTCTCTTGACACTATTTTGAAGTCTTGTAATCATAAACTTTCTCTCTTGAAAGTCTTAGGTAAAAATGAGTGAAATAACCTTGTATTTATACTTGTTTATGCCAAATTTCTTGAAATTACAACACTACAAGATGACATCAAATCTAGGAGGATAAAATCACACCAAGAATTTGAATTAAATTTAATTTTGGGCCATGTTGGCCTCCTACAATGATCTTAACAACTAAGCCCTTACAACTATGATTTAGAGATTGGACATCTAATTTGAATAGCTATTTCAATCATCATGAAGGTGCATTTAACTTGTCAACCCAGGGACATGAACTTGAAATGGGTTAGCATAGTATGTGCACTAAGGATCCAAAGTAACCATATTAATTCTACAACTACGAAAAACATAATGCTAAAGGTAAATTACTTGGAAAGAAATAACATAAGTGATGAGAATCAACCAACAACTAAACTAAGCTAAAATGCATGACATAAATGAAAATATAAGCAAACAAACAAGAAACTACTTTGTCTACTTTGGCTGTAGGAACAGTCATAGAATGGAATTCTAGTGGTTGCAGGAACAGTCAATGTTGGATTCTTAACTAATTATTGAACAAAAAGTAATGACTAAGCTAAAGGAAGGAATTCTCACCAAGTGGGCCCCCTTAGATGAGTATTCCTTAAGAAAAATGTAAACTTAGATTCATGGACTTATAACTTCATTTCATTCATTGAAAAACAATAGTACAATGGAGCATCATAACTGTATTGCTGAAAAACTAAAAATGCGAGTACATCATCAGATTAAGTAACCTCTTTTGAAGGAGCATCTAAGTTATATTTATAGGGAGAAAAGAGCTAATAACTAATCACCTAGCAAGGTAGTCAACTCCAACAGATTAGGAGGATGCTACTTAGGAAAATCATGAAAAGTGGAGAGGCGGTTATGCATGCGCGAAATTAGGTTAGACATGCTTGCCCCAACAAAGATTTAGCACAACTGTAACACCTATATTCGCTCAATAGAAAATTAAGGCCATTTACAAGGTGGTTACAACTTTGATTTGAATGAGGAATCTCTCACCATCATGAGTCTTCCCTTTGTTGACCTTGAATGACTGCCTTGTTGACCATTATGGCGAATGACCAGCTGGAAAAATTTCCTTTAATTGTGTAGGAAGCTAATTATATCTACAAAACAATGTCAGCATGCACAACAATTGCATATTTGTAACTATCTTAAAGTATCATTCATTAATCCACATGTGAAATCAACACAAATAGTTCATATGGCATGCCAATGTCATTAAAGATTGTAAAAATAAGCTTATGCCCAATGTCTATGGTTTTGAGGTAATATCATAAAAAGATCAACGTCCAAACATCAAAGTATATGACAACTATGGAAAATAGACAATAAAATTCTATCAAAATTTAGTCCTAAACTAGACTCATCACTCTCCCCAACTTAAGACATTGTTGGTCCTCTAGCAGAAGAAGAAGGGTTTTTCCTTTGCTTTGTTAATGCCCTGAATTTTGCAACTGCTATTAGAAACTAAGATCAGACATGCAAACCAGAAAATACCTTCCACAAGAGAAAAGAAAATAAAAGAAGAGAAAATTTCATTAATATGTGCAAATGAATTATATTCAGGAATTGAGAAATTACTAGAGATGAATTGCTTTATAAAAGAAATGTATGCATAACCCTAAAAGGAAAACCTAGTGTGCACACTTAATAATTAATAAATAATTAATTATTAATGTACCTAAGTTTAGCTTAATTAACTAATGTGATAAGTGACTTAATTAATTAACCAATATGATGTAATTAATTAAGTGAAATAACTTATTACTCTAACACCCCCCCTTAAGATGAACTTATTAAGTAGATAAAACACTAAAGAAAAGATGCATGAAAGGAAATATGGGTGCCGACAAAAATGTCTGATCAGGTACCCATGTACAAATGCAATGAATGAGAAAGAGGAGAAAACCCAGTGGGACAAAACCCCCCCTCAATGAGATGACCTACTGCAAAGAAGCACTAGAAGAACACTGGTGGAGTAACACTGGAACTTGAATCTAACAAGCAAGGAAAGATACTTTTATTTACTAGAAACCATATTAAAGTCACTGATTGACTCAAGGAATCATGATAAAGCAACAATAGGCCCAATGCCACGGAACACTAGAAAACTCACAAACTAGAACAACCCTAGAATCTATGAAGCAATAGTAGATTATTAAATGATGTATTACTAAAATGAAGTGCAAAGATTCAATTTTCACCCTTCCAACTGCCAAAACATCCAAGTAATCTCCAAAACACCCATCAGGCCAAATCTGGACTAACGATCAATCTGGCATAGATACAAAAAAAAGTGCATGTATAGCAATGTAGAGCTCCTCAATACCTTTCCAACACCACAAAGATTGTACAAATCAGAGATCATGGAAAAAAGTTATGAGCTCAGAAGCCATAAATGAACATCTGACTTCAAATAGAAATAAATGTAGCTAAATAGAAAAATATTGAAAAATAAACTACACCATAGGATAGTGCTCGGAACTAGCTTTCTAGTGATATCTTGTTTGCCTTATTTTGACTCTGTATGCCTAAGTTATGCAAAAAAGAAAAAAAATTGCTCCTTTAGAGAAAATCAGGGCTGGGAGGGCTATACAGCCACTAACGTCATTCTGATGTCAACACTTCATGAGAGAAAAATTGATGGCCATCTGGCTATCATGGCAAAAAATCTCCATTCCTGTAAAAATTTGATGGCCATCAGAATCTGCCACCTCGCCAGAATATTCCAAAGGAATCTTCAAGATTCCCTCGCCTAGTTTGTGAAGTTGACAACTTCAATGCCACCACCGGTCTGTACCCTATAGGTACACTTGAGAAAGGTTGAAGCGGAATATTCCACTATGGTGCCACCTGAGATTTTTAAGACCACTAGAATTTTTGCATTGGTCATCGATTATTTTGAAGGAAAGCCACCATGT
>VDFB02000020.1:46721879-46745302 GCA_007258455.2 Sequoia sempervirens | reverse complement strand
CCTTTGCAAAGGACCAATTAAGGCATGTTTTAATAGAATAAAGGTCTTAGAATGATGTGAATGTGTACAACACATTACAACACCACTCCAAGACACCATTAGTTCAATTTTAATGTTCATTATCGAAACCAAGTAAGGGAAAAGGCTACTTTTTTCTGTTACTACAAAAATAAATCAATGGCAAGAATAAATATAATTAAAAATATTTTCCCAATATACCATAAGTACCTAGGGACACTTTTCAAGGATGGTGAAACCATGCAATATGACATTTTATTTAAGGTAGATGGAAGATTAATCATAGCATTAATGAGACATACCCTTCAATATATTGACATGTCAGAATCTAAAAGGAAAGACAATTAGGGAAAATTGTGTATGAGGAAGAGAATAAAGCTACCCAATTAAAGGAGAGTGATTTATTTTAAATTTTTCAAGCTATAATTACTATAAACTATGTAGCTCCTATAGTATAAATTCATCAAGACATCATAGAATTCTCTTATCTACAAGAGAGATAATTTTTTGTAAGACTAAGTTTAGATTATGTTGAAACATAGGGAGTTGAAGATAGTGTAATACGTACAAAATCATGATCAATTAGTTACTAGAAACCTCACAATTATAAGATGAAGTTTTGAATTGTGCCAAATTAATGAAGTAAAACTGTAATACCTAGTAGATGACAATAATCTTGATGCTGGTAAGTAGAAATTGCATGAGAAATTCATATAATTGATGTCATATTTGTAAAATTAGTTCAAATTTTTTCTTGGGAATACAAGTAATAGGAGTAAAAGGAATAATAGAAAATGGTCACATAGACTCTACTAGGATTTTTTTTAATCTTAAATATACTAAATTTGATTTGCACAAAATATCCCATTGAATCCTACTGTAAAAACTAGAAATATAGTAGATAAGGTTGAGTAATTATTCACCATAAAAGTGTGATCAGATTTTTTTTCTTAAAACATTTCCTTGTTAACAAAAAATTCATAATTCCTTGGGGGTTTTTGAACTAGGATAAAATATTTAGGGACACATTTTTTTCTTGGAGGATCTTACAGTCCCAACCTTTCGCTACTTTTAAACTTTTGTAAAATTAGTTGTCACACTATATGCAAATATATTCTTACAATAAGTTTAATTGTTAGTTATTTAAAGGAACAAAAAAAATGTAAGTAATAGTTTATGTGGTAACAATAGTTGTTTTTCATATTATACACTGTCATGTGATAACTCATACATAAAAGAGTGAAGCATCTATAAATTTGGGAGATGTATAGATTATCTAAACATCTCATATACATGATAGCAACAAATGTAAGGTCCTCATGGTCAATGTTTTTGATGCTAATTAACTTTTGATTGTTACAACTTAGGATTTATATTTTTTTAAAGGAAATACCTTGTTGAGTGTGATTTGTTAGTGCCTTTCCTGAGTAAATATAATTAGTGGAACATGTTGTGGGTCATCTAGATTCCAAGGTGGACCCACATATCTTTGAACTTGATGATGATAAAGGGTGGAAGGTCTAGAAGATATTTTAACTTTCATGGACCACACCAATAAATTTCTCTAGTTCTTCATTGATAATTCCTATAGCGAAAAATAAGTCTTAGGTGTGAACAACTTGTTGGCCAACATGTAAGAGCACCTTGACACAAAGTATTCCTTCATCAAGATTTGAATAGTATTACTCATTTATTTTTTATGCATTTCTCAATGCAAATGACATCCTCAAGGATTTTAGTATATTTTTAATATAATTTAACCATAGTAGACTATAAATATGATTTTTAGTTATATAAAAAACTAAAAGATTGAAGGGAAACATATTTTTTTATGATTTTGTAGTTGTCTCTAAAAATTTGACTCATCACTACCATGAATAACTTGAAGGTGGTGAGCAAATGCATTGCACATATGTGGCTTTGTATATGAATTCACCACTTTTTTGCATGTGGATAAAGAAAGTAGAATAAATTCATTCACTATATTTATGATTATAAAATAACTAGTCAAGTGGGAATAGTTCAACCTTGCATAAACCATTATTCTCAAACTTGTAAAAATAAAATAAAAATATAACATCATCTTCTAATCCTCTCAAGTAACTTTCAAAACTAGGAAGGATTCTCCACTATAATTATTCTTTTATAGAAGTTCCATAGTAGTCTAAAATACTACATAGGGTTTGTATAATAGAACATAAATTTAACCTTATTTAGATTTTTCTAAGTTAGCACTATATGATTATTTAATTTTTAGCACATTAACATACAAACTCAAATGATGATGTTGGGTTTCAAAATAGTAAGCATCATATCGAGATCCATATTAAATTAATATACTTGATATATATTTATTTGTATCAATAATATAACCTCCTATATCTTACATTAGATTCCAAATTTTGTTTAGTATATAATAAATATTTTAATCTAGATTTCTTGGTAATGTATTCTAGTATATTATAGTTATCATCAAGACAAAAGGACATTGTTTTCTTATGCTTGATAGTGTCCAATTGATTGCTATAGCCTTACCCTATCACAAAATAACCTCTATGCCATAGCTATAATATAATCTACGAATTAGATTTTAATGTTCATTTTAATTATGTGTATAGATTGACTCTCTGAGATTTAATGATGATTTGATGTATTCTTCCCTCTCCTTAGAAGGGATTATGTTAAAAGTGGTGAATTATTGCATTCATCAACATAAAAGGTTGAAAAATAATCTAATGATTGTTTTTCCAAAATTTATTTTGTTGCATCAACTCAAATCATAGTACTACATTGAAAGTAGAAATGCACAAAAAAATAAGTATGGTTATAATAATAAAACCTAATAACAAGGGTAATTTTTCTACTAATGGAATAGATCAAATATTTTTCTCATTCTTTCTAAAGTTAAATAATATGATATTAGTTTGTAATAATATTGTAGAATCTCAAACTATTCCTACTATTCATTTCAAAATATTTGTTATTTATTTCTTAAAAAGAATTAATACTTTTGAAGAAATGTTACTAGAAGATATCTTATTTGAATATGTAGGTAAACTTGATTTTCATTGACATGTTCTATAATTTATAACATGCATTCATTTTCTATGGAATCTACTTGATTTTTATTTTGTTAGATATATATATTATTAGTATATAATCAAGAAATTGTTGTCAACCAATAAGAAAATCAAAGAGAAAATATTTTATGAATATTCATTTCCAAAAATTAATTTTAAAAAAAATCTCTTTCCCATGTTTGGATGGAAAAATGTATCAACCACTTGGATTTTTAGAAAACATACTAAGAAAATTTTGTTAAATAAAGAAATAATAAAGTAGGTCACTTTTTTGCATTTTCTCAAACTTTGAGAAATGAAAATTAATACAATAGTTTTCTTTCCATGACATGGAATAAGAAAATAGTAATCTAATGTAGTGGAACATACATTAAAAATTAAATTTTGAAGAGCTATATAAAATCACATTAAATTTGGGGCTGAAATTGGGCATCTATGACAATTTTGAACATGTGTATGAGCATCATTAAATAATTTTACCAATAATAATCATCATTAAGTATTTGATGTTCTATATAAACTCCTAAACAATATCTTGTATTGAAAATCTCATGAAAATCCTTTTTCACTTTGGCTACCTCGCCCTTTATTAAGCACCTCATGTATGTACAAGTCTTCATGGTCTACCTATTAAAAATTCTTGATTTTATCATGAATTTTGTACTCTTATGACATAAGTATTTTGTTCAAGTAAAATTCAAGTTATTGGTACACTTATTATTTAATTAATCAAAGACTATGTTAACATGCCATTCATAATTAGAAGTAGATTGCACTATATATTGTTAGTAAATAATTTATGTGTCAATCTTAGCTATGGATTGTTTCAAGACTTATCCTCTCACAAGTTTCATAAGGTGAATCTCTAAGTCAAAATTTTGCAAGATAGCCTTCCACTTACCTTAATTTCAACCAGAATATTTTGCATTAGCTTGACCTTTCTAGCTAGATGTAAAAGAATAGAAAACACCTTGCTTCATAGAATGCAATATCTTTTTCCTTTTTATTTCATTAACTAGGCACAATCTTATTTTTCAATTTTAAAATACATGAATTTTGTAATCCTAAAAGGTTAAATAATAATATCAATTGACCTCTCTTATCTCTTAACTCTCTTCATTTGGTTAAAATAGTAACACAGGAATACATGTAGAATGGTTGAGTGTAATCATGGATAATTAAAATTAGAATATTATTAACATTATTTTCAATTTCTAAAAATGTATCTTGTGCTTCATGATTTGACTCAAATTTGGATTCTTTCTTGAATTTGAATGTCAACCCCCTAAAATTTTTAGTGAATACTATCACAATTTTTTAAATAATATTTATCTTATTAAAGAATAAATTTAATTTCTTGTTGCTCAACAAAGGAATTTTTAAAATTTTCTATACCATTTTGGATCAATATTTATTCCCCTCTAAAGGATAATATGATTGAGAATCTTTCCTTTGATTTGGAAAATTCACTTCTTTTGATTCAAGGAGATTCAATTCTTTCTATAACACTATAATAATTTCCTAAAATATGAGATATGATAAATTATCTACCTAGAAAAAATGGTTAGAAAATCCATAATTTAAAGGTGTCCCAGTAAATATATATATGTAAATGCACCCCAATTCATTTAAAATATTACATTGATCCTACCATCATAGTTCACCATCATCTAAATGTATTTAGAGTATCTATCTAAGAAAGACATCATTTGGAAATGATTTACTTTTTTTAATCCTCATCCAATCAAGAGAGCGGATGATTGTCCTTCTTTAAGGATTTGTTAAATTGTTAGAAGTTAACATACAATTTGATTTGACCATTCTTTTTATATTTCAAATATAATTTGTAAACCATGTGGACTACATTAATAAATAATGATCCTATATAATAATAAACTTTATACCTATAAAAAATTTAATGGCTACAATAATGCATTTAGTGGTCTTTGTTGGAAAATTTTACATTAGGCTTTCATTGGATGGATCTAAAATGACTCAATAGTTTCAATTGGTACATTAAATAGAGGTCAAAATTAAGTAGAATAATTATATGTTTTTTTTAGATAGAAGTTACATAATCTAATGATAAAGTAACATATATAGGGAAAGAAAAGGTAATATAAGGAGTTTCTAGCTAAATTTTTTTTTACAAAGGCAATTGTTTATTATATAAGAGAAAATTTTCAACCCTAGTTAATGTGCTACTCACAAATGATGCATGATCATTGTACTTGACTTTACAAATACTCTATCATGACCATATTTATTTCTCTTTTGATTAAAACATTATCTTCTACTTGTTTAAATATTTCTCTTTCTCTATATTACTCCATGACTTGAAAAGTTTAAGTTTTCTTAAACAAGGAATAAAATATCAACCATAATAGGACTATCAATTATGGTAAAATTAGCTTTCATTCTTTGTTTATTTTAATAGAACCATGGATTACTTTTGTATCCATTCTTTAATGTAAATTCACAATGAACCTTTTTATTAGTGTCACTTAAAAGATAGGAACTCTATGTTAAAGATTCATGTAATGTAGTTGCATGTTGAATTCACTTTGAGCTTAAGTATGTTGTTTACTATGTTACCTATTGTAACATACAACATTCCTAAAGTATGTACCATGTAGATGATTTTAGAAGTAAATATAAAATATCTTAGCCCAACTATATATATTGTTAAATGTAATAATATTTTTTTTTGAAGTGAACAACAATGGGCCATACATTGTTACTGTATATTGGGAATGAAGACTACTCAAATTATGTCAATGTTTACATTAATACAAAAATTATAGATAACTTAAACATAAAATATATTACTTACATTATTACTTTATTATTTCAGATTTAGCAAGTATGAGACAAGGTAGTTAAAATGATGTTGGGAAAATAGACCAACGTACTTAATGTAGTGTCCCATTACTCTTGAGAATAAATTTACCTATAATTTAAAAATCATAGTGATATAAATTATGAATCTAGGGATAATTCCTGACATGCAACTTAGAGTATTGCGAAAGTTTTATAGAGAACAACAAACTTGAAAGGAGATGTATGCATCTCCAAAACTCCATTATTTACATTCAAAACTAAAATTTGTACGTTGCAAGAAGATTTCCAATTGTCAACATATTTTTTAGAATTTGAAAATGAAAAGCTAGAACAATAAAATATAAACTTTAAAAAATTATGTATTTTTCTACCCCAAAATGGCAGCATAATAACTCCTAGCCCATTGATCATAATTTGAACTTCTCTACCTCATAATTTCAACTTGACCATACATGTAAATTTCAAAATTTAAGATCTAACTATGTAATTTTAATACATGTACATACTAAAAAAATAAACTTAAAACATACATAAAAGGTAAATGTCTAGGTAAATTTAATCCCCTTAAACCATTTTCTTAAAAATCCCCTTAATCCATGATGTAAAGGACATAATGATACAAATGAAAAAGTGTGTAAGGCTAATTTATGTTTAAGGCATGTAATATTTTGTGGCTTGATGTACTTTAAAGTGTTTAATCAAGGAATAATGAAGTGTTTAAACTTGGTGTGTACTATGAATAATGTTGACTATGTTGGTGTAGCCCTCGTATGTGTAAGTGTGTAAAGAGAAAATGTGGTATGAGATAATGGTATGAATTTTATGAGATCATCCCTTGAGAATGAGATGTGGTGTGTCTACCTTTGAAAAAACAAATAATTGTTAATGTGATATGAAATATAATTAAAAAAAGAAAATTGGGAGAAATGATGGCTTAAGGTGTGCTCGTAGGATGGCTTAAGGGGATCTATGAATTAAGGTCTTAAGAAAAATAGATGGCTTAAGGGGATAAATTTTGGTGAAGTTTCCCAAGACAACCAAATTTCATTAAATTACATAAACTAATTTTTAAAATGTACATTTAGGAGGTAATTAATAACATATGATGGCCTCCTATTGTTAATGTATAACCACTTTATCATGATGGCAAGTAAGGGGACCAAATTTGATGAATTTTCCCAAGGAAACCAAATTTCATTAAATTACATATACATTTTTTAAAATGTACATGTAGGAGGCAATTAATAACATGATGGTCTCCTATTGTTAATGCATAACTATAAACTTATCATTTTGATGAGATGTTATTTAGTTCTATTCATGCTTGTGTATACTTATTTCTATTCATACTTGTGTATGGACTCCTGTTGATAAATTTTATAGAAATATTTTAAAAACACGATACTTCTTTAATATTTATAGCCATAATTCACTATTATAAATAATTCACTATGTCCTTAGTATCCTTTTAATTTCCTATTCATGTTTCTCAATTCTTTCCCTATACTCTAGCATACCTTGCCATGTATAGAGGTCCTTCAATATTATTGATTTTGTCCTTTATTTTTATTCCCCCCATAATATACCTATTCATATCTAGAATCATTCCCATATCTAAGACATTCCTTCATTTAAATCCTTAAGCAATTGACTAGTATTAAGGGGTTGAATGCCATTAAAATATAGAACATCTTTGTTATCCTATTACTCTCAATATAATAACCTTATATCCTCATGATGTAAAATATAATAATCATTCATAATATTTTCCCATCTTGGACTACGTCATGTGGCATGATCTAGACAATATCCTAGACCACACAAAATGCCTTGACATATGGATTAGGCCACACACCTTGATCCAATATGTGGATTATGTTGCATGACATGACCTAGTCCACCTCATCCAAAATTTAAATCTCCTACTCTTGAGCCAACATTTCCAAAGACTAGTAATTAATTTGTTAGCCTATGCACCCAAAAAAAATCAATTGAGAGACAAATAACATGTATTTGTGGGTATTCCTAGGTTGTTAGAAATTATTTCAAATTCATGAAATCACACATAAGACTAATATGATATAATAGTCCTGAATCTAGAGGAACATATTTTCATTATACAATTATTCATTAGATATCTTCATTAATATCTTTGTGCTCAAGGAATGAAAATAATTTTGTTTGATAATTATAGGTGTTTGGCTTATGACTAGGATACTTTTTTAGGTCTTCTTCTCTTGTCTTGAAAACAATCATATTATTATTTTTGACACAAAAATTTGTCACAAATGGGCCAAGAAACATATGGACATAGATCCCTATAAATTACATTAGAATTAGACTAGGTTGCATTGCAAAGACTAGGTCATAAAATGAAGCCTTGTTTAGACCAAGCCACAAACATGACCTCACTTGCATACGCTCAGATTGTTACCTCTTAGTCAAAGATATTAATATCTCTAGTATTTTTTGTTGGTTGTTTCATATTTAGGATGATCGAGAGGAATTTTATCCTTGGATATGATTAATGAGATTAACATGATAATTTTGACCTTGAGTTCGTTGTGAAAATGTTTTATCATACATTGAATAGGGATATTGATGTTAATTTTATTATCTAGGTTCATTTACTTTAAACTTAACATGGCCTTTAATAATGATATTTTGTATATATATATTAAACTTCAAGTGTCAATAATTGAGATGTTATTACATTTATGAGGTTTATGGATCTTGGATTTATGGAAAGAATGTGTTGGTTATTTTTCTAGAAGAACCAAGCAATTCTGTAAAAAGTAGCCAAATCTTATAGTGAAGAATTGTAGGGTTAGTGGTCAACACAATGAGTATAGGATTTTGTGATCCTTACTCCTTCACTTTAGGCTCTATGAAACCTAGGAGGGTGATCCGAATTGTTTTTTCATGAAGTATATTTGATTAGTTACACATTTATACACATATTAATTCCTATTTATTGCAAATAAAACCAATCTTATTGAAGATTTGGCAAATCTTTGAATGGATGACTATCTATTTTCTAGGAATCGGGGATGTTCCTAACCCACACTTGAAAATATTTTAAATTCATATTGATCTTATTTCAAGTGTATGGCTAGGTGTGATATTTTATCATTTCTATGCAAAATTTGTTTTAACAAACTGACCAGTGTCTCATCAATTAGAGCAACAAAGTCAAATATGTAAGAATCATTAATATATAAACTACTCATTTTTAAGATAGGTGGACTATTTTCATACTGCTTTGCATTTATGAAAATTCACAATTTGTTGAAAAACTCACTTCTTATAAAGCCTGAGCAATTCCTTACAAATCTATAACCCTATTAAAGCAATTTAATCAACTCCTTTAGTTAAAGATGAAAACAAAATAATACATTCAAATGGAACATTTGAAGATAAATGATAACACCATTAGTATTTTCATTCATAACTTGTAAGAAATATAAATAGGAGATTATTTTCTTCCAGACTAAGATTTTTTTTGATATCAGTAGTTTATATAAAACTTATTTAAGACTATTACATATAAGATCTGATACCCAAGACAGACTACTGGCCTATTATCAATATTATATTCAAAGTTCCTTTCCTAAACTTAGCTTTCACCTAAAACTTTCTTTAGACTTCAAAATTTGACATCTATAATAAGCCTTGAAATCCCTTTTATAGAAAAAGGGAGCAACAAGCATCAAACTTAATTACAATTACATTTCATTTCATTTCATGTGAGAATTCCAGACAACCTTAGTCAATTACATGCAATCATTAAGGAAAATGGAAGAGTAAAAAACCACATTCCATATTCCTTGCATGAAGACATGCTGACTTCTCAAAAGGAAGACTTTGTTACAACAGTGTTGAATCCTCATCCTTGTTGACCAAAGAAGATTCTCCACTAGTAGCTCTAGCACAAACTTGTATATCATCTAGGAACAACATACACACTGCCAAGGTCATCTAGTCTGGCACTTCTCCAATTCACCAGCCCAAAAACTTTATTTGTTCGCACTAGAAACAAGAAATCATATGAACACATACTAAGACAATCCCTAATAAAAGGGGCATGGACACCATCCAAGAAAAAATAGGGCATAGTCGTCACTCTGAGTCATTAGCATGGGGATAATTTCATGTGTTTGCTCGCTGGTGGGGGTGGAGGAACCATCACCACCTCGCTATTCGAGGAATCATAGATGGTACACCCGGGGGAAGGGGATAATAACGTCGCCCTCTAGATGGGTGTGCCCTCACTGTCTAAGGGTTTATTAGAAATACTCACTGGGAGAATTCACGTCCTCTAGATGGAAGCCTTCACGATACTTACACCTTTTCATTTGTCCTCTTCTCATATTCATCCCATCCTTTTCCCTTTGAATTTGAGCAATTCTTAGAAATGGTTGACACCATACTTCTTGAATTTCCTACGCCCCCTTCTACTCTTTGGCGTATTAGGAGCTCCTTGTGTGTCCAGTTTCTGGGAAGGTGCCACCAGGACTCCAGGGCTCAGCCTCTGGGGGCTCTCAGGCGCGCCGTGCGGACCCACTCATCCAGGACAAGGTCATTCAATTCCTAACTCATGAATATATTAATATTCACAAACTCCTTCACTAAGACATGCCTCATATTCTCTGCAGACTAAAATATGATGAAAGTGAACAACAAGCAATCTGCATTAAATAGACAACTTGGAGCATGTAGAATTAATGATTCAATAACTCCTCATGTGAGTGAGTTGGTAACTCAGCAACTCAGCTTTGAATCTAGGCCATTGATTTGAAAGAATTTAAAAATTCATCCATGGTGATTTGAGCATCTTTTTTTTGCATTTACAACTTGTTCCTAGAAAACAATGATGTCAACTCAAATGCTGCCACACCTTCTCTCAATCTTGATTAATCATACAAGCTACCAATTAGCATGTATCGTCAGCCTAATCCATGCTTCTTCATTCATATCAGTGAAGTACATGAGACTAATGCTTTTTAGAGAGAAGACTTCCTTATATACTTCATCGCTCATTGTTGATCTTCCCTAAATCTTAGGCTACAATCAATGATGAAGGTATTGATTTGCTAAAGCTTAGTTCATTGGATCATCCTATTTTAAAACTACATCAATGGTTCTCAAGTCATCTCACCACTTTCTTTCTTTCTTTACACATTGTCCTTAGGATTCTGCTACATTGCCTTTTCCAACAATAGCCATTGCCTATTGTGGGTGCATCTCATCCTTCATTGGCCTCATCAATGATATCAACTTTCCCACGATGAAATCTCAACCCTCGAATCTATGGCTTGTCCTTGATCATGCTCATCATTCCATCGCTCATTGTTGATACAAAATTTTCACCTTAGCTTCTATCAGGTAAATGAGATGTAGTGAAGAAATAAGATTTAGACATGTACACCTACATGAAAATCAATGGTACAAAAGACATCACTCATAATATCTTATCATATTATTGAAAGAAACCTTTTAGTGAATATCATTGCTCATCGTGGTTTTGAAACTTAGGCTCAGGAATGAATCTGCGATGAGTGATAAAACATAGGAACATCATAACATCGTTCATTGCCAATTCTCCTCATACAGTTTGCAAAAAATTAGCGATGAGAGGATTTACATAGTGACAATGTGTATCATGTATCACTAATGAAGAATTTAGCACTTAAAACATATCTGTGATACACGATGCAAGGTAATTCCATCATACTGCTCATCGCTGATTTGAAACTTATCATTTTATGGCCATCTGCGATGAGTGATAAGAACATAAGTTTGGAGAACATCGCTTATCATTATTACAATGTTGAAGGCTCAAAAGCCATTAGCGATAAGCGATTCCTTTATAATATAGAGGACATTGCTCATCGCTGATTAAAATTAAGAGCTTGAGTAGCAATTAGTGATGAGAAATATCAAAGAAATACTACTTCATCGCTCATCGCCAGTTCAAAATATCCATCTTTGAAGTAATCAATGATGGGCGATAAAGATATGATGGTCATTGTGACTTAAGTGAAAACTTTAAGCACATGCACTTAAGTTGATCTAATGAAGGGGAACCTCTAGGATGATGTGAGAGAAAGGGATTAGATATTTCTAGGTCAAAGAAAGAAAAGGATATAAAGGCCAAAAGGCCTTCTCCATAACCTTATAAAAATTAGGAAACTTAGACCTAGGCTTAAGGGACTGGTGATCAGATGACAATGAAGAACATAAGATGTTTTTAAAATGACTGGTAATGGGAAATAAGGAGTCAATGACCAAATATAACATTGTAAGCACTTATAATGAATAAAACCCTAAACCCTTAGATATTAGCAACAAAATTTTTGAGGGTTCCATCATAATGAAAGGAGTGGATGGTTTTCATTTAGCCTTTTGTGTATATTGATTTGTAAAAGTATCCATGTTAGGGATTTTTAGGTGATCTTGGTATTCTCATGCTTGTGTTTGTGTGGCATAACTCCATAGATTTATATTTTGATTCATTTCTAGTAGTCTTAGGATAAAATCCTTCATGGCTATGTTAAGTTCAATGGATTGATTAATTTGATTGGTTTGATTCCAGATTGGTTGATTTGATCAAATTTTAGCTTTGAAGGATTTTTCGAGATGGAATATTTTTGTGAGAAAGTGGGCATGGGACCATGGTGGGAGGATGTTGGTGGAGTTGCTAGAGTCTAACCTTTTATACCTATTGAAATTATGTTTACTTGGGAGTTTTCTTAACCTTTCCTAAAGGAAGTTCAAGGATTACTCTGGTAGAAAATTATATGTATGTTAATATGTTACAAAGTAGGTGTTTGTGCATGGGTACATATAGATTCCGTGCGTTGAAAATTCTAGTTGAATGTGGCTTAGAGATTAAACAATTAAGAATAAGTGCTAAATAATGGAATAAAATAAATTTAGAAAAATCTAGATTTTTTTCTGAAGGAAATTAAGTATTATCTGATTTTGAGATATTTGCATACATTTTTAAAACACAAAGCAATGCAAATGAAAAAATAAAGTTTCTATCAAGTTGATAATAAACATTGCAAATAGAAATAGTTTAGGGTTATTTTTCTATGTAGGGTAAATTTTTTGGTTTCAAGGGTAAATATTTTAGTTTGGATTTAATTTAGGTTTTTTTTTGTGTGTAGGATAATATTTTAGTTTTGAAATTTAATGTAAGGTTTCAATATTTTGTAGGAAGATTCAAACGAAATTAAACACCTAAGTTACAAAATATACAATATAAACATAAATACAAATAACTAAATACAAAAAAATGAAAATAAATGGAAAGAACTCACCTGGACTATTAGATGGATAGAAATTGTGCTTAATGACTCAAGATCTCATTCACTATGGTGGTGAAAATGATGTCACAGACCATTTCTAAAAAAATAAATACTTCTATGAAATAGGATCTCGTTTATTACAAATCAGGACCCCATTTCATAGCAATCAAGACCCCATTTTGTTGTAAACAAGATTCTGTTTCTTAATTCTAGGCCTGGGACCCTACCACAAAATTGGATCCGATTTTAAATTTAGGCTTGGGATTCCAAAGTATGACAGGATCCCATTTTCTAAATAATTGGATCTTTTTTTTCCCAATTTAAGTTTTTTCTCTAAGTCCGTTTACTTCCATAGAGAAGTGGACTCATCTTCTTGCATTTACCTTGTTATGTTAAAGCTTGATGTAATACAGTTGCATTTTAAATTCACTTTGAGCTTAACTATGTTGTTACTATGTTACTTATTGTAACATACAATATTTACCATGTAGATGATTTTAGTAGTAAATGTAAAATATCTTATCCCAACTATATATTGATAAATGCAATTATCTTTTCTTGAAGTGAACAACAATGGGCGATATAATGTTACTATATATTGGTAAGGAATACTAATTTTTTTTCCATGTTTACATAATATAAAAATTATAGACAACTTAAACTTAGAATGTATTACTTACTAATATTTTATTATTTTGAATTTAACAAGTATGGGACAAGGAAATTTAAATAATGTTGGGAAAATAAACCAACCTACTTAAAGTAGTGTCCCATTACTCTTGGGAATAAATTTACCTATAATTTAACAATCATAGGGTAGGAAGGGATGTTGTGGTGGAATGCACGTATATTTGACCAAGTATGAAAAAGTATAGTTCTAAAATAAACTTGTGCAAACTCATATCATTCATCTTTCTTATAGATAACACATTCTTCACCAAACATAGGATGTGCAAAACACTAGAAATATATTTATTCCTTTCATTCATAAAGACATGCATAACTCTACCATGAACAATGATTTTACGAGAAGAATAATATCCTAAGTATACTCTCCACAATCATAGATCTCACAATTATTGAGCAACTCTCCATGAGGACCGATGTGAGAAACTTCACTAGAGTTAATCAACTATGCATTCTTAGACATATAGGAAGGGTTCTAATGAACACATCACTAATATCATCATGAGATGTACAATCATCCTCACCATATATGCGCTAAATAAGAGAAATAAATTATTCCTAATGTTGTTTATCTTGCCACAATTCCATGTCAAATTATATTTTGAGAGTTTTATATACCCTTAGATCAATACTCCTTTTCCTTCATCTTTCCTTTACCCTTGTTCTTGGAATGATGTTTGATAGTCAAAGTATATTTGAAACTTTCTAAGATTTTATACATAATCTTCTCCAAGAGTAATGTATTTCCCACCTAATCGAGCTTCAACTTATAAGATTATGTTATTGATCATTACAACTAGGTTGGACCATGTATCAAGAAAGGAACACAAGAGGGTTATGTGTTGATCGTCTTCACCCATTTTCACATCCACATATGTGAACTAGCTCACTACAATGTTGAACTCATTCAAGTGCTTCATCATAGAGTCTCAATTACTCATCCTTGAGGAGTAGAAATTATTTTGTAGGATTTTTTTGACCAATGACTCTTTGACATTAGTTCCCTAACTTCTTCAATAAACTCATATTGATGGTTTGTCTTGATACATCCATGACTAAATTTCTACAACGTAAAGGAGAATTGAGCTTCTTGTCTATTTGTTAATCTCCAACCTCATCTTCCATGTCCAAGAGTTTTCATTTAAAATACCACTACCTATAGGTCTCTATAAACAACTTGGACTTTGAAAACTCAAAATTAGTTAGGTTGATTTGTTATAACTCCTTGCTCATGCACATTTTCATAATAGCATCAATTTCTTTCTATTTGCCTTGAGGTTGGTTTTCCAGTTATACGCTTTTAGTGAAAATTACACCATTTTCCATATCTGCAACACAGAACTTGTGGTTGTTACTCAATAATCAAAGATAGGCATTATCCTGTTTTGTACTCACTGATTCTCTACTCGGTGTGTATACAAACTACTCCCATTGTTGCAATTTTTTCTCAGATTAATAATGGTTTGTACGATTTGAAGAAAAGCTGTCAGAATAAGACATAAACCATCTCTTGACCGCAGATTAGTTCTAGATGTGATGACAACTTACCATGTTCGGAAATATCTCTCCCGTCGCATATACAAAACTGTATAATGCCTATCTTTGATATTTGATTAGCAACCACACGTTACATTGAGAATTATATTTTCCTTTATATAGCACGTTACGTTGATAATTATATAATGCAGCCCATGTCGCTGTGATTAAGATATGCACAAAACTAGAAGCGAATTTATTGGTCAGAAAAATAAAAAACAAAATTGAAGCATTATAGTCTTTGTTCAGAGTATAGATTCCCCTGCAATCCATTCTCACCCCAATTTCCTACCCCTGTAACTCATTTCCCGACCACTGAATATTTTATGAACACTTGCTGTAGAGCGTAGAGACCGCTAAATATTTTATGAACACTTGCTGTAGAGTGTAGAGTGCGTTACCGTTGGCATGGGCGTGTCGGAAATGTTGAGATTGCTAACACATAACAAATATGCAAAAGACAAAAAATGCCAGAAGCCATGGCGAAGTCATCCATGAACGTTTGCGTGGATTTTGCTTATTATTATCCACATGAGTTATCTTTAGAATTCAACCCTGGGTTAGTGGGACGTGTATTAACGTGATGCAATTATATATTCCTCTTAATTAAAACTTGACAATTATTATCAGAAGCAAGTTGTCTTTAGACTGGTATTCCTGCCATACGCGTTTTGCGTGGATTCTGACTTCTTATTACTTATATTCAGAATATAACGTAATGTAGATGAGATCATGTGAATAAAATGGTTATTATAGTGTGTGGGGCAGAGATCATGTGCATAAAACTTGACAAAGAAGAGTTTTGTATGATTATTATAGTGTGTGGTGCAGATGAGATCATATGCATAAAACTTGACAAAGAATAGTTTGGTATGGTTATTATAGTGTGTTATGCAGATGAGATCATGTGCAAGGAAGAGCAGCTGTTGACCTCGCTGGCATTGTCCAGCTTCAAGGTCGAAGATGACGGTGAAACTTCCAATTATTCTTCAACCGTCCATGTAATGGCCTTCGATTATCAGAGAAACTGCGCTCAGGTTGCTATTACCACTGAATTTAAACCGAGATAACAACCATATGATTTTTTTTTTAACTTTTTTCTTTTTTTTTTTTGGGAGATTAAGATTTAAGTTGTTTATGTATATATTCACATTGTCAATATCACCTCTACATCCATATCATTGGATAATGACTACAATTTAAACACTCAAACAAAAATGAAATATTATGAAAATTTGTATTTTTTCTTAAGAGATAATTCATAATTTTTTAAAAGGAAAAAAATTAGATTTTAAAGTTTTAATGACAAATTATAATTTGAATATCAACTGTTGCATGAAGATTGTAATCAGTTTCTTTGAGAAATACTGATAGTTTTCCCTATGAATGTTTCCTTGGTATATTGTTAAGGTTTTACCAGGTAAATATGTGTTTTGTTAAACGTTATTATGTTTAATCTTTCATGTTTTTTATTTGCACCTAACTTGTGCAGCAATATTATTTTAAGTTTGTTGATTTATGTTTCCTCTTCCAAAACACATATGAAAGTCACTAGACATATATAGATTTGTATACAAAGGATTTGTCTAGAAAAAAAAATTGTATAGGTCTTCATATGTGTCCATTGGAGTTTCATCTATAGTTGGAAGTGACATTGGTTGTTGGGCATGTCAAGAGGATGAATAAATACCCATGAATAGTAGAATGTGATAAATGTTGTAGTGTAGGAAATTCACACTATGTTTGCATCCCCTTAATTAATTGGAATTAATTAAATTTCTAATTGACCAAATTATGCATTCCAAAGCCTTATTATTCCCATTTTATGAAAGGGAAACCTATATTAAACAATTGGTTGAAACTTTGACCCGGGATGCCACGATGGATACTCTGACCGTTCAGAAAAGCCCCCTAACTTTTGAAGAGAAGCTCCAATTCTTGTCTCATGAATGGAATACTATCAGTGGTCTCAATTTGGTAGGAGACCTGTAGGTGTTTTGTGGTCTTGCATTGGTTTCTATTCTGAGTGTTTTCTTTGTTTCTTTTTGTTGGTCAGACTATTTAAGTTTAAGTTTATGTTTTAATTTTGGCTAGGCATCTCACTTCTCGTGAGCCCCTCATTCACCTCTATGGCTATTTTGTAATGGGTATTGGCCCTTCCAGTCTTAATCTAATCAAAACAATTACTAAAATTAATTAAATTACCTTGGAATTTGAGTGTCCTCAACTTAGGTCTTAGGACCCATTCGCCCAACGGTGAATGGGTCTCCTTTAAGTCCTGGGGCCCAATTTTTAATATGTTTTTGGGTGGTATTTTAATGATTCAAATTCAAGTTTCAAATGTCAGCTTTTAGAATCTATTTTTTGGTAATTTAGATAAACACTTATAAATACATAGTTATTTTATCAATTCAAATCTAAGCATTATCAACTAGAAAGAAGACTTTAAGAGATCAATCCTAAGAGAAATTATTGTCAAGAGACTTGAAGAGGCAACAATAATCAAGATCATATCATCATGTCAAATTTCATGTGTGTTCATGTCATGTTTTGGAGCTAACATTGTGATGTAGATTTCAAGCATTTAAGCATCAATAAATCAACTGAATTCATGGAAGATCCAAGCCTTAGAGTGATGCTTTTGACTTTAGTCCTCAAAGGAAAATCATTAAGGGTTTAGTGAGTTGTAACAAGATTTTTCCATTCATAATTCATTTATTCAATGCACTTTAAATAATTCAAAAACATTTCAAATCAGTCATTTATGTCATAAGAAAGAAGATATCCAAGATCCAAAATAGGGTTGACTCACCTCAAGGTTGAAATTCGATCCTATCCCTTTGTGATCTTCTCTCTTTCTAATGAAATTGGGGAAAGGTGTGTTTGAATCCTAGACTATTTCATTTTCCCACATTGATTGAATTCACTCTCCTTTTTTTTGCACCATTTCAGAAATTAAAATTCTAAATGAATTCAATATTAAAATATATTATCTCCATTAAATTTATGCAATCTTTAAATGATATGTCCATTGCATGTTCAAATGTGGCTCTTACCTAGAGAAAAAGAAATGTCATTATCTTATATTCAAACATACATCATTTCATTGCCAATATCATCTTGATTGTATCCTTATCATTCACGAAATGCATAATTGTAGTTCTCTAATGTTATATTCAAGTTCTAGAAGTCAACATGTTGTTCGATTTCATCATTATTTCTCTTAGTGCAAATAAGGTTTACAAACTATGTAGCTCATGTTTTATTGGAAATAGGATCCTAACCAATAATAATTTCTATACTTCATTAACTATTAATGTCTCTAGCAATTCATTTATTTGTCTTCACATGTTAGTAAAGGGATCTACATTAATCTTTAATGTGATTGTAAGAGTGATGAAGGATGTATCATATACCTTAACGTGATGCAATTATATATTCCTCTTAATTAAAGCTTAACATTATTATCAGAAGCAATGTAAAAGTTGTCTTTGACTGGTATTCCTGCCATACGCGTTTTGCGTGGATTCTGACTTCTTATTACTTACATTCAGAATTCAATACATAATCAATGTTCTTGTGGGGAGTCGTTAACATAATGCAGATGAGATCATGTGAATAAAATGGTTATTATAGTGTGTGGTGTAGAGATCATGTGCATAAAACTTGACAAATAATAGTTTGTTATGTTTATTATAGTGTGTTATGCAGATGAGATCATGTCCAAGGAAGACCAGATGTTGACCTCGCTGGCATTGTCTAGCTTCAACGAAGATGGCGGTGAAACTTCCAATTATTCTTCAACCGCCCATGTAATGGTCTTAGATTATCAGAGAAACCGCGCTCAGGCTGCTATTACCACTCAATTTCAACCAGATAACAACCATATGATTTATTTCTTTTTTGGGGAGATTAAGATTTAAGTTGTTTATGTATATGTGATCACATTATCAATATCACCTCTACATCCATGCCATTGGATAATGACTATAATTAGAACACTAAAACAAAAATCAAATCTTATGAAAATTTGTATTTTTTCTTAAGAGATAATTCATAATTTTTTTAAAAGAAAAAAATTAGATTTTTCTAAGTTTGATGATGGTTGTTATCTTGAAGATATTATATATATTTGTAGCCTTTAATGACAAATTGTAATTTGAATAACAACTATTGCATGAATATTTTAATCAGTTTCTTTGAACAATATTGATACTTTTCCCTATGAATGTTTCAGTGGTATATTGTTAAGGTTTTACTAGGTAAATATGTGTCTTGTTAAAAGTTATTATGTTTAATCTTTCATGTTTTTATTTGCACCTAACTTGTGCAGCAATATTATTTTTTTAAGTTTGTTGATTTATGCTTCCTCTTCCACAACACATGAAATCCGCTAGACATATATAGATTTCTATATAGAGGATTTGTCTAGCAAAAAAAATCATATAGGTCTTCATATTTGTCCATGAGAGTTTCATCTATAGTTGGAAGTGACATTGGTTGTTGGGAAATGTCAAGAGGATGAATAAATACCCATGAATGGTAGAATGTGATAGAAGTTGTAGAGTAGGAAATTGTATACCTTCACAATTTCACACTATTTTTGCATCGCCTTAATTAATTGGACTCAATTAAGCTTCTAATTGACTAAATTATGCATTCCAAAGCCTTATTATTCCCCTTTTCTAAAAGGAAAACCTATTGTCAATCGTATTAAACCTTCTTTGAACATATCGATCAATCCTGCTCAAAAAGACTATTCTAAAGCATAAAATTACTAATATGCTATTATGTTGGCGCATGAAACCCTCCACTCCATAGGAAAAAGAAAAAAAGAAAGCATTTCTCTTAAGCTAGATATATCCAAAGCTTATGACAAAGTGTCCTTGAATTTTTTGTTTGAAGTTCTTCGTAGGTTCGGGTTCTCGAGTAAATTCTTGAAGCTCATTCAAGGTTGTGTCACCTCCCTTAGGTTCTTTGTGATTATCAATGGTACCCCATTGGGATTTTTCTCAACTTTTAGAGGTATCCACCAAGGGGACCCCTTGTCTCCATATCTCTTTATTATGATGGTTGAAGGTCTCGGTTGTAATTTTGAATGTAAATTGTTGAATGGTACCTTAGCTGATTTTTCCTCCTCTATCTCAACCAATTTCCCATCAAAAATTTGTTGATGATACACTCCTGCTAGGGGAAGCCATGATGGCTAAGGATAAAGGTTGGGTTGATGTTTTCAAAAAAATTGCTATGGCTTCTAGGAAGTGCATCAATTTTACAAAAGGTGCCATCTTTTTTCTCAATGTTGACCCTGCTCTTATAACTTGGATTTCTAGAATTCTCAATTTCAAGATCCTTCCCCTTTCCCTGATGTATCTCACCATGCCGCTTGCTATTGGTAAGGTGGATAATTCGGTCTAGTTTACTCTCCTTGAAAGAGTGCAGAGAAAGCTTGCTGCTTAGAAGGGTGCTCTTCTCAGCAATGTTGGTAAGCTTCTCCTTTCCAAATCCACCCTTCAAAGTTTGATTGTGTACGTAATGTCATTTTTTATGCCTACTGTGTAGTTAGAGAAATTTGAGCAAATCCAGTGAATATTCTTATGGTTGGGTACTGAAGAGAGGAGTCATTTCTCTCTAGTGAATTAGGAGTCTATGTGCTCTAGAAAATGTTATGGTGGCTTGGACTTGAGAAAAACTAGACAGATGAACATGCCCCTTATAACTAAAATCTATTGGAAGCTTCTGAACAACCAGGTGAAATGGATCTTTATCCTAAAGGATAAGTGTTTATAGGGTCATGATTTCCTCTCTCTTCTGGACAACGATGTTCTACCTTCAAGATCTATTATGTAGAATAACCTCATTAAGTCGTAGAATTTGCTTTCTTTGGGATCCTCTTGGCAGGTTAGATTTGGTAATTTGGTTTCTTTCTAGGATGAGAAATGGCTTTCCTTACTAGTTCTTAGTCTTCATCTGGTTATTTCTAGGGTGAAGTTAGATCTTTGTGCTCGATTGGGGTATACAGTTTTTTATTACTTGGATATTACTTTTTAACCGCCTACATGGAAGATTGATCCCAATTGGTTTGACCACCCCTTCCATCTTTCTATTGAAGAGCTTCTTAGAGTTGTTAAGAATCACAAGTTCGTTAACTCTAATTTTTCATACTCTTTGGTTTGGGTGACCTCTAAAGAGGGGAATTACTTTGTTAAGACTAGTTACAGTATTCTTTCAAGTACCTAGGATTCCCTATTTCAATGGATGCAGATTTGTTGATGAAATTCTCCCCCCAAAGTTAAATTATTTTGGTGGACCATTTTTCATAAATGTATTCTCACCCTGAATAACTTGTAGAAGAAAGGTTTACATCTTGGCAACTATTGTTTCTTGTACGAGAATGAAGCTAAGTCCATTTTCCACCTGCTTTTCCATTATACCTACTCTTGGTAGGTTAGGAAAAAATCCAATCTCTTTTCAATGTTAGTTGGGTTTGGCAGAAGGATGTTATTGGTATTTTGGACACTTGGTGGTTGCCTATTTCTCACCCTATGCTCATTGAGCTTTGGTGGAAATCTTTTTTCTTCACTAGGTGGGCACTCTAGAAGGAGCAAAATAATAGGGTCTATAGAGACAAAAAATCCCCTTGGTTGGTTGTGGCCAATAAGATTATCATCTAGGTTGTTGAGAATATTACCATTATCTCCTATAAACCTAAATGAAATCCTAATAACCTAGAGTTATCTATTGTGTCAATCTAAGGCCTTTCTAAGGCTCTTAATGCTCTTTGTTCTTGAATTCCGCTGAATAGGTGCAGTCCTCTCTAGTCCCCCCAAAATTGGATGGATGAAACTTAACATTGATGGCTTAGCTAGACCTAACCTAGGTCAGGCGGGTTGGGGTGTGGTTATTCATGATCATAATGGTAAAACTATTTTGGATTATGCAGTGAACTTGGGGTGCAATCATCCAACTTTTCTGGTCAATGGTGGTGGCTTTTCATGGCATTTAGATTTTCATGCATGCTAGGTTATCAAACTTGGTCATTGAGGGAGTTTCTAGAAATACTATTCTCTTATTGACAGGGAAGGCTAATCATTGTTGGTCCCTCCAGGACCTCATGTTGTTAGCTCGTAATCTCATTATTACCCTAAAAAATAGTAGATCTAATCACATGTTTAGAAATGGAAAATAAGTTGCAGATGCACTAACCTTGGCACCTTCACCCATAATTTGGTTATCAAGGATAAGATTTATCATATCCAAAGGCATGTGTGCGAATTAATTTATTATGATGTTAAAGTACCATTGAAATGAGATCAAGATGGATTTGCTGTCAGCTCCCTTTAATATTTTCCATGCTTTTCACTTATGGAAAATTAATCCCTCTATGTAGTCTTTTCATAAGCCTATTTACTTGTGGCTCTGGTATTATTCTTGCCATTTCTATATCATGTGTTTCCTTGCTCTAGAGTTTGCAAATTTTTCCATGGGGGCTGAATTGGTCTAGGAAGAACCTACTAATTATGAGATGTGGAAGTAGGATAGGGAGGTTTGGCTCATCATTCAATGGGGCAAGCTGGCCTTGTATGTGGAAGGGATGCAAGGGCATGACCCCAAGATTTTTGAGGAGTTTGATCTGTAGACATCAAAATATCTGGTTGATATCACACTTTGATCTACTAACATGCAGTTTCTTCCTAAATCATCCCTCGGTCTAACTGTTTAATCAAATTCCTTTATCTGATTAAATTCATCAATATTCGTCTCTTAATTAAATAAATTATTTTTGTCTAATTAAGTCACTTTCCCTTGTTAATTAAATCAATTCATATGATCTAATTATCCCTATTTTAATTAAATAATTAATTTTATTTAATTAAATCCCTAAAGTCTATCTATTAAATTGAATAAATTAAAATCTTATTTGGATTTAATTTAACACCATCTCCTT
>VDFB02000020.1:46508528-46721779 GCA_007258455.2 Sequoia sempervirens | reverse complement strand
TAAAATATCACACCTAGCCATACACTTGAAATAAGATCAATATGAATTTAAAATATTTTCAAGTGTGGGTTAGGAACATCCCCGATTCCTAGAAAATAGATAGTCATCCATTCAAAGATTTGCCAAATCTTCAATAAGATTGGTTTTATTTGCAATAAATAGGAATTAATATGTGTATAAATGTGTAACTAATCAAATATACTTCATGAAAAAACAATTCGGATCACCCTCCTAGGTTTCATAGAGCCTAAAGTGAAGGAGTAAGGATCACAAAATCCTATACTCATTGTGTTGACCACTAACCCTACAATTCTTCACTATAAGATTTGGCTACTTTTTACAGAATTGCTTGGTTCTTCTAGAAAAATAACCAACACATTCTTTCCATAAATCCAAGATCCATAAACCTCATAAATGTAATAACATCTCAATTATTGACACTTGAAGTTTAATATATATATACAAAATATCATTATTAAAGGCCATGTTAAGTTTAAAGTAAATGAACCTAGATAATAAAATTAACATCAATATCCCTATTCAATGTATGATAAAACATTTTCACAACGAACTCAAGGTCAAAATTATCATGTTAATCTCATTAATCATATCCAAGGATAAAATTCCTCTCGATCATCCTAAATATGAAACAACCAACAAAAAATACTAGAGATATTAATATCTTTGACTAAGAGGTAACAATCTGAGCGTATGCAAGTGAGGTCATGTTTGTGGCTTGGTCTAAACAAGGCTTCATTTTATGACCTAGTCTTTGCAATGCAACCTAGTCTAATTCTAATGTAATTTATAGGGATCTATGTCCATATGTTTCTTGGCCCATTTGTGACAAATTTTTGTGTCAAAAATAATAATATGATTGTTTTCAAGACAAGAGAAGAAGACCTAAAAAAGTATCCTAGTCATAAGCCAAACACCTATAATTATCAAACAAAATTATTTTCATTCCTTGAGCACAAAGATATTAATGAAGATATCTAATGAATAATTGTATAATGAAAATATGTTCCTCTAGATTCAGGACTATTATATCATATTAGTCTTATGTGTGATTTCATGAATTTGAAATAATTTCTAACAACCTAGGAATACCCACAAATACATGTTATTTGTCTCTCAATTGATTTTTTTTGGGTGCATAGGCTAACAAATTAATTACTAGTCTTTGGAAATGTTGGCTCAAGAGTAGGAGATTTAAATTTTGGATGAGGTGGACTAGGTCATGTCATGCAACATAATCCACATATTGGATCAAGGTGTGTGGCCTAATCCATATGTCAAGGCATTTTGTGTGGTCTAGGATATTGTCTAGATCATGCCACATGACGTAGTCCAAGATGGGAAAATATTATGAATGATTATTATATTTTACATCATGAGGATATAAGGTTATTATATTGAGAGTAATAGGATAACAAAGATGTTCTATATTTTAATGGCATTCAACCCCTTAATACTAGTCAATTGCTTAAGGATTTAAATGAAGGAATGTCTTAGATATGGGAATGATTCTAGATATGAATAGGTATATTATGGGGGGAATAAAAATAAAGGACAAAATCAATAATATTGAAGGACCTCTATACATGGCAAGGTATGCTAGAGTATAGGGAAAGAATTGAGAAACATGAATAGGAAATTAAAAGGATACTAAGGACATAGTGAATTATTTATAATAGTGAATTATGGCTATAAATATTAAAGAAGTATCGTGTTTTTAAAATATTTCTATAAAATTTATCAACAGGAGTCCATACACAAGTATGAATAGAAATAAGTATACACAAGCATGAATAGAACTAAATAACATCTCATCAAAATGATAAGTTTATAGTTATGCATTAACAATAGGAGACCATCATGTTATTAATTGCCTCCTACATGTACATTTTAAAAAATGTATATGTAATTTAATGAAATTTGGTTTCCTTGGGAAAATTCATCAAATTTGGTCCCCTTACTTGCCATCATGATAAAGTGGTTATACATTAACAATAGGAGGCCATCATATGTTATTAATTACCTCCTAAATGTACATTTTAAAAATTAGTTTATGTAATTTAATGAAATTTGGTTGTCTTGGGAAACTTCACCAAAATTTATCCCCTTAAGCCATCTGTTTTTCTTAAGACCTTAATTCATAGATCCCCTTAAGCCATCCTACGAGCACACCTTAAGCCATCATTTCTCCCAATTTTCTTTTTTTAATTATATTTCATATCACATTAACAATTATTTGTTTTTTCAAAGGTAGACACACCACATCTCATTCTCAAGGGATGATCTCATAAAATTCATACCATTATCTCATACCACATTTTCTCTTTACACACTTACACATACGAGGGCTACACCAACATAGTCAACATTATTCATAGTACACACCAAGTTTAAACACTTCATTATTCCTTGATTAAACACTTTAAAGTACATCAAGCCACAAAATATTACATGCCTTAAACATAAATGAGCCTTTCACATTCTTTCATTTGTATCATTATGTCCTTTATATCATGGATTAAGGGGATTTTTAAGAAAATGGTTTAAAGGGATTAAATTTACCTAGACATTTACCTTTTGTGTATGTTTTAAGTTTATTTTTTAGTATGTACATGCATTAAAATTACATATTTATATCTTAAATTTTGAAATTTGTATGTATGGTCAAGTTGAAATTATGAAGTAGAGAAGTTCAGATTATGATCAATGGGCTAGGAGTTATTATGCTGCCAATTTGGGGTAGAAAAATACATAATTTTTTAACTTAGTTTATGTTTTATTGTTCTAGCTTTTCATTTTGAAATTCCAAACGATATTTTGACTATTGGAATTCTTCTTGCAACATACAAATTTTAGTTTTGAATGTAAATAATGGAGTTTTGGAGATGCATACATCTCCTTTCGAGTTTGTTGCTCTCTATAAAAATTTCACAATACTCTAAGTTGCATGTCAGGTATTCTATCTAGATTCGTAATTTAGATCACTATGATTTTTAAATTATAGGTAAATTTATTCTCAAGAGTAATGGGACACTACCTTAAGTAGTTCGGTCTATTTTCCAAACATCATTTTAACTACCTTGTCTCATACTTGCTAAATCTAAAATAATAAAATAATAATGTAAGTAATATATTCTATGTTTAAGTTCTCTATAATTTTTATATTAATGTAAACATTCACATAATTTGAGTAGTCTTCATTCCCAATATATAGTAACAATATATGTCCCATTGTTGTTCACTTCAAAAAAATATATTATTACATTTAACAATATATATAGTTGGGCTAAGACATTTTATATTTACTTCTAAAATCATCTACATGGTACATACTTTAGGAATGTTGTATGTTACAATATGTAACATAGTAAATGTTGTCACCTAGAAATGCACCCTATGCGAAGTTGTAAGAACTAGGCTTTCTAGTGAAACATGGAGTCATTTCAAGGCTGTGGGTCACCAGAAGTTGAAATGAACCTCCGGAGAAGGCCGGCTTCCTCTGGGTACCACATAGACTAATGATCTTTGTGAGGTAAAGGGAGAAGGAGTGCATAGAAAATGAAACTATACTGAACTATTCCCATGGTGATACACCGAGTTGATAAGAAATCAAGAAATGAAAACAACATGCAACCACACCGAGGAAACTAGACTGCAACTATTTTACTTACTCAACATAACCCCATTAGACTTATGTATCATTCTTAACAGGCTCGATCTACATGCACATCTTAGGAAGGAAAGATAAATTTCACAGCCTTAAGGTATGAGTGTAGATTTATAAAACACAATTAAAGACTTGCATAATCAAAAGAAAGATACAAAAATGAGAGTAGTACAAACATGAACACTAGCTTCCAAGGTAAACTCTGTGTTGTATTCCAGATTCCAGTTGAGTTACAAAACATACATTTAGTCAAAAAAAGGATTGATAAAAATCTCTAACTCTTTTGAGTGTATATCCAAACTCCCTACAAAAAAGGAAGAAAATTCCTTATATATCAGACTGTGTCGGCCCCTTAAGGCTTACAAAATATCAGTCCTCAAAAAATATCTCTCCTCAGATCTTTTCGACTAAATTTAATGCAGAACCCTACGTGTCCATGGCGGTGAAGAGTCATCCCCAAAGAAGCCTTCTTTAGATATTTCGCAGCTACCGCATTCATTCCAATCCTGGCATCGTGCCCTATTTGAACCACTTCGGCTGAATGCTTTGAATTCCCTGAGCTCACAAAAGATACGTGTTGTATTCATCCCGTTGACATTCTTCATTTTGATCAGACTACCATGGCTCACCTCAGATCCTCACACCGAGGTCCTTTCATTCCGCCGAGCTGTGGATCTTCTTTGGTGTGACTCCCATCAGTCAGGAAGACATCATGGCAAAGGGAAAATGCTACACCGAGCCCCATTTTGTTTTGGAAAGATAGAAACTAGGTCGGGAAGACATCTCCCTGAAATGTGACCCTTCACAGAGCTCACTTCGTTATCACCAAAACTTTGGCCTATCAGACAGACCCTTTGCCGAGCACACTGTGGTCTCCCCGAACCTTTTCCTTCATCCAGATTGGTGTTTGTCGCTGAAACTTTGGCCTAACTCCTCCATTCTACTCGAGCTCTTTATTTCCTTCGGCAAGACCATGGTAAGTTGGGAAGACATCATGGTGAAGGGAAAATGCTACACCGGTCATACCGATTCCCATTTTCGTCGCTGAGACCATCTTCATTCTCCAAGACATCTTGTAGAATTCCTTTTGCCTCTCGGTGAGACCACTTGCCGAATTGATTTTGTCTTGGCGAGGGCCCATCCTATGCCGAACAGCCCCGCTCTCCCCAAGTTCCTTCATCCTTCAGTAAGACTTTAAGCCATTGGCAAGACTCATACCGAAGTCAACAAGTTACGCCGATAACACTTCCTTCCGGTGAGATCCTCTTGTCAAGGAGACTTCCTGCATCAGAGAGACCTAGTGGCGAAGGGACCAACATTTTCTGAGACCATGAGCAAGTCAGAGAGACCTACGGCGATACCTCTCACACCTCTTCAGTGAGACCCTTGGCCAGTCGCTGAGACATCTTTTAGAACTCAACCTTATGTCGAGAACCTTTAGAATTAGGGAGACCTTGTGACTTCGGCGAGACCCTTTGGTGAAGCTCGCTTGCTTTGCCAACGCCACCTTCTTTTGGCAAGACCTTCACCTTTGCTAAGACCTGCCTCCTAGACTCTTTTTTGACCCAAATGAAAGCAATCGGTGAGACTTCAACTCTTCACTAGGACCTTTCACCGAGCATCATAAGTCATCCTGAAGCTTGTGGTCACCATGAGTCTCCCCAACTGACGATTGAATGACCTCTCGGCTAAAGATCCCGACACGATAAGAGGTCATACCGAACCTTTCCTATCATAGTGATAGGCTCTGCAGCTTCGTTTGGAAAGACAAAAACTAGGTCACATCGACCTGTTCAAAATAGAAAGTATCAAAGCAGCCAGTCGGCTAGACAGTGAAGATGTCATATTGACCTGGCTCTAATGGAGGCTAAGCCTATGACTATTGAGGCATATTTCCAACAAAGTAGGGCCCCAACTGAATTCCCTATGAAATGTCATCAAATGCATGAAATAACCCTCAATGGAGATATCCCATTTGGCCCTTATGAACATCTACAACATAGATGCCTTGCCTGATTGAGCTTGAGGGTGAAAATTAGGTAACATTTCTGGTGACCTTTGTTGGATGTTTGCTTGCTAAACATGAAGACCAATAGTCTAGGCTTATCCATTGGGCATGGAATCATTAGGAGGCTTAGAAAAGAAACAAAAATATCAGTTTTGCACATGGCCTCAACTCACTTGAGATCCATAGGACACAAGAAGTTGCCAAAAAATAAAACAGGGGAAAACGAAAGAGAAAATTACCGTGCCATCACAACACCCAGGAAATAGAAAATAATTAACCTGAAGCACAAAAGAACTTATTAAAAACATAAACCTAAACTAATATATACAAAAGAGGAAATCCATTAGACTTGAAAATAGGGCTTAAGGTGCATCCCATTGACTGGGATAGGGAGTACTCCCCCTTCCGTTGTAGCCAACTGAGAAGCATTATGTTCCTTACAGTCTCTGATAAGGAATGGGCATGTCCACATGTTGTCAAACTTGGTGTGATGGCCTGGCCTACTTTTCAGAACATCCCATTTGAGCACGAGGTCTCCCACCCTAAAAAAAAATTATGTAGCCCTTCTGTCAAATGTTTTCTTTGTTTGGAGCTGATGATACTCCAAATCCTTCATTGCCTTGTCCCTTAACTCTTCAAGTTCCATTAGTTTTGCATATCTCACGGACATTGGGTCTTGTTCCTCAAACATCTCCAATTGATGTATAATGTCAAGGGCTGGGAGCTCCACAGACAAGGGAAATCTTGCCTCTCTGCCATAGACTAACAAGTATGGTGAGTTACCAATAGACCTCTTAGGAGTCACTCTGTCTGCCCACAGTGCATTCTTTAATTTAGTGTGCCAGGTCCTTTGGCTATCCTCCATTATTCTTTTGATAATCCTAATGAGATTCTTATTTGTGCTTTTAGCTAGGCCATTACCCTGAAGGTAATAATTTGAGGATGTATTCAAATGAATACCCTATTTAACAGCCCAATCAGTTAGCCTTAATCCCACAAATGCAAGAGCGTTATCAGATATGATAGAGTTAGGAACTACAAATCTGGTGACTATATCTTCATAAAAGCTCAAAACTAAAGACTCTTTTGCTTCTTTCAAAGGTATTACTTCTGTCCATCGTGTGAAATAGTCTGTAGCAGTCAGCACCCACTTATGACCAGCACTGGATGGTGGGTTAATTGGCCTGATGAAATCAATGCCCCATCTCATGAAGGGCTACTCTACTTGAATGGGGTGCAGATGCATAGTAGGCAACTTTTCCTTTCCTGCGAATAAAGCACATTTGATACACTTTATTGACCAAGAATATGCATCTTTGAACAAGTTGGTCCAGTAGTAACCAGCTCTCATGATTTTCCAGGTAGTAGTTCTTGGGGAAAAATGACCTCTTGTAGCTCCATCGTGAAACTCATGAAGTACCTTCTCAATTTGATGACTGTGAATGCATCTTAACAGGACACCATTCAGATCCTTTTTTAAAAGAACATTGTTTAATAGTACATATGGTATGGACTGTAGTCTGAAGTATCTTATTTTAGCTCTATTTAATCCTAATGGGAATTCACCAGTTTGTAGAAATTGGGTCATATCTTGAACCCAATTAGTTATCCCCATAGGCACATCATCTTGAGCATTTTGAAACTCATTTGTATTGGTAAACACAACATCCTTTTCCAATTCATTTTTACTACTTGACCTTGTAGCAAGCTGCTCACAAAGACCTTTACCTCTAACCAATTTGGTGATATTAATATCTACATCATACTCCATGACCTTGGTGATCCATCCTGCTCTTTTGTCATTCAAATCTTTGTTCAAAAGAAACTCCTTCACACTTGAGTGGGCAACCAGAATATGAATCTTATTGTTTGACACTAGAGGCTTGAATTTCTTTAGGCTTCTGATTACGGAGAGAACATGCTTCTCAACAAATGTATACCTCTCTTCGTAATCAGCAAGTATTTGACTAAAAAATGCTATTGGTTGTTCTAAGTTGTCACTATTTTTTTGTACCAACATAACAGAGATTTAACCAATGCCGCCAAAAGCATACAAAAAGAAATCTTTGGAGAAATTTGGATTTACCAATGTTGGGGCAGACGCTAAAGCCTTCTTGATTTCTTCAAAACCATTCTTGGCATCTTTTGTCCAACTGAAAACTGTATTTTTCTTTAAAATAGTTGTCAAGGGTTGTAACAGGTTTGCGACATCAAGGATGAACCTTCTCAAAAAGTTGATTTTCCCCAAAAAGCTCTGTAGACCCTTCTTGTGACTGGGCAATGGCAACTCAAGTATGGCTCTGACTCTTTCAAGGTCAATAGTAATCCCTTGCTTTGACACTATGTGCCCTAATAATTTCCCTTCATGAACAACAAAGATATTCTTTTTTGGATTGAGAGAGATACCAAACTCTACATTTTTTGAAAACTTGCCTAAGATGTAACAAATGCTCATCAGCATTCTTGGAATAAACTGTAATGCCATCTAAATAAAGCAGTATAATCTTATTGATCAAACTTTGAAATGCCATGTCCATGGCCCTCTGAAATGTGGCACCAGCATTGGGGTGTTGCCACAATAGTGGTTTACAATTTATGGGAGATCCTGATTTTTGCTAAAATCACATATTTTTAGAAAATATAATGATTTAATCCTTGAAATGTTCCATTTAAAGGATTCCAATTGAAGAGGGTTTGATCAAACCACCTTAGACCAAGCCCCCTTGGATATAATCCGCTAGTTTTAAACCATACCTATAACGGAGTCTCCTTTACACCTATCAAAATGCTGATAAAAAACCACTTTTGATTTACCTTTTGGGGGATCAATGAATTCATTTAAAATTTATTTTTTTGTAAGTATGCAGTCCTTATTATAAGCTTCCAAAAAAATATAATTTTAATAAAATTTAATTTGATTATTATATTTATTTTTTATTTTTTGTGAATGTAGGTTTTTCACCCAAAATCAAGCTCTTTGTTCTACACATGTGGAAAAATAGCAAATTATCAAAAAAAAAATTGAAAAATATGAGCGCACTAGATATTGAAGTTCTTGATCCAACAAAAAAATAAAAAATGAATTTTGATACATACAGAAAAAGTTACGCGTTATACGGTCGCGCTATCTTTGAATTGTAATTAGTCTGACTTCGAAACTTGATTAAAGAAAAAATATTAAATAAAAAACTACCTAACCAAGTGGAAGCACTAGATATTAGAGTTAAAAATCTAAATTCAAAAGAATTAGAATTTTATCCTTAATGGAAAAAAAGTTATGCGTTATACGGTGAGCATCACTTTTTAAAAATGTTGTTTTCTGAAAAAAACTAGTTTTCGAGGGAGATGGAAAAAGAAGTGCAATATAATTCTATTTTTTTTTAAAAATATATATTTAGAATCTACAAACAAAATTTCATGAAACTCTAGTTTGCATCATCTTCAAATTCCTCACCGTTTAGCTGCTATAGGTGCATGAAAGTGAGGATTTAGTTAAAAAAAATTATTTCAGTGTCTAGTTTGGCCAAAAATTGTAAACCACTATTCTGGGATCACCCATTGGATAAACCAAAAGGCATCCTTTTGTATGCCATAGTGCCCCACTTAGTTGTGAAAGTGGTTTTGAACTGATCCTCTTCTTTAACCAACACTTGATTATAGCCCAAAAACCATCTAACAAGGAAAACCTTTCAGAACCAACAACTACTTGTAAGATTTATTCCATAGAGGGCAGTGGGTAATGATCTTTCAAAGATGCTTCGTTAAGATCCCTAAAGTCTACACAAAGTCTTATTTCACCACTTTTCTTCCTAACTAGAACAAGATTAGAAACCCAGGAGGTGTGTTTAATTGGAAAGACAATACTCCCTTCAACTAGTTTGGTCAGCTCTCTAATCATTAAGGGTTCAAGCTTAGGATTCAAGGGCCTTTGTTTCTACCTTACTGGCTTAGCATCAGGTTCTAACTCAATTGTGTGCTGATAAATATGGTGATCAAAACCTTTCAAATTTGAATATTCCTAAGCAAAGACATCATAGAATTCTTGACATAAAGCAACAAAAGATTGTTTATCTTCATGTGAACAAATTTTTCCTATCTTAAGGAGTTTACCTTTGAAAATCTTCAGTTCTTCATAATGTTCTTGTTTGATTTCAAAGCCAGCTTTACCCTTTTTAAGCTGATCATCAATATTGAAAATTGACTCTAAGGTAACAAGACTTGTGGGTAACTTATTTGTCCTTATCTGTATGACTTGATCATCATACTGTTGCTTGAGTTTTGCTTGATTCATCATGGAGAACTGACCTTCTTCGAGCAAGAAAGAAAGGATCTGCTCATCACTATCAAAAACTTGCCAGTGAATGTTGTTATCAAGAATTAACGGTCTGACCACAACCTTCACATACTGCTGTACTTTCTCTTTTCTAATGTCACCTAGAATATCAAATTGTGCCCCAATGGCTGCAAGCCTATCAACATGCTTGTTTTGATTCCTTGGAATAGACACTAAGTTAAAGGCATCAAAATCCTCAAGCATGCTCCACACTCTATTTCTATAAGATTTTAGTATGTTATTTTTAGCAACATTCCAGCCTCTTATTTGATTGACAATTAACTTGATGTCCCCATATACTTTCAAGCGGGTTATCCCTCTCTTCCTTTCCCATTCAAGACCTTGAACAAGGCCCTCATACTCAGTAGTGTTGTTGGAGCACGCAAAAGCAAAATGAAAGGCAGCATAATACTTATCACCCTGTAGAGATACAAGCATTGCACCTCGTCCAGCTCCACTTTTTCTTTTAGACCCATCAAAATACATCCCCCATAATTCATTCTACTACTCAAATTGACTTTCTGTACTTCTTTCAAGGTTTGGCATTTCTGTACCTGCTTCATGCAATACATAATTGCCTAGGCCAACATCCTGAATAAGCTCTTTTGGATTATCAACCATGTTCTCAGTTGCCCATTCATTCAGGAGTACCTCAGGTACACTCTCAGCTTGTAACTCTTGTTCTATAGCGAGTTCAGTATCCTCTAAAACAATAGAGTTAACATTTATAGCAGATGGTACATAAGGTTCGATGTGATCCTTGGCAAGGGACTCAAAAGTTATAGTTACCTTAGTACTATATCTAGTCCTAAAAAGCATATGGGACCAATTTGAAGACAAATACCCTCCAATTTTAGCCGTGAAGTCTCTAAATAGGCATAAAGCAAACAATGGAGGCAAATCTATGACAAAGACATCTTGCAAAATTGAAAAGTTGGGACAGGCATGTAGTGTGAGATTCATATTTTTAATAACACCTATAGTGTTTACTGCTGTCCCATCCAATTGAAGTACTCCCTTTTCTAATGACTGGTATTGTAAACCTAGCCGGTCTGCAATCTTTTTTGGCATTACCGAACTACTAGCCCTGCTATCAACCATGCAATTGTGCACCAATTTATTTCCCACTATTAAGGAAACATACAAAGGAGGGGGCTTAACACCATTACTTTGTTGTATGGTACTATCCAAAGGTGCATTGGTTAAAACCGACTTTTTTTGGCCTAAAGGGACTTCATTTGGTGGATTCAAACTGGCTGGATTTGATAAGGATAACTGTAACAAATTGATTTGACAAGGGATTACTAAAGAATCCCACATCGAAATTGAAACATTCATTTTTTCACACTTTCAAAAATGTTGAAAGGTGCAGATATATTTACCTCTGGCTATGTCTTTACAACAACATGGTCAGGTTGCACTTGACTTGCGGATGAAGCATGTAAAGGCTGCTCCCTACTAGTGTCATAATCTTGCTGCAAAGTGTGTGGTACTTACTAATTTGATGGACTAGCAACTCCCTTATTCTTATTTGTTGCTTGTTCAATCTCGAAATCCCTCTTCTTGGCTCTAGTATTAGCAGCAATAGATGTGTCGTCCTGGTTGACTCCACAAAATTCTTCTCCCTGCCAATTCATGAGAGTTGAATCATCTCCAGGTTTATCCTGTTGTTGTGGATACCCCTCCTTAGGTAAATCTTGCACACCTACAACATTTTGCACCATAAGAGCTTGATTGATGACACCATTAGGGCATGTAGCTTGACTATGTGGCTGATTACATGGATAACACTGCTCATAATCAACAACCAGATTGTTTTGAACAAGAACAAGCTCTTTGACAACACTAATTGGAGATGGATTATAGGCCTGAAAAGGACTTGTGGTCATATTCTGTCTTGGGCCTTGGTAATTTCCTTGGTACAGTTGTCTGTTCCCCTGGAATTGCTATTGTTGACCTTGAAAAGGCTAACTTGAGGTCTGATTCTGCTATTGATAAGGCCTGGAATAGGACTATTATTTTTCCAAGTTTACCAACTTGTTACCAAAAGTCTGTAAAAGACCTTTGATCTCTTGTAACTCCTATGATGAGCCTGAAGCAACACTTTCTTGTTTATCAATGGCTAGAACAATAGCTGGCAGCGTTGGTATAGCTAGTAGAGGTGTGAAAGGAGGTATTTGCATGAATTTCAAGAAATATAGGCATTGGAGGCCTAGGAGTGAGTTTTCCAGCTTGTATTAAGCTGTTCTTAGCTTTGATTGCTATTTTGAAAGCATCTAGCAAGGACACTCCTCCCATTGACTATATCATGACAGCTATATTATTGTTTAGAGCCCTCAAAAAGTATAAAAATGTGTATTATGAAGGAGGCCTCACCGTAACAGGGATTCTATCCTAGGTTCTCTAAAATCTAAAGTTGAAGTCATTCATCTGCTCTTGTGGAGCCCTCTTAATTGTAGTCAATTGTTCCAATAGAGACAAGTTATCAGACCTGTCTTGAAATTGTTTATGCAACTTGTCTCCAAATTCATCCCATGTTGCAATTGAACTAACCAGTAGGCTCCTATACCATTGCATAGCTCTTCCATTCAGTGAAGTAGCTAGTAATCTCACTGCAACATCCTCTTAGGTTATGTGATGTACTCCACATAGCAAAGCCACATCTTGCATGTGTTCAATTGGGGTAGTTTGATCTTCTCCTGCGAAAGTTGGCAGACTCTTCAAGGCTGCCATTGGAATGTCATTATGTTGTGCCAAATTCAATGGGCTCCCTCCATTAAAAACAATAAAGGGTTGATTCCTTGGAGTGGCCATTGGAGGTGGCTATGGTGGATTTACTAGTACTCTATATGAAACCAAGGACGGGACAACAATGTGTTATCCCATAGATGGAGGAGTGGATTGAGTTCTTCTAGAATAGATAATTGTTGTTCCTCACCTTTCCTCTACTCTGCCTTTTCTTCTTGGTGGTGACAGCTATAAGTATTCAAAAGGACCAGAGCTACTTCTTGTTTGAACTCTTCTCATAAACTAAAGAAGGCACTGATTCTAAAGTTCTTTCCTCTTTATGAAGTTGCCAAGTATGCCAAATGACTTCTATAAAGTCTAGGACTCGTTGGTTGCATACTAAACCAGTATTTCAATCTAATTTTTGTCCCAACGGGCATACCAAAAACTGTTGTCAACTAGAAATACACCCTATTCGAAGTTGTAAGAACTAGGCTTTCTGGTGAAACATGGGATCATTTCAAGGTTGTGGGTCACCTGAAGCTGAAATGAACCTCCAGAGAAGGTCGGCTTCCTCTAGGTACCACCTAGACTAATGATCTTTGTGAGGTAAAGGGAGAAGGAGTGCATACAAAATGAAACTATACTAAACTATTCCCATGGTGATAAACCGAGTTTATAAGAAATCAAGAAATGAAAACAAGATGCAACCACACCGAGGAAACTAGACTGCAGCTGTTTTACTTACTCAACATAACCCCATTAGACTTATGTATCATTCTTAATAGGCTCGATCTACATGCACATCTTAGGGAGGAAAGATAAATTTCATAGCCTTAAGGTATGAGTGCAGATTTATAGAACATAGTTAAAGACTTGCATAATCAAAAGAAAGATACAAAAATGAGAGTAGTACAAATATGAACACTATCTTCCAAGGTAAACCCTATGTTGTATTCCAGATTCCAGTTGAGTTACAAAACATACATTTAGCCAAGAAAGGATTGATAAAAATCTCTAACTCTTTTGAGTGTATATCCGAAATCCCTACAAAAAAGGAAAAAATGCCTTATATATTAGACTGTGTCGGCCCCTTAGGGCTTACAAAATATCAGTCCTCGAAAAAGATCTCTCAGATCTTTTCAATTGAATTTAATGCAGAACCTTATGTGTCCATGACGGTGAAGAGTCATCCCTAGAGAAGCCTTCTTCAGATATTTTGCAGCTACTACATTCATTCTGATCCTGGCATCATGTCCTGTTCGAACCACTTCGGCTGAACAATTTGAATGCCCTGAGCTCACAATAGATACATGCTGCATTCATCCCATTAGCATTCTTCATTCTGATCAGACTACCACGACTCGCCTTAGATCCTCACACCAAGGTCCTTCCATTCCACCGAGCTACAGATCTTCTTTGGTGTGACTTCCATCGATTGTGAAGACATTGTGGTGAAGGGAAAATGCTACACTGAGCCCCCTTTTATTTTGGAAAGACAGAAACTAGGTCGGGAAGACATCTCCCCGAAATGTGACCCTTCACCAAGCTCACTTCGTTGTCGCCGAAACTTTGGCCTGTCAGACAGACCCTTTGTTGAGCACACTATGGTCTCCCCAAACCTTTTCCTTCATCCAAACTGGCATTTGTTGCCAAAACTTTGGTCGAACTCCTCCATTCTACCCAAGCTCTTTATTTCCTTCGGTAAGACTATGGTAAGTCGGGAAGACATCATGGCAAAGGGAAAACGCTACACCAGTCATACTGATTCCCATTTCCATTGCCAAGACCACCTTCATTTGCCAAGACATCTTGTAAAATTCCTTTTTCCTCTCGGTGAGACCACTTGCCGAATTGATTTTGTCTTGGCGAGGGCCTATCCTATGTCAAACAGCCCCGCTCTCCCCGAGTTCCTTCATCCTTTGGTAAGACTTTAAGCCATTAGCAAGACTCATACTGAAGTCAACAGGTTATGCCTATAACACTTCCTTTCAGTGAGATCCTCTTGTCGGGGAGACTTCCTGTGTCGGAGAGACCTAGTGGCGAAGGGACCAACCTTTGTCGAGACCATGAGCAAGTCAGAGAGACCTATGGTGATACCTCTCACACCTCTTCGATGAGACCCTTGGCCAATCGCTGAGACATCTTGTAGAACTCAATCCTTACACTGAGAGCCTTTAGAGTTGGGGATACCTTGTGACTTCGGCGAGACCCTTTGGTGAAGCTCGCTTGCTTTGCCAATGCCACCTTCTTTCGGCGAGACCTTCGCCTTCGCTAAGACCTACCTCCTAGACTCTTTTTTTCCCCAAATGAAAGCGTTCGGTGAGACTTCAACTCTTTGTTGGGACCTTTCACCGAGTGTCATAAGTCATCTCGAAAACCATGGTCACCATGAGTCTCCCCGACTGACGATTGAATGGCCTATCGGCCAAAGATCCTGACGCGATAAGAGGTCATACCAAACCTGTCCTATCACAACGATAGGCTCTACAGCTTCATTCAACAAGACAGAAACTAGGTCACAACAACCTGTTCAAAACGGAAAGTATCAAAGTAGCCAGTTGGCCAGACAGTGAAGATGTCATACCAACCTGGCTCTAATGGAGGTTGAACTTGTGACTATGGAGGCATATTTCCAACAAAGCAGGCCCCTGCTGAACTCACTGTGAAATGTCATCAGATGCATGAAATAACCCTCAATGGAGATATCCCATTTGGCCCTTATGAACATCTGCAACATAGATGCCTTGCTTGATTGAGCCTAAGGGTGAAAATTAGGTAACAGTAAACAACATAGTTAAGTTCAAAGTGAATTCAACATGCAACTACAATACATGAAGCTTTAACACAATGTTCCTATATTTTAAGTGACACTAATAAAAAGGTTCATTGTGAGTGTACATTAAAGAATGGATACAAAATTAATCCATGGTTCTATTAAAATAAAGAAAAGAATGAAAGCTAATTTTACCATAATTGATAGTCCTATTATGGTTGATATTTTATTCCTTGTAAGACAACTTAAACTTTTCAAGTTGTGGAGTAATATAGAGAAAGAGAAATATTTAAACAAGTAGAATATAATTTTTTAATCAAAACATAAATAAATATGGTCATGATAGAGCATTTGTAAAGTCAGATACAATGAACATGCATCATTTGTGAGTATCACATTAACTATGGTTGAAAATTTTCTCTTATACAATAAATAATTGCATTTGTAATTTTTTCTTTTAGCTAGAAACTCCTTATATTAACTTTTCTTTCCCTATATGATTCATTCAAACATTGTTTTCCTTGTCATAAAAGAAAATGGTGATAGGCAGGAAGTAGTGGCAAGGTGCTATTTTGAAAATTTCAAAAGAAGCAGATGCGGACGATGATGACCCCGACCCAGATGATGGATTCTCTATGTCTCCCCTGTTGGTGCTCTCCTATGGTGCTTTAGGTGGGGACTCTATTGATGCTTTGGGTTGGGGTTTCACTACTGGTAGTATTGTTGTGGCTTTTGATGATTGTTGCAGGGAAAGTATGTTTCCCTTTGGGTGTTCTAGTGTTGGGTGGTTGCCCCTTCTGCTTTGATGCTCCTTGTAGGGTACATGGGGTTGCTTGGGCTTCCATGAATTTTTTGGGTTGAAGAAGGGGCTTATTTCTGGTTTTGCTCAGTGTAGTAGGATGGCTTGGGTGCTTTATTTTTTGGCCCTTTCTTCTTCTCACTTCTTCTGGGGGGTTCGTTGCTTCCATGCATTCATTGTTTGGTGGCTTGTCGGCAGGGTTGTGGCTTCCTTTTTGCTAGGAGTGTGGATTTTCTTGGGCTTCCTTGGAGTTTATGGGTTGAAGAAGGGGCTTATTTCTAGTTCTACTTGGTGTAGTAGGATGGCTTGGGGACTTTATTTGTTTTCCCTTTTTTCTTCTCATTTTTTTTGGGGTGTTCTTAGCTTCTACGCTTTTTCTAATTGCTGGCTCTCCTTTGGGGGTTATCCCAATATGGTTGTGGTTTCCAAATGGCAAGTGGATTTCATTTCCTATTTTCCTAGTTTGGAGATTTTTTTGGGATGCTAGCCCATTTGGTGGAGTAGTTATGCCACTCAAATTTGAATGTTTTCTTCCCTATGCTTTGTTGGGTTTTGTGTGGACCTGAGCTAGCATTACCAGGAGTTTTTCATGATGAGAGAAAGTGTCTTTCTTAAACCCTTGTTCATGGTTTTCCCCCCATGTGGTGTTTGGGGGTTGATGCCTTGGATGAACCTTTCTGTGGGTATGGAGTTGGTGTTGGATCAGCTATATTTTGTGCTGAAGGTTTTGAGGGTTGGGTGGTTTTTAGAGATAGTTTTGAAGACCCAACTATTATTGATGTTGTTGCTTGCTTTGGTTCTCCTTCTCACAGTAGTCCCTTCCTTCTCTCTAAATACTAGGTCTTCTTTTGAGGTGAAGATCTCTCCTTTGGAGGTGGAGTCCTCTCCCTCTCAAGTTGAGGTGTGTTATGTGGTTGAAGGTCTCTTCATGCTTTTCCCATTGAGGGGGTCCCCTTTTCTATTGAAGTGGAATGGTGGTTTGCAGGAGTGTTGTGACTATGGCGGGTTGGTTGAGTTGGGTTTTGTCTCCTATAGAGGTGGAGAAAGCAATTGGATTTTATGGAAAACGATTGGAGCCTCATGTTCTTGTGATGATCTCTCCTATAGGGGGGGATAGGATTTGTTGTTGGTCAAGGTTTTGTCTACTTTTGGGGCTTTTCTTTTGTAGACCTATGACTTAGTTGTTTCTACCAGTAGTATGGTGAGACCATTCTACTTGGGTGGCTAGCTTGTTATGGTCTGGTTGTTGTAGGCTTCTCTCTTGGGTTTAAGGTCCCTGCCAAAACCTGGTTATGAGTTGTTGGTCCCATCAAAACCAATAAATTCAAGATTCATGTAGAATCTTGGTTCTTTTTTGGGTTACCTGTTGGCTTTTGGCTGGTTGTCGGCTTGTTGGGTCCCTATTTCGCTGCTGGATTTTTTTATTCTTCCTTTTGGGAAACTTGTTCTTCTTGGTGTGGGTTTCAGGTCCCCTTAAAAACTAATGGTTTCGGGTCCATTCAAAACTTGTTGTAAATGGTTTCGAGTCCATTCAAAACCTATTTATCCTCTCTTCAAAAACTTTTTTTTCCCTATATATGTTACTTTATCATGAGGTTATGTAACTTCTATCTAAAAAAAAATATAATTATTCTACTTACTTTTGATCTCTATTTAATGTACCAATTGAAACTATTGAAACATTTTAGATCCATCTAATGAAAGCCTAATGTAAAAAAATTCCAGTAAAGACCACTAAATGCATTATTGTAGCCATTAATTTTTTTATTGGTATAAAGCTTATTATTATATAGGATCATTATTTATTAATGTAGTCCACATGGTTTACAAATTATATTTCAAATAGAAAAAGAATGGTCAAATCAAGTTGTATGTTAACTTCTAACAATTGAACAAAGCCTCAAAGAAGGACAATCATCTGCTCTCTTGATTGGATGAGGATTAAAAATAGTAAATCATTTCCAAATGATGTCTTTCTTAGATAGATACTCTAAATACATTTAGATGATGGTGAACTATGATGGTAGGATCAATGTAGTAATTTAAATTAATTGGGGTGCATTTGCATATATATATTTACTTAGACACCTTTAAATTAAGGATTTTCTAACCATTTTTTCTAGGTAGATAATTTATCATATCTCATATTTTAGGAAATTATTATAATGCTATATAAAGAATGAAATCTACTTGAATCAAAAGAAGTGCATTGTCCAAATCAAAGGAAAGATTCTCAATCATATTATCCTTCAAATGGAAATAACTATTGATCCAAAATGGTATAGAAAATGTTAAAAACTCCTTTGTTGAGCAACAAGAAATTAAATTTATTCTTTAGTAAGATAAATTTTATTTAAAATATTGTGATCAATAGTATTCACTAAAATTGTTAGGAGGTTGACATTCAAGTTCAAGAAAGAATCCAAATTTGAGTGAAATCATGAAGCACAAGCTACATTTTTAGAAATTGAAAATAATGTTAATAATATTCTAATTTTACTTATTCATGATTACACTCAACCATTCTACATGCATACTTGTGCTACTATTTTAACCAAATGAAGAGAGTTAAGAGATAAGAGAGGTCAATTGATATTATTATTTAACCTTTTAGGATTACAAAGTTCAAGTATTTTAAAATTGAAAAATAATATTGTGCCTAGTTAAGGAAATAAAAAGGAAAAAGATATTACATTCTATGAAGGTGTTTTCTATTCTTTTACATCTAGCTAGAAAGGTCAAGCTAATGCAAAATATGTTGGTTGAAATTAAGGTAAGTGGAAGGCTATCTTGCAAAATTTTGACTTAGAGATTCACCCTATGAAAGTTGTGAGAGGATAAGTCTTGAAAAAATTCATAGCTAAGATTGACTCATAAATTATTTACTAACAATATATAGTGCAATCTACTTCTAATTATGAATGGAATGTTAACATTTTCTTTGATTAATTAAATAAAAAATGTCCCAACAACTTGAATTTTAATTGAAAAAAATACTTATGTCATAAGAGTATAAAATTCATGATAAAATAAATAATTTTTAGTAGGTAAACCATGAAGGCTTCTACATACATGAGGTGCTTAATAAAGGGCAAGGTAGCCAAAGTGCAAAAGGATTTTCATGAGATGTTCAATACAAGATATTGTTTAGGAGTGTATATAGAACATCAAATAATTGATGATGATTATTATTGGTAAAATTATTTAATGATGCTCATGCACATGTTCAAAATTGTCATAGATGTCAAGTTTTAGCCCCAAATTTAATGTTATTTTATATAGCTCTTGACAATTTAATTTTTAATGTATGTTCCACTACATTAGATTACTATTTTCTTATTCCATGTCATGGAAAGAAAAATATTGTATTAATTTTCATTTCTCAAAGTTTGAGAAAACACAAAATAAAATGACCTACTTTATTATTTCTTTATTTAACAAAATTTTCTTAATATTTTTTCTAAAAATCCAAGTGGTTGGTACATTTTTCCTCCTAGGAGTTTCAAATTTTCATTGATAAAAAGAAAAAAATAATTCATCCAAAGATGGGAAAGAGATTTTTAAAAAATTAATGTTTGGAAATGAATATTCATAAAATATTTTCCCTTTGATTTTCTTATTGGTTGACAACAATTTCTTGATTATATGCACTAATTATATATATATATACCAAAATAAAAATCAAGTAGTTTCCATAGAAAATGAATGCATGTTATCAATTATATAAAATATGTCAATGAAAATCAAGTGTACCTACATATTCAAATAAGATATCTTCTAGTAACATTTCTTCAAAAGGATTAATTCTTTTTGAGAAATAAATAGAAAATATTTTGAAATGAATAAAAGGAATAGTTTGAGATTATACAATATTATTAAAAACTAATATCATATTATTTAACTTTAGAAAGAATGAGAAATTTTTTTGATCTATTCCATTAGTAGAAAAATTTCCCTTGTTATTAGGTTTTATTATTATAATCATACTTATTTTTTGTGCATTTCTACTTTCAATGTAGTATTATGATTTGAGTTGATGCAACAAAATAAACTTTGGCAAAACAATCATTGGATTATTTTTCGACCTTTTATGTTGATGAATACAATAATTCACCACTTTTAACATAATCCCTTCTAAGGAGAGGGAAGAATACATCAAATCATCATTAAATCTCGGAGAGTCAATCTATAGACATAATTAAAATGAACATTAAAATCTAATTCATAGATTATATTATAGCTATGGCATAGATTTTATTTTGTGATAGGCTAAGGCTATAACAATCAATTGGACATAATCAAGCATAAGAAAATAACATCCTTTTGTCTTGATGATAACTATAATATACTAGAATACATTATCGACAAATCTAGACTAAAATATTTATTATATACTAAACAAACTTTGGAATCTAATGTAAGATATAGGAGGTTATATTATTGATACAAATAAATATATATCAAGTATATTAATATAATATGGATCTTGATATGATGCTTACTATTTTGAAACCCAACATCATCATTTGATTTCATTTCATTTGAGTTGGTATGTTAATGTGTTAAAAATTAAATAATCATATAGTGCTAACTTAGAAAAATCTAGATAAGGTTAAATTTATGTTCTATTATACAAACCCTATTTAGTATTTTAGACTACTATGGAAAGTTTCTATACAAGAATAATTATAGAGGAGAATCTTTCCTAGTTTTGAAAGTTACTTGAGAGGATTAGAAGATGATGTTATATTTTAATTTTATTTTTAATAGTTTGAGAATAATGGTTTATGCAAGGTTGAATTATTCCCACTTGACTAGTTCTTTTATAATCATAAATATAGTGAATGAATTTATTCTACTTTCTTTAGCCACGTGCAAATGAATGGTGAATTCATATACAAAGCCACAATATGTGAAATACATGTGCTCACCACTTTCAAGTTATTCATTGTAGTGATGAGTTAAATTTTGAGAGACAACTACAAAATTATAAAAGAAAATATGTTTCCCTTCAATCATTTAGTTTTTTATATAACTAAAAATCATATTTATGGTCTACTATGGTTAAATTATATTAAAAATATACTAAAATCCTTGAGGTTGTTATTTGCATTGAGAAATGCATAAAAAATAAATGAGTAATACTATTCAAATCTTGATGAAGGAATCCTTATTGTCAAGGTTCTCTTACAAGTTGGCCAACAAGTTGTTCACACCTAAAACTTATTTTTCACTATAGGAATTATCAATGAAGAACTAGAGAAATTTATTGGTGTGGTTCATGAAAATTAAAATATCTTCTAGACCTTCCACCCTTTATCATCATCAAGTTAAAAGATATGTGGGTCCACCTTGGAATCTAGATGACCCACAACATGTTCCACTAATTATATTTACTCATGAAAGGAACTACCAAATCACACTCAACAAGGTATTTCCTTTAAAAAATTATAAAGCCTAAGTTGTCACAACTAAAAGTTAATTAGCATCAAAAACATTGGCTATGAGGGCCTTACATTTGTTTCTATCATGTATATGTGATGTTTAGATAATCTATACATCTCCCAAATTTATAGAAGCTTCACTCTTTTATGTATGAGTTATCACATGACAGTGTATAATATGAAAAACAACTATTGTTACCATATAAACTATTACTTACATTTTTTTTGTTCCTCTAAATAACTAACAATTAAACTTATTGTAAAAATATATTTGCATATAGTGTGAAAACTAATTTTACATAAGTTTAAAAGTAACCAAAGGTTTGGAATGTAAGATCCTCCAAGAAAAATATGTGTCCCTAAATATTTTATACTAGTTCAAAAACCCCCAAGGAATTATGACTTTTTTTAATAACAAGGAAATGTTTTAAGAAAACAAATATGATCACACTTTTATGGTGAATAATTACTCAACCTTATCTACTATATTTCTATTTTTTACATTATGATTCAATGGGATAGTTTTTGGAAATCAAATTTAGTATATTTAAGATCAAAAAAATTCCTAGTAGAGTCTATGTGGTTTTCTATTATTCCTTTTACTCCTATTACTTGTATTCCCAAGAAAAATTTTTGAACTATTTTTACAAATATGACATCAATTATATGAATTGCTCATGTGATTTCTACTTACCAACATCAAGATTATTTTCATCTACTAGGTATTACAATTTTACTTCATTATTTTGGCACAATTCAAAACTTCATCTTATAATTGTGAGGTTTCAGTTAACTAATTGATCATGATTTTGTGCATATTACACTATCTTCAACTCCCTATGTTTCAACATAATCTTTACTTAGTCTTACAAAATTTTATCTCTCTTGTAGATAAGAGGATTTTATGATGTCTTGATAAATTTACACTATAGGAGCCACATAGTTTATAGTAATTATAGTTTGAACAATTTAAACTAAATCACTCTCCTTTAATTAGGTAGCTTTATTCTCTTCCTCATACACAATTTTCCTTAATTGGATTTCCTTTTAGATTCTAATATGTAAATATATAGAAAGGTATGTCTCATTAATGTTATGATAAATCTTCCATCTACCTTGTAAATAAAACATGTCATATTGCATGGTTTCACCATCCTTGAAAAGTATCCCTAGGTACTTATGGTATATTGGGAAAATATTTTTTTATATTTATTCTTACCATTGATTTATTTTTGTAGTAACAGAAAAAGTAGCCTTTTCCGTTACTTGGTTTGGATAATTAACATTAAAATTGAACTAATGGTGTCTTGGAGTGGTGTTGTAATGTGTTTTACACATTCACATAATTCTAAAACATTTATTTGATTAAAACATGCCTTAATTGGTCCTTTGCAAAGGTTTTGTGAAGTGTTGTAACACACTTTCATGATTTTCTAGGACTTATTTACTTAATTACTTGCCTTATGGGCCCCTTTCTGTATAAAATGTACCTAATGTGTACCTTTTTTAGGTATTGTAAAGTTTTTTAATACACTTTCACATTTATCTAGGGTGGTCTTAATTAGTTGTGGTTGATTGGATTTAATTAGCCCTTTTAATTCAATTTGAAGCCATGTTTATGACAGCTCCTGAAGATCTATCTTAACACCTAGTAATTAAATAATATAACATTTAAATTGGGAAAATTTAGGTTCTAGAAAATGGTACCATGACGCTTTCACCCTAGGTGGCTAATGGGTCCTGCCTTAATAGGACCCCCATGTTTCAGTTGATTTGGAATGGGTTTTTAGTGCTTTTTCCATCCCTCAGGGTTAGGTCCTGGTAAACCGAGCCAAGACCCATTTTCCCAAGGTGGCGAATGGGTCATCCCTTAATGAGAACCCTCTTTTTAAGTTTTATCTTGGAACGAATTTAATAATGCTTGTTTCTAGATCTGGTGTCACCCTTAATTGTTTGAATTTCAGGGTTAATCTCCTAAAATAGTATAAATAATGGGTAAATTCACATAGTTTCTCCTAGAAATTCTATCTAAGAAATCCTATACTTTCAAGAACTCAAGAAATATAGAAAATTGGAGTTCACAAAATCATTTCAAGGGCATTCATAATAAATTTCAAGGAAGAATTCAAGGGTTTATTGTAGCAATTCAAGATCATATCATCATGTCAACAGTTTGATGCATGAATTCATGTTGTTGAGCTAAAGAAGTGGATGTAGCATTGAAGATCTACTTGCAATAATTGTTCACATCATATTCAAAGGTCCAAGATCTACATTCTTCATGTCCACTACATGTTCGTTTTCATATTTATTTAACAAGACATCATCCAAGGTGACATCAATTGCATTATTTCATGTTTCATGCTTCATTTCATTCATTTCATCATTTGGTTTAATTAACTACAAGGTATTTGACCGAGGAAAAACCACATTCACTAACAATCAATAATTTTTCCCTCTTGAATGTGTGATTGCCAGTTTATAGTTTAAAGATCAACTGGAGCAAGTTTGGAGCAAAATTGTCAAAGTTGTCATTCAAAGTGAAAAATAAAAGAATTGAAACTACATAATTAACTACAGACTTCTAGAACTTGATAACTGGGATTTTGAGAGTACAAACATCAAGGAACAAAACCCTAATCTCAGTTTCAAAAACCCTAACAAGGACCCATTCGCCACTGAAGGCGAATGAGTCGTCTATAGCTTAAAAATAACAAGTTTTGACAAGGTACACTACGTTTTATGCTTTAAAAAATCCCCTCATAGTTTCTATAATAGCTAGGTAGCATTTATGATTGTTATTTGCATCTTTTTCCCCTCATAATTGAGTTTTTTAATAAGAAAAATATCTAATGGTTTATCATCTTAATCAGTCATGGTGGTAAACCCCTACCTTTTTTCTATTAAACAATTGCATTTATAAGGGGTGATGAATTCTACTAGAAGTGGCAAAGGTGACTTGTGGACATAAATATTTAATATTATTTTCCCCAGATGTGGATAACTAGAATGAGATGATAAAATATAAGGAAAAAGAAAAATGAGTAACTATTGGTATTCTACAAGTGCTTTCTTGGAGAGAGGTAACAAGTGTCTCTTGGTACTCCATTTATTGAATTTAATGTAATGTTTAATTTCCATGTCTAGGTAGCCAAGTTGGAGAGTAATTAATGGGGCCAAAGCTAGTGTCCTTTCACACTCTAGAGAGATAATCCAAGAGTTGGGGATGTTTATAATGAAGAGTCATCTTTGGGTGTCATATTTTGGGCTTTAGACCTCTTCACATGTATATAAAATAAGCATCTTATATATAAAAATTATGAGGATAAATTGTATGTAATATTTCTTTACAAGAACAAGGACATTTTGAGGCATACAAAAGTTGTTCACAGGTGAATAGGTGTTGCCATGTTGGAGGGAAAGAGGAGAATGGAAGTGAATGTATTGTAATCTTATTTAATTGAATATAATGCATAGTTCCCTCCCTTCTTGGCATAGTTTTTTCCCACCAGGGTTTCTACACATATATCATATGTTATGTGATGCTCTTATATTTTTGATTGGTGCATCTTTATTGCTATATTATTGTGATGTTAATTTTTTTTTTATAATTTGGCATAAGATGGTGTTATTAAGCATGATATGTTCGCTGATTTTTAAGAATCCTTAAGAAGACAGATCTAATCATTTCAATTCCATATTAAGGAAACTTAATTTCAATTTTTTATGTCATAGTAGTTCAAGCCTCGTATCTCATCTAATAAAGTCATATTTGGATAGAGATTGAATTTCCCAACAATTGGTATTAGAACCTATATATTTCTCATCAATTAATGCATCCAACATTTCCACTATGAATCTTATGAGGTGACTCAAGGATCTTATGTACTTTGGATCAAGTTGCATTTTCCTCTATTTAATACTTGGAGCTTGTATCATAGGTGATCCCACAATAGTGTGTCCTAAATTTTGACTTGAATTTTACATTGAAATAAATATTTTCAAATAAATGTTTACTTTCCATCACCTATAGAAAGGAAACCATTAATAATTTCAAGAATATGTGAACTAGTGATTTTTTAGATTTTGTGTATAAATTGTTAAATATATATATTTTAATTTTAAAAATATTTTTTTTCATTTTAACATTTTTTAATAATCTAAGTTTTTTTTAATGAATGATATTTATTCCATGACAAAAATCTTATTAGAAAAAAATACTATATTTTCTTAAACACAATTCACTAACTCTAATATCTATTGTATGCATATTTCTCTATAATTTTCATTGCATACTATTAGTTTTTAAAATCATATTAGTTATAGTTTAGAGTGATTTTATTTCATATTATTTTTGGTTTTTTGATTAGTAAAAATGTCTTAGGGGAGCCATAACTACTGTATTACTATAAAAATTTTACAATTACCTAGCATGGTCATCTCCATTCAAGAGTAGTAAAAAATAAATTCATTTTTAAGATACAAATTTTAGCCATAAAATTTTATACTATTTTTATAATCTATCAAGCCATATACCATGGTCAAGGTCCCTCTTTTTTCTACAACACCTCCATCTATTTATGAGCTATCGAATACCATCATGAAAGACTATTTCACATCTTGTGAGGTGGAGATTCCTATAATAACTTTTCATTAATCAAAAAATTTCCCTTATGATGATGAATAGAACCGAGGGGCTAGAGAAATGTGGATTGGTAAGAAGAAATTTTTAATTCTCTATTGAATCCCAAACCAATCACTATGTCATGCACAACCTTCTTAATACCATAATATACTCAACGTTTGATTATCATATTTTAGTTACCAAATTATCTTATTTTATCTCCCTTGCATCCAATAGAACACCCAAAAAGAGAGTATATTATTGTATTAACCTTCTATCTATTTGAGGAGGAGTGAAATTTTTCTCCTAACACCAACCTAATTGCATGTAACACTATTAAAAAAAAACATAGACAATTTCTCATCCTAAAATCCATCACCTCGCCTTTGAAAGATATCTCACTTCTTTGCAAGATGACCTATAGTGGTATCCATTCTAAATGAGAGGAGATGAAATAAAAATTTCCAAATTAAGGAATTGTTCATAACACTCAATGACTAGAATTGTGAAACCATAGTTTGTACCTCCATCCCACATGCTTCATCTATATGATTTTTGAAAGAAAATAGGCTAAATACCATGAAATATTATGATTTATTTATAATCATTAAATTTTAATTATTACAAAAAAGGATGGGAGATCAAAGGAATTTTTTTTTTTTCATTATAAAAGGTTGTGGATCACCTATAATTATATTAATAAAGATAACTAAAAAAATTTATCAAATTGAATGAAAACCATATCTAGATCAAAAAGATAATTACAATACATTAAAAAGATTTAAAAGTAAAATTCCTACAAAAATATAAGAGATATATATATTCATATTAAGCTTAATATTTCCTTGATTTAGTGTTGTAATGTGGTTGACACATCCACATTAGGTTTTGTGCCCTTATAAGCTAAATAAGCTTAACCTTTCCTTAATTTAATGTTGTAAAGTGTATTTATTGACACCTTCACATTAAATTTAGGAGGATTGTAAATTAAGTGGACCTATTATAGTGTTGCAATGGTTTCTATACATTCACATTGGATTTAGGGCCCTTTTAAGCTAAATTGACCTATTTTTGCCTTAATTTAGTGTTGTAAAATATATTTATTTATACTTCCACATTGGACTTTGGGAGCTATTGAATTTATGACCTTTATATCATCATTAAATGGACCATATAACCCCATATTATGCATCCCAATGCATATTTCAATCAAAAACCCGATAAGATCAACAAATAAGCTTAAATTTCATACTCCCTGACACTTTAGTAGTCAAAATAGTCCCTATGGGACCTATTTGCCACTTTGAGTGAATGAGTCCCATCCAGTTGGGACCCATTCACCACAGATGGTGAATGAGTCCCATTTGGCCTATTTTTGAGTTTTTAAGTGGGGAAATTTGGTTTTAAGTTCAAATTTCTTTTATGTCAGCCTTGGGGATCAAATAAATGATCATTTCAGTGGATTGCCTATATAAAAAAGATTTAAAATCATGATTTCATATAAGCATTCATGATGTAAAGTCAAGCAAGAAAGAGTTAAGCATTCCAAGACCTCACAAGGTTTTCAAGAGAGCATTCAAGATCATTTCTAACCTGCATTCAAGGGAAGAATTCTCCATCAATTGTCATAGAAATTTAAGATCCAACATCATGTTAAGCATATCAAGAATCAAACATGTTATTGATTTAGTGTTGTGATGTAGCATTAAAGATCCAAGATCAAGTATTGTTCTACACCTATTGTCAAGATCAAGATCTGCATCCTTCATGGGCATTTCATGTTGAGTTCTAGATTTATAAGACATCATTCAAGGAATCATTGTTCATGTTTCATATCCTATCTTTCATGTTTCATTTCCTTGTTTCATTGTTTCATCATTTGGTTTAATTACCTAAAAGGGGTTTGACCAAGGCAAACCCCTATTCACTAACAATCAACAAGTTTTTCTCCTCTTTACATGTGTGATTGCATATCTAGGTTTCTTAGAGATTGAAAGATCATTGAAGATTAGGTTACAAGCTTGTTGAAGTTGTCTCCCCATTTGCAAGGTCATAATCTTCACTAAAAGGTCATCTAAAACCCTGAAATCAGAGTTTCAGATCTGGAAACCTAGAGAATTAGATTGAGCATACTAAGAAGAATAGATTCAGACTTTGAATTCTCAAAAAAGATGAACAAGACTAATTCACCACAAGTGGTGAATGAGTCCCACTGTAGGTTTTTTTAAGATATTTTTATAGATTTGGATATCAATTTGTCAGAAACTTGTTCCTGTGTAGAAGCCCTGATCTAGGACTTATTCTCCCAAATTGGTGAATGAGCCCTAATAGGCCAAAATTTTAGGATTTGTAGAATTTCTAGTCTCCATTCAACTCTATACAAGTTTCTAGGTGTACACATTCTATTTTTCAACTTTCTATTTTGTTTTACACACTTTTCTAAGTCATTTTGTAGGTCATTGCATCAAATTAGGGTTAAGGATTTTTTTTTCCAAGTTCTTACTTGGTGATGAACCCCTCATTAGATCCCAATCAGCCCCTAGGACAACCCTATTGCAAGGTATCCTTATCCTTTGCATTGAGATCTCTAAGGTTATCCTTGAATGGAATAGCTTAAAAGTGGGTGTGCTCTATGTCCTAAAACCATATGATAGCACATAATAATAATAACCTGATTTTTAAGAGGTTTCAATATATATATATACTACTAATATGAACTAGGACAAAAAGACTTGTAAAAATTAACTACTCTAGGTCAATTGGTATCATTGTTGTTGGTATATGATGTATAGTAGGGGTATCAAGATCAAAACTCACTCAAAAAACCCTTTTTCAAAGTCTTAACACATCAAACAAGGTGACTTCCTTCACAAATTGTTACTAGGCCTTGTAGAACAACAAACTGGATTTTTCCAACATAATTTCCACACCAGACCTCATACCCAAAATCTATCTACAGATTTAGATACCCTTTAAGCCATTTGAAAAGTATCAATTTTGTAAATAGGGTTACTTTAGACCAAGACCTTCAAAATTTGACTACTATGCTACAAAATAGGCCTAATTAGGCTTATTCAAGTAGGTCACAATAGGGATTTCACACTCCAAGGTTAAAATGTCCATGAAAATGGCTCAAATCCACCATATGATTTCTATCAAACCCTTCCCAAGCTATTTCAATCACCAATTAATATTTCTTCTACAAACCCTAACTCCTATGCAACTTTCATGCCAAAAACATAAGGTTTTCTACTTAGGGCATCATCAAACTTGCACTTATCACCTCCCCTACTCCTACAACATTAAGAACATGAAAATAAACCTACCTACATCCATTCCACCAAGTTTGAGACCAATTCATTAGTGGAATGGAGAGAAATCCATTATTTATAGTCAAAGGACACCCTAATGAGGGTTTCAAGCAACTTTCAATAAAACTACCCTAACTTGCTTCAAACCTGATAAAAAATGATGAGACCAATTGTAAATAAGAGAAGAATCAATGCTTCATCAATCCCAATTCTTACATGATTACTTCTACGCCATACAGGGTTGTACCACGCAATATAGCAACAAATTCAATGGAAAAACATAGGAAAACATAATTTTTATTGATGTTCAATCTTCCAAATGCACAAAAAAACCTTGTCTTCGCCTCCACAAGGCTTATTTAAAAATTTTCAAACCAAAAAAACTAATCTTAACTATTGCTTGAGCAACTTTTTACAACTTTTGCAACATTTACAAAATGGTCTCGAATGACTTGGCAACCTAAATTTGACTCAAAACACATGACATGGTCTTGAATGATCTTATTACAAAGAAAAGAATGACTTAAACACAAAAACACCAACATTAGACTCCCTTTACATCACGAATATTCAAGTGCCCTACACCAATAGCAAAAACTTATTCTTCCTAGTGAACATGTGTACCACAATGAGGAGCTCCTTGCACACATTGTAGACCCAAAAAACTTACAGTGTTTACATCTCTACTGGGAGCTAAAGGGAAGTGATATAAATTCAAGCCAAGAGCTTTAAAATTTTGATTTAATTTTGTCTAGAATCCCTCCTTAAATTGGTGGCTAAAATGATGAATTTTTTGAATGGTGCTATCATATGATTTTGGTCATAGAGCATACCCACTCCTTCAATTTCATTCAAGGGTAATCCTAAAGATCTAAATGCAAAAGGGGAAAGAAATATTATAGTAGGGTTGTCCTAAAGGCTGAATGCAAGCTATAAAGGGGTTCACCATCAAGTTTAAACTTGGAAAAGACAATGAAATGCAAGATGTAATACAAAACCCTAATTGAATGCAAACTAGTACTAGATGACCTAGAAAAGCAAACAAAACAACATAGAAATTTGTAAAATAGAAAGTGTGCACCTAGGAATCTAGGGAAAATAAAATGGAGATTGAGAATTCTAGAAAATCTGGTTTTATTGGTGACTGGGACTCATTCACCAAGTTGGTTGAATAAGTCTTATTTCTGAGAAATTGTGCAAGAATAGGTTTCTACCAAAAGGGTATCCAAATCTACAATTCCTGAAAAATGACTGGAACTGGGACTCATTCACCAAAAGTGGTGAATCAATCTAGTTGGGCTTTTTTGAAGCTTCAAAAGTTGATCCTGCTCTTCTCTATCTACTCTATCCTTCTTGATTGGTTTCTAGATCCAAATCCCTAATTTACAACCTATAGGACTTCTCCAAGGTTCTCCAAGGCTTGATGACAACTTTGACAACTTTGAACAACTTGTAACTTTTCTCCAATCTTGCTCCTTAGGAACTATGTAACCTGGACCTGCAAATCACACACAAAGGAGAGGGAAAAATGTTGTGAGGTTAGTGGATAGGGGTTTTCCTTGGCCAAACCCCTTATTGGTAATTAAACCTTGAAATGAAAGAAAATATGAATGGAGAATGTTGAATGAACAAATAACAATGTTGCAACTCACCAAACCCTAGAAAAAAGGTGCTACAAATATGCTTGAGATGGTTGCAATGGATGTGACTCTTGACTCTTGCTTGAATGATGTTGATCTTGAATGAAAGACTTGCTTGAATCATAAAACCCTATATCACAATTGTTAGCACAATAACAAACATGATGATTGACACTTGAATGCTACTCTAAAATACTTGATAATTTTCCTTTGAATGCTCTTGAATGCTCTTGTGAATGCTTGAATGCTCTTGTGAACTCTCTTGAATGCTAGGTGAGGATATGGGTGAAAGAACCTTGTATTTACACTTGATTATACAAGAATTCCAAAAATTACAACACTACAAGCTGACATTAGATCTAGGAGAATAAAATCCCACCAAAGATTTAAATTAATTTTTATTTTGAGTTAAATGGGATGCATTTTCCACTATGGGCGAATGGATCCCACCTAAGGGGACTCATTCACCCAGAATGGTGAATGAGTCCCACCTTAGCTTTTTGAGGTGGGTTTTCAGGATCTTGATGTTTTAAAAGGTTTTGTTGGGATTATCATCAAAAATACACATAAATGAGGCTTGTGGATGTAAAATAGAGTCAATAAAAGCATAATAAAGCCCAATTATTAATGACAAGCGTAGAAAAGTGTGAAAGTGTGTTACAACACTTTACAACACTTTAAAATAAGGAAAGATTGATGCACAAAAGAGGTTTATTGGGTGTATTTCATTAAAAAGACCTTAGAAAAGTGTGAAAGTGTGTTACAACACTTAAGCAAGGTATTGTTGATGTTCATTTAGTTCACAAGGGCCCGAGAGCTAATGTGAATATGTTAGGCATATTACAACACTAAATCAAGGCGAAGTTAAGGGGACCTTTTTTGTCATTACAATGGCCATGAAATTTAATGGCTATAATTCTTTTGCATACCAACAAATATGGTGTTAAAGACACATTTATAATCATCAGAGAACAATAAGATGCAAGAGAAAAAGCTACCAATTCGGTAAATTCCTTTAGTAATGTCAAAGTATTCAAGGGCCTCCGAACTAAATTCATCATTAAATATTGAATCTCATATATATTTTTGACATAGAATGTGAATATGAGACATAATCAAAGGAAATATACTAATATGCACTCATCAAACTTAAAAAAAGATAATCCTTATAAATCTCAAATGACACATTTTGTAACTTGTTAGCTACACCATTTTCCTCTCAATATGTGTGGTCAATCTTATAATCATCAAATGTGTCAAGGACCTCATGCTAACCTACCTTATTAATATATTGAGTTTTTCATTAGGGGTTCTTTGATTATGTAGGGCATTAATAGTGACGAGAAAGTCCCCCTATATAAATTTTTAATGTTTAAATTCTTGCACATGAATCAGACTAATAAGGTAGCATGAAATTTAGCCTCATTATTTTGTACCTACTTGTTTTCTCTAATAGATCTAACTAATTACCCATCAATGTTCCTTAAGATGCAACTAGTGTAGGTTTCCTCTCACCACTCCATAATTAATTTTGTGTCGCCCTTAATCTAAATGGATTCGCCTTCCATCTACTTTGGTATTAAAAGGAAGAACAATATTCAAATTCCTATGAATGGGGATAACATATAAATGTTATTGTATACAAAAAACTATAATTATTTATTTAAAGAGAAGATATCAATATGAAGCACATAGATATTTCAATAAAAAAAATCCTTACCTTTTTCTATTTTTCCACATGCATGAAATGTATACACTTATATTTGGGAAAAAACTTGTGTTCACTAATTTTTTTAAAAATATGTCATAATGAAATAAAAAATAATACAAATTTTATATTTTAAATATTTTATTATATGGTCTACAATCTTACAATGTATTATGTCATGGTAATTCCATTTAATAATCACACATATTCTGAATTAAAAAACTATTTATATTTGTAAAATAAAAAATATGAAAAGGATATACATTTTTGACGTGTTTGTAATAAGATAATATTTTCTTTTATGCCACATAACATCTTCTTTATCTTGTAACTTCCTCTATGATATACGATAGACTATTTGAAATAATTCATCTTTTCCTTTCTTTAATTTATTATGAAACTAGACTTTCTCTCATTCATTTTAATAACACTGTCAAGTATATAATATCCTTACGTAAAACTAACTCATTACAAACTATTTTTAATCATCATCTTGACTTCTAAAAATAAAATAAATATTTATCATATTTTTATATGATTGAAATATGAATTCATTAATTATTATCACGAAAGTTTTATTGAAAGACTAGAATTCAAGAATGATTTGTATATATATACATTGGTACGGTACCCTCCAAACATAACTAGCTTGTTTCCCATTTGGGAAAGTACGAAATGAAAATGATGAATCCCACTCTGAGGATTTGGCTAGTCTTTATCCTCTATTCTACGATAGCGTTGTGCACCGACGCAAAAGTAAAAGCGTGCTCACCCGCTCCATCTGTGCAATGCCGAAGCGATGGATGTGAAATCTTCAATTACCAGGGCATATGGGAGGACCGTTCAATTTGCAAGGCAGCCAGTGGGGCATGGCCCTCTTCAGAGGCCCAACTCCTGCGCGCTGTTGCCCACGCTGTAAAGAGAAACAAGAAAATCAGAGTGGTGAGCAGACATTCTCACAGCGCAACTAAGCTCGTCTGTGTGGGGAGTGAAGGACTCATTATTTCAACCCAAAATTATGATTCCGTCATTGAAGTGAATAGGAAGGCCATGACAATCACCGTCCAAGCCGGAACAATGATGAGAGACGTGATTGAAGCAGCTGCAAAGCACGGCCTCGCTCTGGCTGACATGACTCACATCAGCGGAGTTTCTGCAGCTGGCGTTGTTTCCACTGGAGCCCACGGCAGTGGCCTCGCCGACAAAGGCAGCGGCGTTTATGAATACGTGGTAGGAATGAGAATGATAGTGCCTGCATCTCCTTCTGAAGGCTACGCAAAGATCGTATGTTTGACAGAAGCAGACGAAGATCTGAAGGCCGCAAAATTGGCGCTGGGAACGCTGGGAGCAATTTCAGAGATAACATTCGCTTTGCAGCCCATGTTTAAACGATCGGTTTCCGTCTCAGTTAAAGATGATTACGATCTGGAAAATGAAGCGGAACGTTTCCTCAGAGCTCACACATTTGCCGACATATATTGGCTTCCTTCACACCGGAAGGTGGTTTTTATAGCCAACGATCGCGTTTCTGTTGATGTTCCAGGAGACGGAAGCATCTCAATCGTTGGTTCTCCCATCACGGTTGCTACCCTTGAAACAAGTGTCTATCGATGTGAGTGTTTTAACATTTCGATCTTCTCTTAAAAATAACTAATTATTTGTTTCTACGATAGATGTTTTACTATAAAAATGTTCTTCAGTCGATTCAATCCATATATACTACATATTGATCATCTTACTTGGTTTGTCATTGCCCTTCAGTCGATTCAATGCAGGCAGACGCAGACGTGGTTGCAATTTGCAACCGTGTTGGAAACGCAACAATTTATAATGTGGCGAATTGGGGCAACGGGTATTTGAACGACGGAAAAGTTTTCACAGGTTATCCAGTGGTAGGCTTCAATCATCGCATGCAAACATCTGGTAAATGCGAACAAGTCCCTAAGCGAAAGGATAAGAGCTGTACTCCTACCCAAATTTTAGACAAAAATGAGACCACATGTAGCTGGGACCGTCGCGTGCACACCCTTTTGTTCTTTGACGTGGAACTGAGAGTGCCTTTCTCTCGATTCCGGGAAGCCGTGGAGGATGTAAAGAAAATAAGAGATTTGGATCCCCAAAGGCTGTGTGACCAAACTATAATAACATTGAGGTCTATTAAGAAGTCTGAGGTATACCTGGGACCGACTGAGGATCAGGTAACGATGGAGCTCATAACTTATAGACCAAGGGAAGCCGGTACGCCCAAGTGGAATGAAGATGTGTATCAAGAGATAGAGCAGATGGTGATCGAGAAGTATGGAGGGGGACTGCACTGGGGAAAATCTGGAGGTCACTTGTTCGGAGGGTTGACCAAACGGACTGTGAACTTGGAAGGATTTTTGAAGGTGAAGGAGAGGCTTGATCCACATGGAGTATTTTCCAATGATTGGACAGATGGTTTGTTTGGAATTGGAGGGAAGGGTGTGGAGCAGTTGAGAGATGGATGCGCACTGGACAAGATGTGTAAATGTAGAGAGGATAGACATTGTGCTCCAGACAAAGGTTTCCTCTGCAAGCCAGGGAAAGTATGGGATTATGCTCGTGTTTGTAGAAACGTCAACTAAGAAAGTGTTGTTTTATGTATCCAATCATGTCTAACACAATCATGATAATAATTTCATGAGGAAGTAGTGGTTTATTTAAACCTTGAGCCATTCAAAATAAAATTATTCTACTTTCATAATCAAATAAATTGAGGCTCATAAATAATGATGAAAAGTATTCTCATATGGTCTGAGTTGATTTCTTCCAAAGAATATATTTTAAGTATTTTAATTGTTTGTATAATTTAGCGTATGTGAAATATATTGCCATACTAAGTCTAGCAGTCAACACTTATACCAACATGTTGCTCATAATTAAACCATGTATAGCTTGAAGGAAAGATTAATTAAGAGAATGGAAGGAAAGGAAAGAAATTATTTTTAACAAAGATTATATTATGCATGTAAAATAAATTAAAAGGGTTTCAAATAAACAAATATTTTATGGTTTATTATGGATTTGGTTTCTAATGTTTTTTATATGTTATAAATTTTGTTTGGGGTTACTAGGGTATGCAAGTTATTATGTAATGAAATTGTTTAGTGTGTGTCTAGTGGTAAGGTTTGTAAGTGTTTGAATCACATTTGTGCATATGTAGAAATACATATATTTTAACTTTTTCCATTGTGAACTTATATTTTATTTGCTTAATATTTTTCATATATTGTATGATTTTTTTGTAAGGGTTGAATGTCATTGACTTATATGCACTAACATTGGCTTTTGTGTAAGTCTATAATGGGATGATAGACTTGTACACTATGAATTATCTATATGGCTTGTGTGTGAAGAGGCTAATTAGAATATAACTTTCATCAAGACTTGATGGGATTTATGTAAACTTTATGTGTCTAATATGCTACTAATGGTTATTGAGTAAAAAGTGTTCTTGTGCATTTAGATTGTTGGCATTGATTGTGTACTTAACTATAAGACTTTTATATCAAGCGTCCAATGGCATGCACATCTTATTTAGTCTTATGGTGCGTCTTAGTGCACTTAAATATTAGGGCTAATATCAATATATATGGCTAATGTATATTAAAGTACTACGACATGCTTATAATGCTTGTTCATTCAACATGGTTGAGTGAAATCAACTCTAATGTTTGATGGTTCTAATTGAATATGGTATATATCATGTGTAGGGTTGCATGGATTGGAATCTTAAGAGGTACATGGATTTTGAGTGAAGCTTCCATCATGATTATAGGGGTTTTTTATTTGAGTTCTAATGGCATATATGTCATTGAGTTGTATGGGTTTCATTTGAAGATCTAATGGAAGTTGTGTGGGTTTTACTTGAGGGTTATGTCAAAATCCTATAATGTTTTGAAGTGCACACTTGTTTATTTACCATGGTTGAGTGACATTGTTTGACATGATGATTGTATGGATTATGAATGAAGTGTATAATGAGAAATATTTCATCGAGTTGTATGGTTTTTGTTTGAAGGTTATAATGGAATATATGTCATTAAATATAGTGGGTTGTGTTTGATGGTTGCATTAAACTCTTATGGTGACCATTAAACTTGTTAGTTGAATACCATTCACTCTTGTGCATAATAATTGTTCAACATTTTTATGAATGATCTAATGATGTTTTATTAATTCGATGGGTTTTTAAGGTTTTGATTATAGTGCATACTTATATGGTGTGTCTACTCTATAATGATACTTTTGAATTTTGTGTTCAACTTGCATTGTGACTAGTTTTCATCAAACTCTTATGGTGTATGTAGTGTACTTATTCATACAAGATGATGATATGAGTTTTTGAGTGAAGGTTCTAATGACGTATGTATATCATTAGTTTATATAGATTTTAGTGATGGTTAGAGAAGATTTTGAATTGATTTTATTTTTAAGTTACTTGTTCACGCATCATAGTTAAGTGACACTAATGCTTCTATATGATTGTGTGGCACTTACCTAAAGGATATACAAACATTGATCATCTAGGTTATATTTGAAGGTTGTTTTAGAGTGTGCATATTTATGCATAATGTTTTAGTGACATTGATTTCTACATGATTATATAGTTTTTGCATGAAGGATCAAGTGTTATATATCAACTTTTATGGTGTGCTTGATTTGAAGGTACTATGAAACATATGACATTGAGTTTTATAGGTTTTATTTAAAAGTCCACATCAAATTTATATGGCATGCACATCTTATTTAGTCTTATGGTGTGTTCTACTACACTTATGTATTCAGGTTGATGTCAACATATATGGCTAGCATTTATTAAACTACTATAATATGCTTATAATTGTTGTTCATTCAACATGGTTGAGTGAAATCAACTCTAATGCATGATGATCCTAATTGAAATATGGTATATCATGTGTAGGATTGCATGGATTATAATATTATGAGGTAAATGGCTTTTGAGTGAAGCTTCCATCATGATTGTAGGGGCTTTAATTTGAGTTCTAATGGTATATATGTCATTAAGTTGTATGGGTTTTTTTGGAAGATATAATTGAAGTTGTATGGGTTTTATTTAAGGGTTATGTCAAACTCCTATAGTGTTCAAAATTGCACACTTATTTATTTATCATGGTTGAGTGACATTTTTTGTATGATGATTGTATGGCTTTTGCATGAAGTGTGCAATTAAAAACAAGTCATTGAGTTGTAAGGCTTTTTTTTTTAAGGTTTAATTGGTATGTATGTCATTGAATTGAATGGGTTGTGTTTGAATGTTGCATCAAACTCTTATGGTGACCATTAAACTCCTAGGTTGAAAGACATTAATTCTTTTGCATAATGATTTTATGAATGTTTATTATCAATATAATGATGTGTTGTTAATTCGATTTCTTTAAAGTTTTTAGAATTATAGTGCATAATCATATAGTGTACCTACTCTATATTGATACTTTTGGATTTCATGTTAAACTTGCATTGTGACTAGTGTTCATCAAATAGTTATGGTGTGCTTAGTGTGCTTATTCATACAAGATAATGATATAAATTTTTGAGTGAATGTTCTAATGATATATATGCCATTAGGTTGTATGGATTTTACTGTGGTTAGAGAAGATTTTGATTTTATTTTATTTGAAATTTTCTTGTTCATGCATCATAGTTGAGTGACATTGATGCTTCTATATGATTGTATCAAATTTACATGAAAGATATAAAAATTTGTATTATCTAGGTTTTTTTTAAGGTTTTTTTATGATGTGCTTATTTATGCATAATGCTTTAGTGTCACTGATTCCTACATGATTGTATGGTTTTTGTACAAATAATCAAGTTTTATATATCAATTTTTATGATGGGATTGATTTTAAGGTACCATAACACATATGGCATTGAGCCAGATAGGTTTTATTTAAAATTTTCCTCAAAGTTATATGGCATGCACATCTTATTTAGTCTTATGTTGTGTCCTAGTGCACTTATGTATTATGGTTAATGCCAATATATATGACTAATGTATATTAAAGTATTATGGCATGCTTATAATGCTTGTTCATTCAACATGTTTGAGTGACATCAACTCTAATGTGTGATGGTTCTAATTGAATATGGTATATATTATGTGCAAGGTTTGATGGATTTGAATCTTATGAGGTAAATTTCTTTTGAGTGAAGCTTTCATCTTGATTGTAGGGTTTTGTTTTGACTTCTAATGGAAAATATGACATTGAGTTGTATGGGTTTTTTTGGAAGACCTAATGGAAGTTGTGTGGGTTTTATTTAAGGTTTATGTCAAAATAGTATAGTGTTTTGGATGCACTTATTTATTTATCATGGTTGAGTGACACTTTTTTGCATGATGATTGTATGGCTTTTGCATGAAGTATGTAATGAGAAATATGTCATTAAGTTGTGGGTATGTGCAGGATCATCATGGAAAAAATAGGCCCTTAAGTGGCAAAAAATTTAGAAAAATCAGAGTTAGGTAACTTGACGTAAAATTTGAATAAGTTATCTATATTATTTCAAAAATATATAAGAATAGAATCTATAGCAAATTGAATGTAGTTTCTAAACTACTAGATTTTTTTTATTATTTTTTTTAAATCTATTTGGTGAAAATTTGAAATTTCAATGCGGTACTTAAATTTCAGGAAAAATAAGAAGTAGGTGTCTAAGACCACCCTAACCACAATAAAATGATAATATTTTTTATAATATTTTAGATATAAGTAGAGGACTCATGCCCCGATGTGATGCATATTTTTTTGTAATTTTTTTCCAAGTAAATAATTAATTATGATTTTTTTAGTACAACTTTTTAAAAAATATAAAAACTTGTATGTCTAACCACCTTAACTTGGTCAAAACTTCATGAAATTCAATTTTTATTTTTTAATCCTATAGTATGTGAAGCATAGAATGTGACGCATGTTTTGGATTCAAAAAATGTGATACCATTTGAAAGTTATAGATGTTTTTCAATCATCCTATCAATCAGGACTTTAGTCATAATTTGAATAGAAAATAAATAATAATTACTTATTAAATTAAAAGTAAAACATAATTTATATTGATGGAAATCTGAGAATCTCCTTTAAAAACCTTTTTCATTTCATCAATTTTGAGTAAAAAAATAGTCATCAGCCACATACCCATCATATTGCCACTTTTTGGCCCATCATGATCCTACACATACCCTTGTATGGTTATTCTTTAAAGGTTTCAATTCAACATATATGTCTTTGAGTTGAATGGGTTATGTTTGAAGGTTGCATAAAACTCTTATAATGGTTATTAAACTCGTAGGTTGAGTGACATCAGCTCTTGTGCATAATGATTGTTTAATTTTTTTTATGAATGGCCCAATGATTCATTTTTAATTCAATACATTTTTTTAAGGTTCTAATAATAGTGCATACTCATATAGTCTACCTACTCTACAATGAAGCTTTTGGATTTTTGTTAAACTTGCATTCTGACTAGTGTTTATCAAATCCTTATGGTATGCTTAATGTGCTTATTCATACAAGATGATGATATGAATATTTTAGCAAAGTTTCTAACAATATATATACCATTAGGTTGTACAAATTTAATTGATGGTTAAAAAGGTTTTTTTTTTAAGTTTCTTGTCCATGGATCATAGTTTTTTATTAACAAAAAATAGGTTTTGAAGGGACCAAAAACCTTGAAAAAATGAGGAAGTGGTAGCAAATATAGGATAAAAGATTTCCCATGCAGAAAAAACCACAAAAAACTGGCTGATTAATAGACCATCAACCCACCATCAAAAGTTACATTAGCCAAAAAACAAAATACAAAAAGACAACCCAAATGGCCATCAAAGTATTTCTTTAAGCATTTTTGCAACCCCTAAACCCTTGGCCACCAACCTATCATGCATATCCATGATTTCTTCCACATCATGAGCAACATCCTTCTTACCTTTCTTAGTTCTGCTCCTAGTTCAAACACTCAGGCCAGCAACCAAATCAATTGAATGTACATCCATTCTAGCTTCCTCCCCATGATCCGAGTTCTCCTGGTCACCAAACAAGCCCTTCCCAGTTAACTCCATAGCCCTCTAATTAAGGAAAATCATCCCCTTGGCTGATGCCTCTAGCTTCTCCCTGCTAATGTTGATGAGTGTATCCATGTCCCTTCAGAGTTGCCTGTTTCATCTCTCCACCATAGCCACTCTCGGCCCATAGTCATTCTTCAGAGAAGTAAGTTCATCTGCCATACAACCAACACTAGAATTCAAAGAATGAGAAAGTCCATAAATAGATTCTTGCTCTTTAAAACTTTGAAGAGTAGAGATGTTGCACCTGGAAATGGTATCATGCTTGTTATGGAGATCTTGAATATGTGGAACAAGCCACATAAGCAAATTGAAAGAAATATCTTCCCCTTCCATAATAAGGCCCAACACCTGAGAAAATTCCATTGCAACCCAAAACACACCCCTACCCTGATGCAAACAAACCGGTGGTTCCTCCACATGAACATCCTCAGAGCCAAGCTTAGCCTTGCCCTGATCCTTAGACATAGAGCCCCAAGAAGAATCATCAAGGTTTACAACTGAATTCTTTTTATCGGTCATAGGGGACCTACCGCCACCTAAAATTCACCCTGGATATTTCCTGCCACCTCCTCAATATTAACATTCACCTCCTTGGCATGGCCCTTAAGCTTCTTACTAGCAGAACCCTCAATAGCACCCTCCTTGCATTTCACACAAGGAGAAACTTTGGAGGAAGAAGGGATAACATCACCTATAGATGAAGTGAAATACATATCAATGTCAAAGCCATCAAACCAGTCCTCTGACTCATCCTCAGCCTTTGTACCAACAGACTCCTAAATCTCATCAATTTGGCATTTCCCACTTTCTTTCCCCATTTTCTTTGAAACAACAGACCAAGGAGTTCTAACAATGCAGTTAGCCTTAATAAACTCAACAATTAGAAGAATTAATCCTTCATGAAGAAAGGGATTCCTAGGGTTTTTCCTATGATTTGAGATACTTTCTTCCATAGATAGCAACAGATAGAAAGGAAAAGATACCAGCTTACCATGGTCAAAGTGGTTGAGCAGAATAAATTCATGACCATAGAGTGCCATAAATATTCCATCCAGAGTAAAGTAGTGCATTAATTCCACAACAACTACCCACCATATAGGTTTGATCTTAGTTCAATCATAGCCTCCACAGTCCAAGTGAACCATTTTAGCCCTTTTTTTGTCACAGAGAAATTTTTTCCTAGAAGATTGTGAAATATTCTTGTCCTGGTAAAATCTCCTACCTTCCATTTACAAGCTCGTCACCTCTGTGATAAGGTCTTCATTAATGGTAATATCCCTACCATATAAACTCACCACACAACCATGTCAGGCATCCAAAAAATCCTTAGATACTAAGGATTTAAAACCTTTCAATCTCTCTATGTAAGGAGTAATGTCCCCTCTCTGTAGAATTTCCCAAACTCTGGCATTAGCTCTGGTATCCATGGATTATAGTTGAGTAACATGTATGTTTATATATTATTGTATGGCACTTGCATGAAGGATATATAAACATGTATCATCTAGTTTTTGTTTGAAGTTGTATTATGGTGTGCTTATTTATGCATAATGATTTTGTGGCATTAATTCCTACATTATTGTATGGTTTTTGCATGAAGGATCGGGTGTTATATATTGATTTATATGACTAGCTTGATTTGAAGGTACCATGACATATATGTCATTTATTTTTATAGGTTATGTTTAAAGTTTGCATCAAATTTATATGGAATGCCTACTGGGTATGTGCAAGATCATGATGGGCCAAAAAGTGGTGATATGATGGGTTTTTGTAGGGTATGTGGCTGATGACTTTTTTTACCCAAAATTGATGAAACGAAAAGGGTTTTTAAAGGAGATTCTCAAATTTCCACCAATATAAATTATGCTTTAATTTTAATTTAATAAATAATTATTATTTATTTTCTATTTGAATTACAACTAAAGTCCTGATTGATAGTCTGATTGAAAAAAATTTAGAGCTTTCAAATGGTATCTCATTTTTTGAATCTGAAACATGTGTCACATTCTATGATTTGCATACTATAGGATTAAAAAATAGGAAATGAATTTAATGAAGTTTTGACCAAGTTAAGTTGGTTAGACATATGAGTTTTTTTATTTTTTAAAAGGTGAAATAAAAAAATTCATAATTAATTAATTACTTGGAAAAAAATTACAAAAAAATATGCATCACATCAGGACATGATTCTTTTAATTATATCTAAAATATTATAAAAAAATATTATCATTTTATTGTGGTTAGGGTGGTTAGACAAACACCTACTTATTTTTTCCTTGAAATTTAAGTACTATTGCATTGAAATTTCAAATTTTTACCAAATAGATTTTTTTTTTAAATAAACCTATTAGTTTAGAAACAACATTCAATTTTCTACAAATTCTATTCTTACATATTTTTGAAATAATATAGATAACTTATTCAATTTTTTACGTCAAGTTGCCTAACTCTGATTTTTTTGAATTTTTTGCCACTTAAGGGCCTATTTTTTCCATGATGATCCTGCACATACCCTACTGTGGTTCAAACTTGAATGGCATATATGATAGTATCCTAGCAGTGTTATTTCCTTTGTGTGAATTATGCACTAAGGTCCTCTGATGTGCCTAGTGTTTTTATTTATATATTTTGGTTAGTGACATGCATTATTTTACATCATCATGATATAATTTTTTATGTTAAGGGTCAAAAGATACATGTTAAATTGAGTAATATTGGGTAAATTGTTTATTGGTTGTATCAGACTTCCATGGTGTGCACATAGTGTTTTCTCATGGTTGAGTGACTTTGATTTTTCTCATGATGATTGTATGAAGTTTGCATGAACAATTGAATTGCATGAATTTTTTTTGAGTTGTAAGTAGTTTTGTTTGAAACTTTTAATGGTTTTTTAAAATTTATTTGTATGGTTTTTTCTTTAATGTTCCATCAAACACCTACAGTCTAGATGTAACGTTCTTGCTTAGGTATCATGGTTAAATGGCATTGGCATTCACTATTGTGTATCATGATGATACAATTTTTGTGTTAAGGGTCAAATGACATACATGTCATTGAGTTGTATTGGGCTTGTTTAATGGTTGCATCAAATTACTACAATGCACATATATTGTTTGTTTGTGCATCATGGTTGAGTGAGATTATTTTTTATCATGATGATCATATGAATTTGACATGTGAATAAGTGAATTTCATGTACCCTTTTGAGTTATAATTTTTTTGGTTGAAGCTTTTAATGGTTCTTTTTATAATTGATTTGTGAGGGTTTTGTTTGAAGACTTTAATGGTTACTATATAATTATGTTATATAGATTTTTCTCAAAGATTGCATCATGTACATAATGTTCTTGCTTATGCATCATGGTTCAATGACACTAAAATTCATTATTATACATCATCATGATACAAATTTTGTATTGAGGGTCAAATAATATACATGTTAGTTCTCAAAATCACTACCCCATTTTGTAGAATTGAACTACATTCATAGGGCCATTATCGTCAACAAATGAGTGAAATCATGTTCATCAACAAAATAATGGACTTTGAGCTAACTCTATGAGAGTGGATTATATCTCCTATACTTTGAGCTTAACTTAGACTTGGGAGGGTATTCCCAGAGGTATATTTTAATAGGTATTGAGATCAAAAATAGGTATACATGGTGAAAAATACTATCAATTTTAAACCAAGTAAAACTAGCTATCTTTAAACCCTTATATAGCTGATATAAATATGCAAGTATAACCTACATGAGGTAGATTCATTTGCAGATCATTGAAGATCAATACCTAGATATATTTTAAGGTTATGAATGCACAAAATCTACTTCTATTCTTACAATATTGGTTTATGTTTTGATCAATGATTTTTTTATTGATCAAGTTTCTAGTTGATGCGTATTTATGGGTACAAAGTCAAAAATATCAAATTGGAAACAAAAAATCAAAATCCATTCTTTAATATGTACCAAAATAATGACAAAAATGTATAAAAATAATTATTAATTCATAAATGTACTACATAAATCCATTTGAAACATGCAAAAGGCCATTTCAAGGTTTGGAATATATAGAATGTTATTACATTCACCAATTTTATGTTACAATCATATTAGTAAATGTGATAAGAGAAACCCCACCTGAGTAGAATCCCTTGAAGATATATAGATTTTCATAGAGGCATTCACATACACATTGGTGAGTGCAAGATTATGGGGATCCAAAAAGTGGTGATATGACATAAAAGTGGCTGATGACTTTTTTATCCAATTTTGATGAAACAAAAAGGGTTCATAGAGAAAATTTTCAGATTTCCAAAAATATAAGATATGCCTTATTTAGAATTAAATAGATAATTATTATTGATTTTCTATAGACATTCTAACTAAAGTCTTCATTGATAAGCTGATTGAAAAGCATCTATAACTTTTAAACAGTTAAACATTTTTTTAATCCAAAAGATGTGTCACACACTATGCTTCACAAACTATAGTTTAAAAAAAAAGAAAAAATAAATTTCATAGTTTTTTTACCAAGTTAGGGTGGCCAGACATATGGTTTTTTAATATTTTTAAAAATTCCTAGTAGAAAATTCATAACTAAATATTTACTTGCAAATAAATTACAAAAGAAGATGTGTCACATCCAGGAATTTGTCTTCTACTTATATGAAAATATTTAGAATAAAATATTTATTTTTTCTTCCCATTAGGGTGTCTGGACAAACACCTTTTCATTTTTTCCTAAAAAATTTAGTACTACTGCATTGAAATTTTATTTTTTCACCAAATAGATTTTATTTTTTCCAAGAAAAGGACTAATAGCTTAAGAACTACATTCAATTTTCTAAAAAATATATTTTTACATATTTTTCAATTTATGTTAATAGCCTATTCAAATTTTTTATGTCAATTGCATAACTTTGCTTTTCCAAATTTTCATTGCCACTTAGGGGCCTAGTTTGAACCCCCATGATCCTACACTAACCCACATGTCATAATAAAATATTTATATCAATAATTGAACACGTGCGATTTTCTCAAAATGGTTTGGACTAACAAATATTTTTCCCTAGAAATCTTTTATGGCCATATGAATATTTGTTGAACCACATAATAATCAACCTCTTCTAAAAAAGACTCCAAAACCTTATAACAATAGTAAGGTATAACCCTAATTATTGTGCATTATTCATATTTTCTAAACACATGGTCCAAGATCAATCCTACCTAAAAATAGATGTAGCAAATGAAAGGATGGTTGTAGTTAATTTAGGATAGATTCATAATTGTAAGTATGCTAAGTAGGTGGAGGATGAATCACATGCAAATAAAACATCATTAATATTGGTTCTTTTACCTTCATTAGGAACATTCAAGACTTAGGTGCTTAATAGGAACCTCCATCGCCAGCCCATGCAACCTAATCCTCCTTTTGCTAACAGTTTCAATCCAATTGAGAACCACCATCACTCACCTACATTCAACTTCCCCACACTTTGCCAGAGCTTAGGTTGAGACTAGGAACTAGAACCCTATGGTTCCTCATTCCTAAGGAACCCTTGACCACATCCATTTAGATCATCCTTTGAATCCCTTTATCTTGTCAAGGGATGTTGATTCATTAGGAACTATTGAGAAAACATTTTTTTTTTTGGGAATAGGTCAAAGATAAGGAAATACAACACAAGCAAGAGTTTAATATGACATGATGATCTATATACAAACTTCTCATATCATTTATTGATGAGGGATCATGCCACATAAGCATGCAAATAGAAATTATTCAATCAAAAGAACAACAAGAAATTGAGTCCCAACATATCATTGAGTTGTATTGGGTTTGTTTAACTATTGCATCAAACTTCCATGATGTACTCATCATTTTTTTCATGCATTGTGGTTGAATGAAGTTGATTTTTATCATGATTATTATATGAATTTTTTAATAACCCAATACATATAACTCAAGACTTACCACAATATTTTTGTTAGTTTTTCAAAGTCGAGTTATTATGTAGTTTATTCACTAGTATACTCAATAATCTATCCATATGGGATAGAAATTTTTCCATTTAGGACAAATACACATCCATGAGATAAATACTCATCCATCCATATAGGATAGGCATGCTCTAGCAAGAGTTTTAGACTCAATGAGACTATTTGGGTCTTGAGTTAGTGTAGGTTTTTAAGTTTCCTTAAGGGATATTTTTTCCTTTATTAAGCATGTGTAGGTTAATTAGACTTGGTTAATATGAATCCATGCGGCATAATCCATCAGCTAGATTTGTTACTCTCTCCCACACATGGGTAGTTGAGTTTCACACCCTCTTTTGGATTTTTATTCCACCTCTCATAACAATTAGTTTGTCTCTATTTGAATAGGTAATGTCACATGTTTTGGCACATTAAAAGTATGTAAAACCTCTCACCTATTATCGTTAGTTGGATTTAATGCACCTCTTGTATGTATATGCCCATATATTTTTATGTATACTACACTCTCCTCTCACCTTAGCTAGTTTGGTGACAGTAAAGTGACTAATCTCAAAAAAATGTAGTCATCTTTATTTTCTCTCTTTTAAGATTATCTTTTCATTTTTCTATTTTGATCTTCGATCATTTGTCAACTTGAGTGTATGTGATCTACAACCGACATTAGATCTTGCTTCAATTCTTACTTCTCATAGAATCTAGTATGAGTAACTCTTTGCATATTACACTTCCCTATTGGAATTGCATCAAGGTCATCATCTAACAAAATTTTGAATATATATATATAGCTTGATTCTTTCCTCTAAATTGGCTTAAAGCCTTAGGAAGTTAGGAAATCCATCAGAGATTCCTTTTGAGTATATGATGAATTTATTTTAGCTATTATATTATCAAAAATTTACATTTAAGAGTTAATCAAGAATATTCATATAATTGTTTATTTGGGAGAATAGTTCACTTAATTTTGAGTAAGTTGAAAATATAATATTTAAATCCCTAATATCACAACTAAAATCTTGTGTACGGATAACATCATTCATGAAATTTCCTATATACATTTCTTCCAAATGAGATCAAGAAGCATATATGTAGTTTTGTTTATTATATTATGTTTCATGTAATTGCATGAGTGGGAATGCAAGCCTTTTTAGGGTCCAATTTCCTTAAAAAAAATTGTTGGTTGCCACCCACTTAGGTGAAACAAAGATGAAAATCTAGTTAATTTAATATACTTACATTCTCCAAGAAGGTGTTTGATATTGAATTTTTATTTTAAATATTTGCATATTTACTTACTTAAAACCTATTTTTTGTTTACTTTGTTGAATCGATTATTGGTTTAACAAATTTGGGGGAAATAGCCAATACCTAAGAAGTTTAATTAGACACAAACATTTTAAATCCAATTGATAATTTGATAATTTTTGTATTAACCTCTACCAAACTAAATCACTTAAATACTTAAATATAATTAAATCATAATCATTAATAAACAAAACTTAATCAATTAAAATAATATTTTATGTAAACATTTAATAAATAAATTTCCCTTGTGAGAGAGTGATCTAAAAGAACTTGTATACATTGGTGAGCTACATCATTTTTAATTCCAAGACTGTTCAAGGAAGGAAGTGAATATTATGTACTATAGAAATAGAAATTATATCTAAGTGAAAGGAAGAATTTTTTGTTGCTTCTATGCTAGGGAGATAGAATAAAAAAATCTAAACACTCTCATTCAAGGACATACCCTAGAGATCTCAACCTCAAGTATGCAAAGGAGAAAGAGATCTGACAATAGGGTTGTCATGGGTTTGATTGTAAACTAATAAGAGGTTCACCACTAAGCTAGGGCTTGGAAAGACAAATGAAATGCAAGATGTAATGTTTAAAACCTAGTATGATGCAATCTTTCACTAAATGACCTAAAAATGCATGAAAAATCAAAACAGGAAGCTACAAGATAAAAGGTGTGCACCTAAAAATCTAGAGATGAATGGATGGAGGCCTAAAATGCTAAAAACATTGATTTTGAAGCCTGCTAGGACTCATATGCTAGTCTAGGTGATTTAGTCCCAGATCTAGGTTTCTGTGCAAAAATTGAAATCTGGCAAAAGGGTATCTGGAACTGCAAAAACATAGAAAATGACCTAAACTAGGACTCATACACCAAAATTGGTGTATCAATCTAGTTAGGGTTTTCTTAAGCTTCAAAGTCTAAATTTTCTATTTAATGTCTACTATGTACTTCCCAATTTATTTTTGGATCTGAAACCCTAATTTGCAACCTATAAAAGTCCTCCAATGATCTTCAATGCAAGGCGACAACTTTGACAACTTTGGACACTTTGACAACTTTCTTCAAACTTTTTCTTCAATGTGTCTTCAACCTAGACTTGCAAATCACACACTAAAGAGAGGGAAATAAATGTTTTATTAGTGGAAAGGGGTTTTCCTTAGTCAAACCTTGTTTTGGTAATCAGACATTGAAATGAAATGAAATAGGAATGTAGAAATATGAATGAAAAAAATATGACATTGCAACTCACCAAAACCTAGCAATAAAGTGTTGCAAACATGTATGAGATGGCTCCAATGGATTTAGATCTTTACTCTTTCTTGAATTTGATAGAACTAAAGTTGAATGCTAGCTTGAATCATAAAACCTTACATCACAATTGTTAGGTCAAAGAAAAATATGATGCATGAAGACTTTGACATGAGTGTATGTGCAGGATCATCATGGAAAAAATAGGCACTTAAGTGGCAAAAAATTCAAAAAAAAATAGAGTTAGGAAACTTGACGTAAAAATTTGAATAAGTTATCTATATTATTTCAAAAATAGGTAATAATAGAATCTGTAACAAATTGAATGTAGTTTCTAAACTAATAGGTTGTTTTAAAAAAAAAAAATCTACTTGGCGAAAATTTTAAATTTCAATGCAATAGTACTTGAATTTCAGGGAAAAAATAAGTAGGTGTCTACCTGACCACCCTAACCATAATAAAATGATAATATTTTTTATAATAATTTAGAAATAAGTAGAGGAATCATGTATGGATGTGATGCATATTTTTTGTAATTTTATTCCAAGTAAATAATTAATTATATTTTTTTTTACAACTTTTAAAAAATATAAAAATTCGTATGTCTAACCACCTTAACATGGTCAAAACTTCATGAAATTCAATTTTTCTTTTTTTAATCATATAGTATGAAAATCATAGAATGTGATGCATGTTTTGGACTCCAAAAATGTGATACCATTTGAAAGCTATAGATGTTTTTTAATCAGCCTATCAATCAAGACTTTAGTCATAATTCAAATAGAAAATGAACAATAATTATTTATTAAATTCAAAGTAAAGCATAATTTATATTGGTGGAAAGCTGACAATCTCCTTTAAAAACCCTTTTCATTTCATCAATTTTGGGTAAAAAAAAAGTCATCAACCACATACCTTCCAAATACCCATCATAATGCCACTTTTTGGCCCATCATGATCCTGCACATACCCATGATGCTTGATGCTTGAATAAGGCTCTTAAAACTTGATAATATGCCCTTGAATTCTCTTGAATGCTCCTATAAACACTTGAATGATATTGTGAACTCAAATTTTCTATAAAGATGAATACTTGAATGCTTGGGGTGAAAATGAGTGAAAGAACCTTGTATTTATACTTGATTATGCCAAATTTCCTAAAATTACAACACTACAAGCTAAAATTAGATATAGGAGAATAAAATACCACCAAGAATTTGAATTAATTTTGATTTTGGGCCACATGGGACTCATACACCCAAGGTAGTGTATGAGTCCCATTAGGCATAAATTATGGGACCAAATTCAAAAATGCTTAGAAAGGTGTAAAATCGAGATCAGGACCCAAAACCCTAGGTGGGACTCATATTCCCAAGGTGGTGTATGAGTCCCAAATCACCAAATTTGGACCACACAACCTAAACGCACTTGAATTATGTTTGGATGTTGGTTTATGTCAGGATCATCCTTGAAAAGATGCATTAAATGCTGCTTGTGGGTGGAAAATAAGGCCAATTAAGGCATAAAGAGGTCCAATTATTAATGAAAACCCTAAAAAAGTGTGAAAGTGTGTTACAACACTTTACAACACTCTAAATAAGGTATAATTAAGTTTATTTAGTTTACAAGGTCCCAAGACCTAATATGGGTGTGTTAAGCACATTACAACACTAAGTCAAGATAACATTAAGCTTAATTTTAGGAGGGCCCAAACAAGTGTAAAAATGTCACTGAAAACATTTTTTGACACTAAATTTAGCCCCCACTTGAGTGAGAGGATGAACTTGCTTCAAACTCACAATAAAGTAGACAAAATCACATCAAGAGAGGTCTAAATGCACCAATACTGGTAAGATAGGATGAAAAAGATCAAGAGGGGTGATCAAGCCCCCAAGATCAAGATCCCATGGAAAACCAACATAGGCACAAAAAAAAAACACATGAAAATAATGTAAAGAGCATTATTAAGGCATAAGCATACGGTGCCAAGGAAAAATAGAAATGAAAAGAAAAACAAAAGGGGTGGATCAAGCTTCAACCATTTTTCCATCGTGATGTGGATCAAATCTAGGGTATTCTTTTGAAAATGTATGCTCACTAGGTATGTGTAGGATCATCATGGAAAAAATAAGCCCTTAAGTGGCCAAAAATTTAGAAAAATCAGAGTTAGGCAACTTGACATAAAAATTTGAATAAGTTATCTATATTATTTCAAAAATATGTGAGAATACAATCTATAGAAAATTGAATATAGTTTCTAAACTAATAGTTTTTTTTTTTTTTTAAATCTATTTGGTGAAAATTTGAAATTTCAATGCAGTAGTACTTAAATTTCAAGGAAAAAACAAGTAGGTGTTTGTTTGACCACCCTAACCATAATAAAATGATAATATTTTTTATAATATTTTAGATATAAGTAGAGGACTCATTTCCTAATGTGATGCATATTTTTTTGTAATTTTTTTCCAAGTAAATAATTAATTATGAATTTTTTATTACAACTTTTAAAAATTATAAAAACTCTTATGTCTGACCACCTTAACTTGGTCAAAATTTCATGATTTTTTATTTATTTTTGATCCTATAGTATGTGAAGCATATAATGTAACACATATTTTGAATTGAAAAAAGGTGATATCATTTGAAAGCTATAGATGTTTTTCAAACAGCTTATCAATCAGGACTTTAGTTGTAATATAAATAGAAAATGAATAATAATTATTTATTAAATTCAAAGTAAAGCATAATTTATATTGGTGGAAAGATGAGAATCTCCATTAAAAACCCTTTTCATTTCATCAATTTTGGGTAAAAAAAAAGTTGTTAGCCACATACCCCTACACATACCCATCATATCGCCACTTTTTGGCCCATCATGATCCTGCACATACCCCACTCTGAAGTAACAAAACTTTAGGCTATCTACTAGGTAAGAATCTGAAAGAGGTGAGACACATCTACACATGGTTGGTATGCACTCACACTCACGTGCAAGTGGCTATGGGAAAGTCATGCCTCAATTGGGCTTCCCATCAAACCATAGCAATGTTATACCTCTTGATAACTTTGCTAAGGTGCCACACAAAAATGATCTTTGAGCTTCATGAGGCAAGAAAAAATTTGTATGCTTGGAGATCATGAAAAAACAATGAACTTCAAACTTCATGAGGTAAGCAAAGCTTCATATGCTTGGAACTCATGAACAAACATGATGCTTCCATAGGAATGCAAAGTGTATTAGGCAAGGTGGCCATATAACTGAAATTTTGTAAATGCAAAGTAGGGAATGTTCAAAGGAGTCTTGTTTATTTCATGTAAGGTCTTTAACTTAAGTAACATTATGCCTAATGTCTCCAAGAGAGGACCAATCAAAGAATAGAAGATTCACAACTTAGGGGATGTAGTGTGTTGCATCAAGCTAGTAAGAGGAATATAATATGCTAAGAGAGATCACACTTTTGAAGGGAATCACACCCAATTTCACCACAAAGTGAAAAATGCATCACATGAAGTAAGAATACTATACCATGAGACATGAAAAATGAAAAAAATAATAATGTCAATGCATGGGTGATCCCACAATACTAGTTTACAATTTTTGGCCAAACTAGACACTAAACTGATTTTTTTCTAACTAAATATTCACTTTCAGGCACCTATAGCAGCTAAACCATGAGGAATTTGAAGTTGATGCAAATGAGTGATTTGTGAAATTTTGTATATAGATTCTAAATATACTTTTTTCAAAAAATTTGGAATTAGATTGCACTTATTTTTCCATCTCCTTTGAAAACTAGTTTTCTTCAGTAAACACCATTTTTAAGGAGTGATGCTCACTGTATACAACATAAAAAAAATCCATGAAGGATAAATTCTAATTTTTATAAATTTAGATTTGTAACTATGATATCTAGTGATTTCATTTGGTTTCATAGTGTTTTATTGAATATTATTTCCTTAATCAAGTTTCAAAGTTGAACCAATTATAATTCAGATGTAGGCAGACTGTATACAACATAACCTTTTTTGTATGTATTGAAATTAAATATTTTCCTTTTTGTTGGATCAAGGAATTCGATATCTAATGCACTAATTATTTTTCAATTTTTTTTTTGATAATCTACTATTTTTCTACATGTGCAAAACATAGAGCTTGATTTTCAATGAAAAACCTACATTCATAAAAAATTAAAAATAAATATAATAATAAAATTAAATTTATTTTAAAATATAATTTTTGGGAAGCTTACAATAAGGACTACATACTGACAAAAAATAAAATTTAAATTAATTCATTTAATCCCCCAAAAGGTAAATCAAAAGTGGTTTTTTATCAGTATTTTGATAGGTGTAAAGGAGACTCTATTATAGGTATGGCTTAAAACTAGCAGTGTTCTATCCAAGGGGGTTTGATCTAAGGTGGTTAGATCAAACCCTCTTCAATTGGAATCCTTTAAATGGAAATTTTCAAGGCTTAAATCATTATATTTTCTAAAAATATGTGATTTCAGCAAGAATTAGGATCACCCATAAATTGTAAACCAGTATTGTGGGATCACCCGTATGCCCCCACTTTAAAGAAATTGGTAAACACCATACTATGATTAATTACTTTAAAGTAGAAAATGATAAATGAAAATAATAAATAAGACATGAGAGCTAACTTGGAAAGCCCTATGCCAAGGCATATGTTTCCAAATAAATCTATGTCATGCAAAAGAATAGAGAAAAGACCCCCAAAATCAAAACACCAAACACATAAGGGATCTATGGATTTTGGGTTAGTATGTCCTTGCTACAATGTTTCTAAGAGAACTCAAAATTGTCATCATTCCCTAAATACACATAGAATTGGAAGAATGACATGAAGAAATAAAAAAAAAAAAAAAACTTTTTGGGTCAATATGGAAGAGACATGAATGTCTTGATGTCTTGCATCATCCCCAAAAGGAAAACAAAAGAAAAAGAAAATAAATAAAGAAAAGTAAAGGAAAAGCTTTTAGGTCAACATGGAAGAGACATGAATGTCTTTATGCCTTGCATCATCCCCAAAAGGAAAACACAAGATAAATGAAATAGATAAAAGGAAAATCAAAAAGATGTACAACATAGAGAAGAATGAAGGTAAAAATAGAGGGATGTCACAAAGAGAGAGAGAACATAAAATAGAACACCATGGGGAATCACATCACAAACATGCAATCACACCAAAGAAAAATGAAAAATAAATCATGAAAAATAGTTGTAAGGAACATGTGAATCAACCTAAAGTAGGTTGTTTGCATCCCAATCATGTTCATTGTATGTCAAAGGTGGAAAACTAGCCAAAGGGAAAATAGAAAGTGCCAAACTAGGATCATTACCAAGTTCAAAAATCTTCCTAGGAGAATTTTCATTTATGCTCATAGAAGAGGAAAATAATGTATTCAATTCATTATGCACCTCTTCATCAATTTTAGTAATCTCCTCATCATCATATAAATTAATCACAATAGGAGGTTGAATGATAATTGCCAAAGAAGGGTTCAACTCTTGTTTTGATTGCACTATAGTATCTTTTAGCAATGAGGGAAATTCATTTTGCATTGCTTCAGTCAAGTTTGGATTTTGATTTTCTTTTTTTAATTTCTTCATTTAACCTATGAGCAAAGAAACGACATCTACACCTATGCTCTCTAGCACCTTTGTTTATTTTAGTTTGGATTTCAAGTTGTGTTTATGTAAGAGCAGGATGATCAACCATAGGTTTCTTTTCTTCCCTAAGGGGGGAACAGAAGGAACCATGGGAGGTTGTTCAACCACTTTCTCTTTGACTTTGTAAACTTGTTTCATTCTAGGAGGTGCAACAAGATTGTTTTTGTTTTCTCTTGGTATTTTGTAGGAAATAGGTGAAGGTTATGTCTTAGGTTAGTCTTGGTCATTTGGAATGTCTTTAGGTTCAATCGTGGTTTTGTCAAGGATAGTAGGCTCGATGGTGGGTGGAAGCATATTTCGGAGGGATAATTCTACTATTTTCCTTGCCTTGAACTTTTGGTAGGATTTGGAAAAGAAGTATTCTCAAGGTTTAATAGGTTCCATAGGCTCGGAAAAGAATAAGTCTAAGGAAATTTTTCCATGGGAAGACAAAGGGTTAAAACCACTAATATGCACAGTGAAAATTCCATTGTCAAAAGGAAAATTTAAGCATTTATGTGTAACTGACGTGACGACATTCATGAAGCAAAATCATGGATAGCCTAGCTTCACACAAAATTAGTCCAACTATGGGATGATGGAGAATGAGACATCTAGCATTTTTGGTCCTACTTGAAAAGGTCAGGTGATTGATCCCATCAAAGGGAAAGCAAAACCATTATGTTTCTTGATCCATGCTTTCGGTTTATCATATTTATCTTGATAGAGTTCATGCAAAAGTAAGAATTATGTGGTGATCACATTCTCTTTGTAGACGAGATCTATTAATATCCCATTAGTGGGTTTATCATAGATACGACTAGCTATGTAAAGAGGACCATCAAGTGCATGTTTAAGTATATCTTTAGAGGAGAAAATAATGTCAAGAGGCTTTTTAGTTCAGCCATTATGATGTTGAGTTTCAACCAATGCAACCAAACCATCGATAGGATTTTGTTCTTGTTGATTAGTATCCATAGGACTTTGTTGAATTGTATATATCTTCTCATCATCCATGTCAACATTCATCACACCCATCTTTCTAGTTTCATTAGCTTTTACAAATGAAATATTATGTTCTAGCATGGGATTGGTAAATATTTTCAAGTTTTGGTTAGGAGGGGCAACATATTTATTTCCTTGATCATTAACACCTCCAATAGAAAGTCAACCAAAATTGATGAGGTCTTGCTCAAGATGTTTAAGACACAAAATTTTTAATTGTGTTTGTTTTATCTGCAATAATGGCAATAAGCATTTGATCTAAAATTCAGAGGTAGAGGCTTATTAGGATCAAGTGTTTTAATGGGAGTCAAGTTAATCATTTGTTTTTCTAAAATTTTGGTCATTATGTTATGAAGCGTATCAAGTAAGGGAGTGAATTGCCTTTTTGGGTCCCCATAGCTAAAGGGTATTACTACTTTAATAGCAGCTACTTGGGTATTTGGTATTTTGACTTGTTTGTTGAGGGGGATTGAGTTGAAGGTAGCCTTTATTTTGTTTTCTTAAAATTTTGGTAATTGTTTTAATTTGCAGACTCAGACTTCTCACTTCAACTAGAAGTGAAATTTGCATCACGACTACTAATTGAGTTTTGATAATCATGGAGGGCAGCACACAAGTGCATGAAGGGGGGAAATTTCATCATGGTAAGCTTGTCTTGTATCTTGCTTTGCAAATTCTCTATGAAAATATTTTGAAGGTGAGGGTCAGGAACCTAGACATCGATTTGGGAATAAAGCAGTTGATAGTGCAAAATAAAGTTAGTAATCTTTTCTTCTTTTCTCCTACATCTCATTGGATCATCCAAGGTCATCTTAGGATTGATATGCACTTAGAAATGGTTTATAAATGCCTCAAAAATTTCATTGAATGAATGAATTGAGTTGTTCAGTAATGAAGAAAACCATTCTAAGGTAGTATCCTTCAAGGATCTAGGGAAAATTTTAGCCAAGAGTTTACCATCAAGGAAAAAGTCACTACATAACGTAGTATAGGCAGCAACATGGTTAGAAGGATCACTCTTCCCCCCATATTTCTTGAATCTAGGCACCACTACACCTTTTGGCATCAATGTTTGCAATATCTCCAAGGACAATGGACTACTTTTGACATAATATGTAGGTGGACCATTTTGATTTTGGTTGATGGTGGAAACTTGATTTTGAAGGGATGAAATGGTTTGCAAGAGTTGATTTATGAGAGGGTCATTGCTTGTATTATGAGATGGAGGTGGATATGGTGAGGATGTGTATGCATGTGAAGGAAAAGTTAATGGAATGCTTCTAGGCGGTAAAGTGGTAGGAGATATGAAGTGTGATGCCACAAAGGTACTAGGAATGCTAGCGGAAATACCCAAGGAAGGAATCACATTACCAGTCAGTTGCATTGTTGTTGTAACTTGAGGGTTGGTATAGATAGGAATAAAGACAATTTTTCTGGGAAGAGGAATTTGAATTCCTCCTTCGATCGTGACATTTTTCGTAGGCAAGGGCTACTAGTGATTGAGGTGAGGTGCTTTTTGAAAATTTGAACTATGTTATGCACACGGTCAAGTCCATCTTCACTTTCAAGCATGTGATGAATGTTATCTATAGTAGGGATAGCAGTGGTTGAAATGTTGTCATTTTTCACTTGATGTTGTAGGTTTGCTAAGTATTCATGAATTTGAATTATGTTTTGTTGTAGAACACTATCAATCCTTGTTTCAGCATGCATCACACTACTTGAAGGCAAAGAGTTGTTAAGGGTATGTTCCATACCAAGTGTACTATTGTTAATACTAGAAGTGAAAGAGCTAGACAACCCAAGATCCATGAAAATTGTGCTATTGTGAGATGACATAAGTCTCAAACTTTGTCTCACTATAGTATTAGCAATAGGACACCAAATACTCATGCAAGGGCTACTAAATGCAAAATTAATGCAAATGTGATTTAAGCTAAGTACAATGAAATTAATATAACAAAAACTCTATAAACCAAAATAGAAAGTTATCAACAACAAATAGGAGCAAAAAAAAGAGTTTCAAATTTTGGAAAATGTAGTTCAAAATGAGCACTGGGACTAAATTGAATAGAGGGGCATATGAGTCCTAGTGAGGGTTTTTTTTACAATTTTTAGAAAATTTCAAGTGATTTTTATGCTTGTTAGCTTGTATCATTTGTAACCTAAGTGAAAATTATGATTTTAGATAATTTTTAATTATTTGAGATGCAAAAATTCAAGCTATATGCACTTTCAGAAATGCAAAATTTAGAAACCCAAGAATGATAATTCACTTTAATGCAAACACTAATGCAATGTTAATGCAAGAAAGATCTGGGATGATGATGCACTCCAAATCACAATTATGATGTTCTAAATGCAGGTTCACCAAAATGAAAGGTTGATTTTTTTGTTGCTTCTATTATAGGGAGATAGAATAAGAAAATACACTCATTCAAGGACAAACCCTAGAGAAAGTATGCAAAGGAGAAAGAGATCTAACAATAGGGTTATCCTAGGGTTTGATTGTAAACTAATAAGGGGTTCACCACCAAGCTAGGGCTTGGAAAGATAAATGAAATGTAAGATGTAATCTTTAAACCTAGTATGATGCAATCTTTCACTAAATGACCTAAAAATGCATGAAAATCATAATAGAAAACTGCAAGATGAAAGGTGTGCACCTGGAGATCTGGAGATGGCTGGATGGAGGCCTGAAATGATGAAAACACTAATTTTAAAGCCTGTTAGGACTCATATGCTAGTTTTGGTGATTTAGTCCTAGATCTAGATTTTTATATAGAAACTAAAATCTAGCAAAAGGGTATCTAAAACTGCAAAAACCTAGAAAATGACCTAAATTGGGACTCACATGCCAAAACTAGTGTATCAATCTAGTTAGGTTTTTCTAAAGCTTCAAGGTCTAAATCTTCTCTTTACTGTCTTCTTTGTACTACCTAATTGATTTTTGGATCTAAAACCCTAATTTGTGACCTGTAGAAGTCCTTCAATGATCTTTAATGCAAGGTGACAACTTTGCACACTTTGACAACTTTCTCCAAAATTGTTTTGCAATGTGTCTTCAACCTAGACCAGCAAATCACACACTAAAGAGAGGGAAAAAATGATTTTTTGTTAATGGAAAGGGGTTTTCCTTGGTCAAACCCCATTTTGGTAATCAAACCTTTAAATGAAATGAAATAGGATGGAGAATGATGAATGAACAAAATATGATGTTGCAACTCACAAAACCCTAGCAATAATGTGTTGTAAACATGTATGAGATGGATCCAATAGATACATAGATCTTAAATCTTGCTTGAATGTGATAGATTTTGAGTTGAATGATGGCTTGAATCATAAAACCTTACATCACAAGTGTTAGCTCAAAAACAAACATGATGCATGAAGACTTTTACATGATGCTTGATGCTTGAATAAGGCTCTTAAACACTTGATAATCTACCCTTGAATGCTCTTGAATGCTCTTGTAAATAATTGAATTCTCTTGTCAACTCAAGTTTTCTATAAGGATGAATACTTGAATTCTTGGGGTGAAAATGAGTGAAAGAGCCTTGTATTTATACTTGATTATGCCAAATTTCCTGAAATTACAACACTACAAGCCAACATCAAATCTAAGAGGATAAAATCCCACCAAGAATTTGAATTTTTTTTTTATTTTGGGCCACACAGGACACATACAACCAAGATGGCGTATCAGTCCCATTAGGCATAGATTATGGGACCAACTTCAAGAATGCTTAGAAAGGTGTAAAATTAGGATCATGACCCAAATCCCTAGGTGGGACTCATATGCCCTAAGTGGCGTATGAGTCCAAGATCACCAAATCTGGGTCACAGCCTAAAAACACATGAATTATGATTGGATTTTGGTTTATATTAGGATCATCCTCAAAAATGTGCATTAAATGTGGTTTGTGGGTGCAAAAAAAGACCAATGAAGGCATAAAGAGGCCCAATTATTAATGACAACCCTAGAAAAGTGTGAAAGTGTGTTACAACACTTTATAATGCTCTAAATAAGGTATAATTAAGTTTATTTAGTTTACAAGGGCCTAAAGACCTAATGTGAGTGTGTTGAGCACATTACAACACTAAGTTAAGGCAACATTAAGCTTAATTTCACAAGGAGGGCCAAAACAAGTGTGAAAATGTCACTGACAATATTTTCTAGCACTACACTAAGAAACCCTTAATTACTTATGATCTAATCATAGTAATAAGAAATAATGTAAATTGTTGGTGTAAATAGGTGTTGTACCTAACTAGTTAATTAGTAGGTCCTATTTACATGTTAAGTCCACTTAGGTCCTAGGAGAGAATCTTTCTAGAGATAATGTTAGTTATCACTAGATCTTATATTATCTTTTGAAATTTAATTCTTGGGTCCTATGTAATTTAATATTTGTTTAGGTACTTGTCTCATTGTACAAGATTAAAACACATTTCATGATATTGTCTAATCCTATCTCATAACTTTCCTTTATAAGAAAGGCATTATATGTACATTGTCATATATGTTCTACCAATCTTGCATCCATAATCATAGCATGATATTTTTTCCATTTCTCTCTCATGGAATTTATTGTTGTCTTGTAGGTGATCCTATGGTGTTGATGAGTTCATTATTAACTCCTTAAACTCAAAGTTTTAGTGTTGTGGAATTCTTCCCATATCTAAGGGACCAATCATTGCGAGAAGATTTTGTTGGGTGCAGTTGAAGGTTTAAAGGAACTCACTATTGAATCTAGGGCATCAAAGAAATTTGGGTTTTCCTTTCATTTCATGAAAAAAAAATTATATATTTTGACTAATCTACAAAGGTTTCAAGTTGAAGGTTTGTTGCTAGATCTAGAAAGGACCCATCATTTTGAAGCATTCTAGGTCAAATCTAACCTTACCATTATGCTCAAAAGGCCTAGAAACCCCTATTTTCACATATAATACTTCATTTTTGGTGTCAATTTTTTTTGTGATTTTTTTAATCTTCAATTGACTATCTTAAATTTGATGTCCAAACCACCATCATCAAATATTGTTTAAATTTGACAACCAATAATCACCAAAAGTACTACCTTAAATTTGATAGTCAAATGACTGTCATTTGTGATGATGTTAAATTTGATGGCCAAACAACCATTAGTAAGTCACTCCAATCTACCCCTTCTTTGTAAGTAGTTTTGAATTTACAATCAGACTTCAAATGGCCATAACTCAATCATTTGGACTCATTTCTATGAGTAGTTTTTTTTTAATTTATTTGAGATAGAATTTCATGCTCTTTATAGAGGTCTATTGCATTTTGATTTTTTTCCTTGATTTTTCCTTAAATTATAGATTCTCATAGGTGTTGTTGAACCATTCTCATCTTGGGAACTTTTGAGGATCCATTCTTAGTCTTGCAATATCATTTTTGGGTGAATTTTTTCTTTTGAACTACATAATGTATTGTGTAATTTCTAGTGGTATGATTAGATTGATCTCATTATGTGTAAAAAATTTACTTTAAGCTTCTAGCCAAATTTGGAATTTGTAAGCACTAAGATCAATTCCACCCCAATTTTTTGGCAAGTGGCACCTATAATTACACTAAATATATAGTACCAAATGTTAGCAAGAGACACTACAATTTTTTTTCAGGTTTTGTTGTTGATGGAAACCCCAGTCGATGATTGGATTTGCATGTTATCATTCACTCCTATATGTAGAAAGATTTAGGATAGTTCAGAAGAATAGAGCATCTAGCAATTTTTTGTTCTTTGAGTCTCATGCAGATTTTTTTGTTGTTATTTCAAGTTGTGGTTCTTATGGGAGGTTAATTAAAGTATTTCTTGTGTTATCAAAAAATCTCAGTGCCTCATACCAAGTTATGTGTAAGTATGGAGATCCAATTGGATATCTTTCTATTCATCAGTGTTTTGTGGCCGACTCAGTTGATATAACTTGTTGTGGATATTCGAGGAATGTTTATTCGAGTATTTTAGTGTTTGATCATTTTGTTTTGGGTCTAAGCTAAGTTGTGGATGACCATTATGGATGTGCATTAAATATTATTTATGATCTAAACTGACAATTGTGAATATTTCTAAGTTTTGTTGAAGCCAACTTGTTGCGACTAAATCCTTTGTTGCAAATATATATAAATGATCAATTATATAATTTTGGGTGTGCATAAGAGTGTTGAAGTGTGTTGTGGTCATCAAAAGGGTGATTGAGTGATTATGCATAGTTTCACTTGTGCATTAAATATTTTATAGTGTGAGTTTGTGCAAAGTAGAGCATAATTACATAATCCATCAGAAGGAAAGAAGATCAACTATTGAGCTTCACCAGAACTGTAATCAAGCATTTGTAGATGCTATTCTCTCAATTCATTCTCTTGGAGCTAATCCAAATCATTGTAAGGAAGTGAGCCTTTCTATTTTGAGCAGTGAGCTCTAGGTAGTGTGCCTGAATGCAAGTGCATTCCCATTTTGTAATCTTACTTTTGGGTATACTCAAATTATATTGTGGATTTTCCATCCACCGTGGTTTTTCCCCTAATAAGGTTTCCACATAAAAATCCTAGTGTTATGTTGTGATTATTTTCTTTTTTTTCATGAATATTTCTTTTGTTGAATGCTTAAGAGTGTTAAAGATTAGAATAATAAATTTATTTTTTTCTCAACACTGATTCACCCCCCCTCTCAGTGATTGCTTGTTTCCAACAATTGGTATCAGAGCTAGTTCCTTGAAAGAATTCCAATAGCTTGGGGAGATCTTGGAAGGTTATTTTCAATGGATACAAATAGTCTTCAACAATAACTTATGGTGGCCTTGGATGATCTTGACTAGTCAAATTCTGAGAATTGGGAATTATAAGAAAATCTTGAGAGTGCAGAGAAATTTATTCAATCATTGAAAGAAAAAATCAATGAATCAAGGAAGAAAAGAAAGGAATTGTGTGGTCAGCTTAAGCAAAAGAATAGAAGCCTAGAAGATGAACAACTCGGTCATGCCTTGAAGGAGAAAGTTCAAAAGAATGTGAAAATTTTTCCAAAGAAAATGTTTCCCTAAATCGTGAGATGGAATCCATCATGATGGAAATGACCAAGGAGATTGAAGATACAAAGAAGAATGAAGAAAATATTGCACAATCCTTGAAAGAAAAATCTAATCAATGCAGTCGATTGGAAAATGAACTAGAACAATCTAAAAATAATGAGGAAGTGCTTGAAAAATAACTTGATGATCTCATAAATGAGCGTATTGCAGCAAATGAGTACAAGGATAAATTCAAAGCAAGCTTGTCCAAACTTGATGAACTGATCAAAGGACACAGGATTGATGGTGACAAGCAAGGTCTTGGATATGAAGAAGGAGAAAGCTTCAGATGTGGACAAAGGAAATCTGGACAAGGGATATTCAGTCAAGGAAATTAGATGAATGGAGCTAGAAGAAGTCTAGTAAGACAACCAAATTCTCAAAGATTCAATGGCTACTATTTTTCTTGCAAAAAATTTGGACATATGGCCTTTCAATGTAGAAGCAGAATGAACACAAATGGACCATCATTCTCAGGTGAGTGCTTTAATTGTAATAAGTATGGTCATAAGTCAAGTGAATGCAAAGTTGTGATGAATAAATTTCATAGAGATATCAGATGTTATGCATGCAATAAACTTGGGCATATTGCTAACCAATGTAGATCAAGACAAACTCAGTAGAATAGTAGGATTGGATAGAGAAATGTTTTGTGTTACAACTACAACAAATTTGGCTACACTCCTAGATTCTATTGGAATAGAAGAGGTATGATAAAATAGAACATGCAACAAAATGTTAAGGGAAAAGGTAAAGTCACTACAAATGTAATCAAAGGAAAATGTAGAAGAAATGGGTGAATAAAAATCCCTCTGTTGAAGGAAATGTTCCCACACTAGAATTTGCATCTGGTAATTCCTCTGAGAATTAGTTTTAGACCTTTGGCTTAGGGGAGCTGTCAAGAAAATATCTTAAACCCTACTGATAATTGATACTGGAATGTGGACAAGTCCAATAAGTGCATTGATTCTTTTCAAATGTTTTTCAACCAATTGGAAGTAGTATTGTAGAGTTTTCGAGATCCAAAAAAAAATTATATCTATCTCAGTACATAGAAACAAGGTAACCAAATGAGTTAGGGTAAAAGCATTTATTGTGTCAAAAATGGTTAGTTGAGTGAATGATAAAAGAACATTTTCATCCTTCATTTGTCACTTTGCATTGTGGAGGAAAGTAGTCTAGAGAGCCTTGGAGTGAACTTTGTTGAATTGTGGAGAGATTCAAGCATGAAGAAGGTTTTGCAATCAAAATTTGATCCGATGGAAAGTTATTTATTGAAAATCTTGTAAATTTTTGAATTTGAAATCATGTCCACTCCTCTAGTAGTCAAAATCAAGGAAAAACCCTATCCAAAGTCCAAATGTTATCCTTATAAGTCTGTTGAGACTGATCCCCTAGGTGCGTTTTCATCTATACCATATGGAGTATTGCACACTGAAGATATTAGGGCTTATATACATGCCAATATTAAAGAATTAGGAAGCTATCAAATGATGAATTTGTATTCCCATCATATAATTGGAGAGTACTTTACTGTAAAGCTAGAATACAAAGCCCTAGAAGACAAGTTCACATAACTTGTAAAATTTCCAATATTTGAGGAAAATGAATGGGTGCAATATATTTCAAGCCATGTTCATGCCAAATTCATGTGGTTGAATGTGCCTTTTAAGATTATGAAAGAGGCTATAAGCACAGTCTTGGGACTGAATTCCACCGATAGACTTCTCATCTTGAAATCTACAAAGAATGAGAAGTTTACTGATGCAACAACTACACAATGGGATAGAAGGGAAATGACAATTGAAGACATTGTTGAAGTGGATCTAAAATTTGCATCAATGGTCATTGGCTACAAGATCTACCACTCAAGTTGGGATAATTTAGTATTTGGTATGACCATTTATGCAGCGTGTGAGATGGTTGAAGAAAATGTAGATTATGACTTGAGTGAGTTGCTAAGAAGTCAACTAATGGAGAATTTGGGTAAAATCAAGAAAGACAAGAAGAATACTTTCAAATATGGTAATTTTATATTATGTTTGTTCTTCTACTTCATGAATGAGGTTCTGAGTGTTGGAAGGGTTCATTGGAAAAATGATCAACCTGTAGTTGTGCAAATAAGAGATATACTGTTTCGAAGCGGTGATCGTCAGACTAGAAATACTGCTCTTTGGGGATACTTCAAAAGTTTTCAAAATATGATGCATGCTAGAGAAAGAATTCCCACCTCAATTGTGGAAATGTACAAAGACACAATCTGCTTCATGATATACATTGATCAATGACAAATGGAAGCTTTTTATCCCAAAACAATATGTATAATTCCCATGGGATAAGAAGTTGAGGAATTTTTTTTGAAGATGTATGTAAAAAAACTTGTTGAGCATGCCTCTAGACTTGACAGAAGAAAGGTTTGGAACCTATGCAGAAAAGAGCATGCAAGTCCATGATCAATTTCATAAGCCTAAGATAGTTAGAAGATTAAGGAAAGAAGTAGAAGTTTTTGCAGAAAGCATGGGCTTACCTGTAGAAGCTTTGAGAGAAGCAAGAATGAAGAGAGATGAGGCTGAAATAGCAAAAGAGTTAGCAAAAATAGAATCTTCTAGTCTAGGAGTATCTTCTGCCTGCACTAGATCTACCAGGAGTTCCTCATCCATGTCCACTCATGTAGCCAAGCCAGATCAAGACAAGGCTTTTGATAAAGGAAGAAAAACAAGAGCACAAGAACCTATGAAGCCATTTCAAAAGATGAGGAGACTAATATAGATGAGTATGTGATAGAAATGAAGGCTACTGACACTCAAGCTAAAAAGCTAACTAAGAGAAATTCTTCTGGTGAAGAAGCAAAGAAGAAGGAAAAGGTTGTCAAACCTAGTATGTCAGTTGAGGAAGCTGAGAATGTTGTTAAGGATGGAAACCTCAAGCCCCTCTGTGTATGGTATGGAATGTTTGAAAAATATGGTCAAAGAGTTCTTGAAGAAGCCACAATTAAAGATATGAATATTTTCAATAAATCTCTTATTGAAATTATATCTAGTTTGTGAAGAGTCTGTATGAAGTTTTGGAGTTGAGAAGATTAAGTGCAAGAATAGAAGAAGAGAATATGAGAAAAATAATTCTTGAAAATCTATGTCATGTCAATTGAGAAAATGAATTCACTCCTAGAAAATGTCAAAAAGGAATTCAAAAGAAAAATAAGGGTAAATAAACTTATGATCGGTGAAGCTGATGTTTTTCTTAGTGAAACCAAGAAAATTCTAAAAGCATTTATGTCAAAGAATAAGATTAATGTTGAAGAAGTGAATACTAAAAATGTTCTGGAAAATGAGGAAGTGAATACAAATGCTGAGGATTTTTAGATTCCTCATGATGTGGAAAATACAAAAAAACCTATGGAAACTGAAGTTCCTAAGGTTGTATTAGCTGAGGAGAAGGAGGTATAAAATGAAGAAGTTGAAGTGTCTAAAGGAAATTCAAAAATAGTCTCTAAAGAACCCAAGGTTGAAGAAGAAAAGGTTCAAGTTAAGGAAATCAGGTTGGAGGTAAGAGACACTAAAGAAGCAGTGAAGAAATCTCTGATGGAACAACAGGAAGAATTTGATCCTGAATTGGCTGAAGGCTCAATCAAACTATCCACTTTCTCCCCAATTCAGATGATGAAGGTTGCATCAATTGCACAAGCTAAGGCCAATGAGAAGATTATGAAATCTCACATTAAGGATAGTGAATTACAAAGTCTTGCATCTAGAGTTCTAGAAAAATTAATGCCTACTCAAGTTAAGGATCCATCTAGTTCCTCTTCCAGTGAGCTAAAGAAGCTCATAAATGCTACAAGTACTCACTTCGAATCCTTTGAAAAATCAGCTACGATTAAAGTGCAGATGGAGTTTAAGGAAAAGAGATTTGGTGGATTGAAAGAATTGATTGCAAAAGATAAAACTTTGTTAGCCACCTCAATGAGAAATATTCAAGATGCTCTATCTAAAGGTGGAAAATTGTATGATTAATTTTTTATTGTATCAAAATTCACTAAAGCCAATGAGAAGAAAGTGAAGGATCTTGAAAAAAAATTGGCTACCATCTCTAATGCCTTTGATCCATTAGTTGGTAATGTTGGTGAGCAAGAAGGCCAAGTAATATATTTTCTTGACAAAATAAGGAGTTTGAAGCATGAAAATGAGAGGATTGTAGGAAGAGAAAGTAAGCTCAGAGGACTAATTGGTCCAAACATTGAAATATTGGTAAATGATTTAAAAGAGGCCAAAGATGCTATGGAAGCTCGTGACCCAGTAAATCTTGAAACCGCAGAAACTCTGTCTTATTTTGTTTGTGGTCACATAACAATTCTAGAGAGTTTCAAAAGGGTTTGGGACATAAATTTGAGCGTGTTGAAGAGATATTTTCCAATTTATTTAAGTTACCAGATCATTCCTATAAAGTTTTGAAATTTTGTTATCTTTTTGGTTCCCCAATTTTTTCCATTGATGTCAAAGGGGGATAGTTGTACAATGAAAAATTATGAGTCATCTTAGGGGCAGTTACATTATATAATCTTAGGGGGATTTGCATTGTAGATCCTCTTGAAGTTTTGAAGTGGCAGTGTAGTTCTTAGTGGTACTAATCTGACACTTAGTCATTTTTCACTAAGTGTTGCCATCAATTCCAAAGGGAGAGATTATTGGCAAGAGACACTGCATATTTTTTTCAAGTGTTGTCATTGATGGAAAGCCCAGTCATTGATTGGATCTAGATGTTATCATTCACTCCTATCGGTAAACAGATTCAGGATAGTCCAAAAGAATAGAGCATCTAACAGTTTTGTGTTCTTTAAGTCTCATGCAGATTTTTTGTTGCTATTTCAATTTTTGGATCTTATGGGAGGTTATTTAATGTATTTCTTGTGTTATCAAAAAATCTCAATGCCTTGTACCAAGTTATGTGTAAGTATGGAGATCTAGTTGGATATCTTTCTGTTCATCAGTGTTTTGTGGCCGACTCAGTTGATATATCATGTTGCGGATATTCAAGGAATGTTTATTCGAGTATTTTAGTGTTTGATCATTTTGTTTTGTGTCCAAAATAAGTTGTGGATGACTATTATGGATGTGCATTAAATATTATTTATGATCTAAGTTGACAGTAGTGAATATTTCTAATTTTTATTGAAGCCAACTTATTTGACTAAATCCTTTGTTGCAGATATATATAAATGATCAACTATATCATTTTGGGTGTGCATAAGAGTGTTGAAGTGTGTTGTTATCATCAAAAGGGTGATTGAGTGATTATTCACAATTTTACTTTTGCATTAAATATTTTATAGTGTGAGTTTGTGCAAAGTAGAGCAGAATTGCAAAATCAGTCAGAAGGACAAAAGATCGACTACTGAGCTTAACTAGAACTATAATCAAGTATTTGTAGATGTAAAAGCAAAAAGTGAATATATTTTGGGAGTAATTGGTTGTAGTTGTGATATTAACCCATAAATGTTCATTGATGGTATTGACATCCCTCATGACCTTATGACCAAACTATGGGAGATTTGTGGAGAATAAAATGAACCTCCATTACCTAAGGATCGTGTTGTGGATTATATTGACTAATTGATGATAAAAAACTATAGTTATTGCTAATTGGGAAAGGTATGGTTGTTTTGATGACATAGAAAATTTTCCTTTTCCTTCTCCCAAAACTTTTATTGAGACTTCAACTTCTATTTTGACTAATCCAGATTTAGAGGGTTCATCTTCATCTATCATTCAACATCTTAAGGTTGAGGAATCTTGTAATCTAGCATTGGTGGACTAAATTAGTGTTCTTACTTCATCACATGTTTAGGACACAATGGGGGATTATAAGTTTAGTCAAAGTGAATGCACTAAGATCTCATCTTCTTTATCTCCTATTGTAGTTAAGGACGCTTTTGTTTCTATAATTTCAGCTCCCTATGATTTGATTGAATAGGACATACATCATCTTCCAGATATGGCTACATGGGATGAATACTTTATAGAAATTGCTTGTATGTTTTGTGAGACCAAAATTTCATATTTGGGAGACATCATTGATTACATTCATCTTCTCCTTGATAGAGATGATACTTATTGAGTTGTTATGAGGGAACACTTTAAACCTCTTGTTCATTATCTACATGATCATCCTTGGTATTTTTACATGAGTGTGGATTCTTTTGGAAACATTTGGAGAAGGATTATTAGTCTTTAGATGAGGTATCTTTGTCTTTAGATTGTGTTCTACAACCATTTATAAGATATTTTGGATTGTCTTCTTCAATAATGTGGCCTAGAATTCCTATTTTCAGGACACCTTTCAACATCAAAATGAAGAGACTTGAGCATTCTTCAAAGACATCTATCATCTTTATTCTACTCACATCTTCCTTTTAGGAATGGGAAGATATCCTACATATCATCTTGGTTTTGTTTATTCCTAAGGGGAGTAACATTGTTAGACAGAAATAAGCCTATCATAGAGGGGGAATCTAAATTGATTGTTGACTTTCTTAAAGTTCGGGTTGAGCCCCACTAGAAGATCAAGAAATTGATCCAAGACTCAAAACATGTGATTAATTCTCTAGATAGGCACTCCCTGCTTCATATTTATAGAGACAGAAATACAACTGCGGACTGAGTTACAAATATGGGACTCTCAAATTCTCAAGGGCTTTTTTGGAAGTATAAAAATATTTTGCTTCAAATTAAAGATTAGATTTCTAAGGATCGACTTGGATGGGTTTGATCTACTCATGAATATGAGGCTTTAATTAACACTAGCTATGGGGATGTTCACTAGCTTGAGGGTAAAGTTAATTTTTAGATTTTCCCACCCCTTTTTGAATTTAATTTGTCTAGCTCATGTGGTGACATGTAAAAGAAGTAATAGAATGGTGGCCAACAAAATGGTTTTGTTGATGTCAGATCGCTTGTCTTTTAACCATGTGCTTGTACATGGTTTGGAGGATAATTAAGTGTCAAATGATTAAGAAATATAGCAATAAGGGAAAGGTTCCCCCTAATCAAAATTCCCCTAATGATCCTATGATCTTGGAAAAGACTTGGAATGATGAAAAGGTAAGTTTTAATGGGACTTACCTTTATTATATTATTTCCCTTAAGGGAAATCATTGAACTTAAATTTAGTATAATGTGGGGGGTCTATTTTAAAAGGCCTTTGATTCAATTTCTACCATCATTAGGGCCTTGATACTTATTTTAATCATGTTTTGGGGGTTATGGAGTACTCTTATAAAGGTTTCTCACATATTTCTCAAGCCTCCTACTGTCAATTGTCATTTCAAAAGACCCTCAAGCTGCAAATGGATATTAATATTTGTTATTATTATTATTATTAATAGAGGCACCTTTAGTCACATAGATTTTTGGTGTTGGCCTAAGATCATGGATATCCAGCCTAAGATTTATCTAGATTTGAATCATGAAAAGACCTTAATTAAATATTTTGATAGAACTTTCCAAAATAATGGTGGTTTTGGAAAAGGTTTTTAGTGGACGTTAGTGCCTCTAAATTTTCCCTAAATGATTGTGTGTTATATTATTCCATGGATATCTAACCCCACTCTCACTATTGCTATTGAGGTTGAAGATAAAATTTAATATTTTTGTAATATCTTAGTAAAATCATGGGGGGTCTAAGGAAGCAGTGTGAGCCACTCTCTTGTGTGCCTTTATGCCATAATGTTGAGCTCTAGAGGCTCTTTCAAAATGTTGGTATGACCCCATTCTTCATGGCAATGAGGGGTTATAATGTTGATATTACTATGAAATTCTACAATTCCTTTCATGAAGATAAAATGAAAACTTGAAGCATAGTGTTTGCAGTGACCCCTAAATCGATGGAAAAGGAAAATGGCTTGGGGTGTAGTGGTCTGAAGGTGGTGAAAATTATCAATGGAAACTATCAAATATTCATTGATAGTTTCATCAAAGGGGGTGAGAAGCTCCAGCATTTCTAGAATGGATATGATAGAGAAAGGCCCCATGCTCCTTATGGGGTGGTCAACGTGCACATCATGAAATACTTCACACTAGAAGGAGGGTACACAACTATTCATGGTTATCACTTCCCTTTTCTCAATCACATTAGGAGGAATGAGAAGATAAATATTCCCATTTTTTGGCTCTCTTCTCTATAGTGTAAGGCCAAAGGGGCTTCACCACCCCTTCACCAGGGCCTTCTTCAATTTCTTTACAATTATGTTTCTACTACTACACCCCTACTTGTCCCCTCTTTGGAAACTAAGCCCCATGTAAAAAATCAAATTAACCAACCAGACCATCACCCTCACCCTAATCCTAGTAAAAATCACAATGAGGGTACCTCTCTGACTAAGTCTCCCCTTTCAAAACCTCCAAGTGAACCCTTTATGTTAAAACAATCTTCCATTAAAGTACTCTAAATAAAAGGGGACCTTATTGTCTTAGCTGTGAAAAGAAAGAAGAGTATTGGTAACCCTTCTAGTAATCCTACAGGTGTTAAGAGAATAAGCCATGACAACACTAAACCTAAAATTGTGAAAAAATTTAGAATTGAAATATGGGATGAGGAAGAACATGGAAATGTAAATGATTCAAGTAGTGGAAAAGGTGAAGGAGGTTGGTAAGGTTGGTAGGTCAATCTACCAAAGGAAAAAAATTAAGATTTGAAAAACTTGATGATAATGCCTCAGATGATAAGCCTCCCCTAGACCTAAGTAAGAAGTAAATTTTTGTGATTCTAGGTGATGAGCTAGAGGACTCCATTAGCTATGAAGAAGAAGAAGAGGATGAGGGTGTTGGTATAGAGGTGGTGCAAGATTTAGAGGATACTAAGGATGAAGGTGAGAAATAGACTGCAAAATAATTCAAAGAGGTGATAATGAAAGCCACAGAAGATTTAAGTGGACATGCAATGGAGGAATATGAAGAGGAAATGCAACTAGATAACATGTCCTTTGACTTCTATGTGACTCAATTCCATGAGCTTCAAGAAAAATTTAACAGAATGGACAAGGTGTTTAATAGGCTAACTTATGTCACTTTGGGTATAATGAGAAGAGCAATATTTGTAATGGTTAATGGTATGGATAAAGAAAGGAAAGGACATAGGAGGAAGAGTTCCTCAGAGGAAGAGAAGATGCAACTAAAGGATAGAACAACTAAGGAGATGGAATAGTGGAGTGAGGAGATAGAACAACTTATCACAAAGTGGGAATTGATCTATAGTCCCATAAATTAGTTAGGTTTTTCCAAATATCTAGTTTTCAGCCTATGTGCCTTGGTACTTTTTAGGTCTACGAGCCCTTATGTTTATTATGGTTAAATTTTTTCTATATGTTTTTAGAATTTTAATGCTCTCCTATTGATGGTGTCCTTTTCCTGTTTTGGCTAATGTTGGGTCTTAGTTTTGGTGTTTGGTGTTAGTCTATTTTTTGGTCTTCTTGTTCTATTGGTGTTTTTCTACTAGTATTTTGGCCTATTATTTGTTTTCTATCCAAGTTCAAGATCTTTTTCCCCTACTTTTTTAATCAAAAACATTTTTGATAGTCTTGGATCATCTTCAGCATTTTGTGTCGAGCATTTACCATATTTATAAGAGACACTATATTGAGAGGTGGCTAGATGTTCTCTCTTCCTCTCTCATATAGGGGGATTTTTCCTTGCATGGGAATTTTTCCTCTCATTCATCATTGAGAGAATTTTTTTATTTCATCTCTCTTCTAGGGAAGAGTTTTGTCCCACTATTTTTTCTCCTTTTCTCTATTTGTGAGAGATTTCATTGCATATGTACATGGATACCTAACATTGCCTCATAATCAGGACCCATCTTTACATCTTTGTATAACATATTCCCTATGTTTTACTTAATAGGGGTATTTGTGTAAATATGTTTACCTGATTATTTAATTAGTAGGTCATATTTACATGTTAAGTCCACTTAGGTCCTTAGAGACAATATTTCTAGATAGTGTTAGTTGTCACTAGATCTTATCTTATTTTTTGAAATTTAATGCTTGTCTCCTAATTCATTTAATATTTTTTGAGGTAGTTATCTCATTGTACAAGATTAAGACACATGCCAATATCTTTTCTAATCTTATCAAACAACTTTCCTTTATAAGCAAGGCATCATATGTATATTTCTCCATTCAATTTGGGAATCTTGCATCCATAATCATAGCATGATATTTCTATCATTTTTCTTTTGTGAAAGTTTATTTTGTCTTGCAAGTGATCCTAGCATGTTGAGGAGTTCACCATTAACTCCTACATAAACTACTCAATATAATCAGAGTTAAGGATTTATTTACCTTTTTATCACCATGATTTTTATTGGGAAAGATGAGATCATATGACATATATTATCCAAGTTTATTAATTTATTTAACCAGAAAATTTGATTATATTCAATAATTTTAAAATTAGAAGGTTCATAATTCATGATTTTAAATAAAATGATGATTCACAATTATCACTATAAAAAGTATTTTAAACCACAATTATTTACTACCATATCAAGGACTATGAAAACTTAATTAGATAATAGATCTAACATCAAAGATAAAAGAAATACAAATTAGTATCATACTGATCTAGCCATTGATCTTCTAAAATGTATCAATTCTATTAACATCATGTCTATAACTATTAAAAAAAATATTTTAACAACTATACTATTATAGCTAGTTACCAAAATGATATCTACACAAAGCTATTGATTAACAATAAATAACTCATGGCTCGTTTCAAATAACTCTTAGTCTAGAATCAAACTAAAGAGATGGTGAAGGAATATCCTCAAGTGTAGATGATGGTGAAGAAGGTTTAGGTGACAACAAAAGTGTTAGCCCCATTTTTCAATTATAATTTACTTTTCACCTTATTCTAAATGCATTGATGATTTGCGTGATTATGAAACTTTGAAATATGAAAGCTATGATGAATTATATGTGATTTAATAGTTATATGCATTTAATGGAAATATTGATGAATATGTAATGATATGAATGTGACAAAAATGTTATGGCTAACAATGTGTTTCTTTTTCTAAGTGGATATGTAGGAAGCACTTCACACCCTCTAGAGGGAGAGGGGGACTATTACCCAGGAGAAGGTTATGGATAAGGAATAAATAGTAAAGCCATCTGAGTTCATTTTTTGTTCATAGGTCGGGTTTTGGATACTTTCAAAAATGAGTAAGTTTGATTCTAAGTTATGTCTCTTGGTTATGTTAACGTAAGTTGAGTCAAGATTGGTTTCCTTATAGAAAGCTATAAGATCATAAGTATTTAATTATTAACATTTTAATCATTCACATTATTATTATCAAAATTGAATTAGTATTGATTTTTTTGTTATGATATTTGTATATATAAAAATGTTTGTGTATATATTATGGTATAGTTTTATGCATTATGATCAAATAGTTTGATCATTTTGATATGAATATATATAAGGTACATGTATAAATATGTACACACGCACACACACACACACACACACACACACATATATATATATATATATTTATATGTAAAGGTAGATGAGCATGTGTATATACGATTCAATGATAATCGATAATAGATATATATATATATACTCATGTGTATAGATACATATGTATATAGGTATTTATATATATATGAATAGATACATTCAAATATAATAAGTATTTATCTTGTCTTTTAAAAATTGTAAAGAAAAGGTAATAAGAATTATATCTCTTCAAAATACAAAGCCTCAATTGAAGGCTTAATGATATTTGACATGTTCTTGAGGCTTGAAAAGCAATAATTATAGACCTCTCTAGAAGGGCCCATGATATCTAGATGATAGCTTTTTGAAATACAAATTAATTTCAAGTTAATAAACCATGTAGTGGCTGTAACAAAAGTATCTATTAAGGTGTTGAAAAGTTTAACAAATTGAGCATGGTTTGAGGCATGAACCTTAATGGTAATAGTTTCTTTAATAAATCCTTAAAATCTAAATTTTAATAGCAACATGTGCATGTCTCACATGCCAAATAATAGGAAATTTGAAAAAAAAAAAATGAATGTTAATAGTCACAAAGTGGCATATGGATTGTAGTTATGAAGTATTTATAAATAACTTTGAAAAGTCTTTGGTCGACCCCTTTGAAATGGGAAACTAAGTCAACTTGTTGAATTTTTTTCAAGTAAAATTAGTAGTTAAAAGAGGTTTTAAGTGCCTATTCTTGAGGCAATTTCATCACTCCATTAGTGAGATTTTCTAGCCACTTAGTGACAAATAATTACAAATATAAGCAGACTCCATTGAGTCCATGGAGGTATAATTTTAATGTGGGAGTTTAATCAATTTTTAGAGAGTTTTTTTAAATGTTTCAATAGCCTTCTATAGGCATGGGGAGAAGATTCATTAAATCCCTTAAATATGTATTTTAAATGATTCTAAATTGTAAATGAATCATTACTTTTTAAAGAGTAGTTCAAGGCTCTTAAAGAGGCAGTTATCAAACTAAATTTGGTTTTTAATGTTGCATAAATGTGATGCCATAATTGGAAGTAGTGGGAAGCATGGAAGGAGTATATTTTTTATAAAAACTAGAAGCTAGTACATTTTTTTTTGGTTGCTAGGCATAGTAAAATAGGTGTAGTATTTTTTTGTTTATTATTCTTAAACCTTTATAGTTTGAATATTAGTTTTAAAATAGTGCTAGCAACATAAAGAGGTTTGATAATATTTTCTAAGAAAGTGAATAGCAATACCAAAAGTGGAGGATAGAGCATTGGAAAGCTAGATGTCTCAAGAGGTATCTTTTTGCAGTTGATAGTTGGAACTACATGAATGTTCTATTTATTTTTCTAAATTAGTTATATTATATAGTGTCAAAAATTGTACTCCCTTATTGGAGAGAGTACAATTTCACCCTTAGTTTGGACCTATTTTAGCACCCTTGCATTTATTCCCTTTAAATCATCATCAATCACCCTCTAAGACCATTTAATAAAAATCCCAAGGCTTATTTCAACTAAAATCTTGACAAATTCTACAAACACATTTAATTTTATAACACCCTAACATTGTCCCAGCCTAAAAAACTAGGGTGGGACTCATACGCCACCTTGGGTGTATGAGTCCCCCTAGGTGGGACCCATATGCCACCTTAGGCATATAAGTCCCTCTAGGTGAGACCCATACACCACCTTGGGCATATGAATCCCCCTAGGTGGTACCCATACGCCACCTTGGGCATATGAGTCCCCCTAGGTGGGACCCATATGCCACCTTGGGTGTATGAGTCTTGTTTGGCCCCTTTTTAGGGTTTGAGGGAAATCAAGGTTTTTAATTCAATTTTTTTGGAAAATGTCAACATCGTGGATCTAATAAATGGTAAATTAGATAGGATTCCTACAAAACTAAGGTTTTGAATCATTATTTCACCTAGAATGTTCAAGAAAGAGAGTCTCACCTAAATTTATAGCTTTCAAGAGAGATTTTCTAGCATTCAAGAGTAAGGAGTAAGCAGGGTTGCATTCTTGGAGTAGTATTATAGTTTTTTTGCAAGTCTTCAAGCTCACTTTAATTTCAAGATCAAGAATTGTTAAAGATTGATGATGGTTTCCTATGGAGAATCATGATGGATTCTAGGTTGGGGAGATGCAACTAGCCATTGAACCAAGCCTAATGACTTTTTTTGTAAGTGATTGCATCTTTCATTATCATTCTACTTTCTAACTAAAAGAAGGTGCATGCATTCTTATGGATTATTAGCATGATTGAAGATCTCCCAAAGTGATTCATCATCATTTTTATGTTTCATTTATGTATCCTATTCTTGCACATTAGAGTAGGTTTTTGTTGCATCTTAGATATCTTAATCTCAGACACACTTAAGATTAGGAAATTCACACACATTTCCATTTCAAATCTACATTTTCTATCAAGGTTTAATTACTAACTAGGGATTTGACCGAGGTAAACCCCCCATAAGAAAATCAACACAATATTTTTTTTTATAGATTTTTAATAGGTTCAGATCTAGAAGTGAAGTTTAAGTGATATAGGAAGGAAGTACAGAGATAGGGGAATGATTTTAGATATTAATCTATTAGAAAGAAGTATTAGGACTAAATCAACATGTTGGACTTATGACTCCCAATATATCCATTTTCACCATTTTTCTGTAGATCCTACTTTTCCAATAGAATATTCTAGATTCTACCCAAATTTGAGTAATAGGACTAAATCACCCAATCTAGCATATGAGACCCAACAAGCTTCACATAGTATATTTTCAATATTTTAGACCTAGTTTTTACCTCTCTAATCGTCCAGGTGCTTCTCTATTCATCCTTAGTTTATCATTCTAATTTTAAGGTTCATATCCTAAGTCACATAGTTAGATTTTCATATTGCTTTCATTTCCTTCTTTCTAAGCATTTGCTTAGTGGTGAACCCCCTTTTTAATCACACCTAAGGAAACCTCCCTAGTATTCCTTCCCTCAATTGAATCATTGGGTTGAAGCCTATAGGGTTTCCTTTAATGAACTAGAGTGAAATAGGTCCTAAACCCTTTGTTTCATCTCCTAAAAGGTGGAACCCTATTTCCTTTGGTTCATTTTGGTGAACCTAACCTTTGGACACTTGCATTTCTGATTTGGAGTACATTATAGTCCTAGATCTAGGTTAACTTTGCATTAGTTGAATTTCATGTAGGACTCATAAATATTGCATTAGTGAAAAGTGCATATAGGTTGCATTTTTGCATCTTGCATCATTGAATTTCATTTGAAATATGTCCTTAAAAATAGTCATTTGATCATACAATCTAGAAACCTTACAAAAAACTTAGAATTTGTTGAATTTGGTGTAAAAACCCTAATCCGGGACTCATGCACCCACTTGGGAAATTTAGTCCCTATATAAGTGGTTTTTCCAAATTTTTGGGAATTCTATGTTGATTACTTTTTAGCATTTGAACCTTACAAAAACCCTAACTAGGACTCATTCTCCCCTTTAGGTGATTTTTTCCTATATCAGACCTAAACTTGCATTTTACAACATTAAAAACTTTGTTTCTATGTTTTTGTTTGTTGTTATTACATATCTATTTTAGTGTACCGAGTTTTTGTTTCATTCATTGCATTAGATATAGCTTAACTTAGTTTCATTTCAAGTACATGTTTCAATTATGGATAGAATTATATTACTTCACTCTTTTTCTCATTTCTAGAATTAGTTCATAGTTTGATCGGATTAGATTACATTTGGAATTCAATAGGGAAAAAAAGGACTAAAAAGCATCAAAACTAAAACAACCATAAACTGATGAACCCCTTGGACAAAGCATAGTTATTTAAGTATATCAAATCTCTCTTCCCAAGTTAACCTAACCTTCAAGCCTTTTAGTAGTGATGAATTTGACATGTTAGATGAAGCCCTTGAGGATTTCATCTCATAAGGTTCATCCACTAAGGCTTGTTATAACAAACCACAACAAAGAGAAGTAAATGTTGTCCAACCTCAACTCATCCTTTACCCACCTTCACACCAACCTCAAACTCAAAACAAACCCGTTCTCATCCTTGAATCACCTAAGAATAATGTTTCACAAAAATAAAGTTATGCAATACACAACTGAGACAAACAACTTCAACATCTCTCCCTTTTCCTCAAACCATCTTTCCTAGTGCGCCTCATTTACATTCACATAGTGGGAAGGAGTGTGATATTTTTCAACAACTTAAGAATACTCTCACAAATATATCCCTATGGGATCTAATTCAAACTTAACCTAGCTATCATACTATGATTCAAACAGCCTTGCAATAAGTTGTGGTTCCCTCTAGTGCAAATCCAAGTGATGTAGCAGCTCTAATTCAAGGAATGAATGCAGTTAACATTGGAATTATCTTTCATCAAAATGAGATACCTCCCTTGGAAGTGAGAAAGAAAAATGGTTCCTTCATGATAATAGATAAATTCAATAGAATAGGAATAAAGTGAACCCTTATTGATAATGGCTCATCTCTTAACATGTGTAGTGTAATGCTTTCGGATAAACTCGATGGGGATAAGTCAAGAATGGAACCTAATTCCTTATAAATTTGATTATTTAAAAATGTAGGAAATCAACCACTTGGTGTGATCACCTTTCCTATTATAGTTGGAAATACCACATTACAAACTCCTATTCACGTTATTCCTCTTGATCTTTCATACAATATTCTTTTAGGAATACCTCGGATTCATGAGATGCATGTAGTTCCTTTGACTCTAAGTATCATGAAGTACATATACAACAATAAATTGTACCAAATAGAGATAGATACCAATCTTGAAAGTTGCTTACAAACTGAAAAAGGAATGATAAGTCCTCTAAACACATTAATTTCAACTTCAAGGATAGAACCTATAAAAGGAGAGAAACAAGAGATGGACAAAGTGTTGAAGTTATTGGAAGATGATTGGGGCTCCTTAGACTTCACACCTTCATTCATCAGAGAATATAAAATCACAACAAAATAAACCAAAAATCTAAAGCAACTAGTGGTAATGTAATGTAGAATTCAAAAGAAAACTCACAAGCATCTACTTCATCTATTTTAGAAGAAGACACAAGTTATACAAAAAACTTCGATGAGATAGACTAAAAACAACCACCAAACTTGAAAGAAATGTCTAGAAAAATTATGGAAAAGGTTATGAGATTATGAAAAAACTTGGCTATAGTGGAAAAGGATGTGGAAGGAAAGAGCAAGGAATCTGTGTTCCTATAGAGCATAACACACAAGAGACTAAAATTGGTTTGGTATATTGTCCTTCTAAGATAGTGCAAGCAATGAAAAGACCCTAACTAAACATCAATATTTTCATGTGTAACCCTAATAAAACAACTCTCACTCTAAATTATCCTAAATTGATTGATACAACTTGTGAAAAATCATTGGAATACTTTGAATATGAGAAGCACTAAAAGAAATTTTAGGAGTTTATGACAAGCCATTTACTTCTCTTGAAAAGAAATGGGTTACATTTTCTATGGTTAGTGTTAAACAAGAAGACCAAGAGAAGGAAAGTAATGAGAATGATAAGGAAAATGAAGAATATAATCCTAAAATTCCAAAACAAATTGTACTTCCTTTGGGAGATGTGATAAACCTACTGATAGATATCTCTAACGAGGAGAAAGTGTTTAAAATAGGAAATTTCCTTGATGAAGATGAACAAGAGGACCATGCAGCTTTGCTTCATGAATTTCTTGAGATTTTTTATTGGACTTATTTGGATATGCCATGAATTGATGCTAAGATAGTGACACACAACATAGTCCTTACAAAAGATGCTAAAATAATGAGACAAAAGATATGAAAGATGAATCCTAAGATAGCCTTCTTAGTTAAGGCCGAAATAGAGAAAATCCTTGAAGCTGATTTTATACAACCTATTGATTATTCTCCTTGGATCTCGAACATTTTTGTAGTGGAAAAACTTGATAATCATATTAGGATGTGTACAAACTTTCGTGATTTAAATAAATTTTCTTTAAAATATAATTTTCCCCTTCCTAATATTGACATCATAGTGGATTTGACTTTGGGATGTGCTTTGTTTTCATTCTTGGATGGATTTTCTAGATATAATAAAAAAATTATCAACCCTCGAGATCAATACAAAAAAACATTTATTATAGCTTGGGGAATGTTTTGTTGGGTAGTCATGCCTTTTGGATTGAAGAATATACACACAACATATAAGTGATCTATGACATTGATATTTCATGATTACATACACAATATTTTGGAAGATTATGTTGATGATATTCTAGCCAAATACTTAACTAGACAAGACCATGTGAATATCCTTGGAATTTTTTTTAAAGAATGCAAAAATATAACATGGGATTGAACCAAAAAAAGTGTTTCTTTGGTGTAGATAGTGGAAAGCTTTTAGGTTTTATCATACCTCATAGAGACATTGAGGTGGTAATATAGCTAATATGCCACCTCCTAGAAACATTTCTAAATTTTGGACTTTACAAGGAAGAATTTAGGCTATCCATCATTTTGTAGCATCCTTTACAGATCAAACATTACCCTTTATGCAACTCCTTAACAAAGAGGTTCATTTTAATTGGAATATGGATTGTAAATAGGCTTTTCAAAGTTTGAAATATTATCTTGATAATCCACCCATTTTATAACTTTATATATAAGACAAACCATTTATCCTTTATACAACAGCATCAACCCATGCTCTTAGAGCATTGTTGGCTCAACAAGATGAAAGTGGTAAATAATGGCCTATTTATTACATTAGCCAAACTTTGATTGATTATGAGACATGATACACAATGATAGAAAATAATTTTTTGGCTCTTGTGTTCACTACTAGTAAATTGAGACATTATTTATTGAATGCTAAAATCCATCTGATGACAAAATTTGATCTTTTAAAACACCTTTTTGCTAAAATAGATTTATCAGGATGCTTAGCTAAGTGGGTTATGTTGTTAGATGAGTTTGATCTTATATTTATCTTTCAAAAAGAAATCAAAGGACAAGCCTTGACCGACCAATTAGCTAATGCTCCCTCTCCCCTAGCATTACCTAACATAGACTCATTCCTAGATGATAATGTGGATGATAGAAACTAATACACGGGAGTTATATTTTGATGGCTCTAAGTGTATAATTGGCCTCAGATCATGGGTTATACTAATCTTTCCTACAAGATATCATATTCCCTTGTATTACCACTTAAACTTCCTATGCACAAACAACACAGCTAAGTATGAGGCTTTAATTACTAGAATACATGTTGCTTTAATTCTAGGAGCTTGGAATATTAAGATATTTGGTGAATCACAATTAATCATTAAATAAATAAATGCATCATATCAAGAAAAGCATGAAAAATTATCAAAATATAAGGATATCACAATGAACCTCTTAGATAGCTTTGATTCATATACCATTGATAATATCCCATGAAAAGATAATTAGCATGCAAATGCAAAGAAAAGTGTGACTTCCCTTGCATCTCCTCAACATCATTCAAAATATTTCACATTCATTGTCCATACAATTATGCGACCATCAATAGAAGGTAAGGTCAAAGAAGTGCTATCAACCACCATGGAAAGCTCTAGTGAGTGGTATATACCAATATTTAATTATTTGAAAGGAGGTACCTTTCATGAGCTAAAAACTAAGAATATTTGAGCTCCCCTTCAAAAACTTGCATCTAGATATATAATCCTTGTCAACATTTTATATAGAAGGTCCTTTGATGGTCTTTTTCTTAGATGCTTTAAACAATCCAAAATCTATATAACACTTGCAGAAGCTCATGTAGGTGCTTTTGGATGTCATTTTGAAGGAAGATCATTAGTTAAAAAGCTAATCCACATAGGATACTAGTGGAGACATATGGAACAAGATTTCCTTGAATATGTTAAGAAATGTCACAAATGTAAAGAACATAGCAATTTGATTCATGCTCCTACTTCTGAGCTTCGTGCCTAGGTTCTTGTAGACATGGAAAATATGTTGACACACTTTGATCCTAGTTACTAACACCATTTCATCCCAAATCATCTTCTTAACTAATAATCACTCTTTGTCCCTTAATTAAATAAATCAATATTTATCTGATTAAGTCATTCTCTCTCATTAATTAAATAAATCAATGTTATTTAATTAATCCCCTGATCTCTATTTAATTAAATAATCCATTTTTATTTAATTAAATCTCTAAATTCATCTTATTAAATTAAATAAATTAAACCTTTTTTAATTTAATCTAACATCATCCTCTTTAATTAAATAAATCAAAATCCTTTTATTTAATTAAATCTAAATCACATTCTTCTCAACTTTGATTTAAATCAACCCAAAAATCTAAATCAAATAGTCACATCATCTAATCCCTTATTAAATTAGTTAAACCCTGATTAGTTTAATCCTAATCATCTAATTTTCTCTAGATTTTTCCACTTGCACATGAAAATACATTTAATGGATTTATTAAATCCCTATTTTCTTTCAACTTGGCATCTTTAGGAGAATATTCCTCCAAGTTTTGAAAATCCCTCCAAGTGGATTTGTCCTTCCAACAAGACATTCATTCCCTCTTACATTTCCTTGTGCATTGAGCCAAATGGCATTTAATTCATTATTTTTCCCTCTAACATGTCATTTCATAATTTTCAAATTTAACCTAATAACATTTATTGTGCACATTCATCAAAATGTGTTCAAGCTTCCTCCATTCACATCTTGACAAGTGGTACTTTCCCATTGGATATTGACTGATCCCACATTCCTCCATCTTGTCTTTCTATAAATAAGAGGCTTCTCTCCTTATTTTGATCATGCACAATTTGAGTAAGTCTACTATACTCAATTTCATCCTCAAGCATATCTATTTTCATCTTATCAAGGTCTTAGCTAGGTTATGTAGATTTTTTATCATGGAGCTCAATTGAATCTTCAACAAAGTGGATCACTCATCAACATTGCATCATTGGAGTTGGTAAAGGGCCAATTTTCACATCAAATTGGCACCAATTCCCCCATGGGATTGAGAGTTTGCATCTTAAAATAGGATTTCATTGTTTTCTTAGTTCATTTTCTTAAATTCCTTTTCTATTTGAGTTTTGCAAATGAATTTTATGGGGAATCTTGATTCTCACTTGCATTTGATCTAACATTGTGTTGGTTTGTTGTGTTTGTGTAGGTCTAGGATTGGGGTTCTACATTTGGCACTAGAAGGAGGGTAGGTCTCAAGGTTTAATCACATTTTTTAACAAAATTTAGCACCTTTTTTGTGTTTTTTGGTGTCTACAGGAAATTGCATCGCTATCAGTCCAGTGACACCATATACCACCACTATCATCCCAGCGACACCATACAACTATGCTATAAACTCCAAACACCATCACTCGAACGTTCCTGCCAAGAAATTCAAAATTATAAACTGTGAGGTGGGACCTATTCTTGAGCACTGGATTTTTCAAACTTCAAATAGCACTACTGATAAAAAAATTGCATCGCTATCACAGTCTTTTTCCTACTACATAGCGTCACTTGCAGGCCTAGTGGTGCTATACAATGTCGTCGATTTCCTCAAATTGCACTGCACATGTGGGTTACGTCACTAGGGTGGAGTAAAAGATCAAGTTTGAATTTTTTTCGACATGTTCTTTTTTAGCTATTGATCATTTGGGAGTTTTAACTTGTTTTTTGTCTCTAGTTTTCTTGAATTGATCAATTTGTAGGTGGAAACAAGGAAGAAGTGAAGAGGAGTTCATTTACCCATTGTATCAAGTGTCTTTAGACACTCTTCTTTTGGAAGCAATTATAATTCCAAAATTTTAAGGATTTTACCTCTTCAAGCTCTTAGGGCTCACTAATTTTCAATTTGGGTTTAAAACGAATAAGGAAAAAGGGATTAAAAAGAACTTTAGGAAAATCTACTAGATTTTTTTTAAGGTTAACAATTGAACAATCAAAATCTCACACTTCCTTTGGTGCTTAAAAAGAAGTCACTCTTGTTTTGAAAGAATAAAATGAACATGTGTTTCTTTGTTTTGTAATAACTTACTCAAAATAATATCATCAAAAGACGTATGTGCTTCTCTCGTACCTCACGGTGATTTTGAGAATTAAAAGGATTTTGGTGACATTAAGTTGTGTAAGTGATTGCTTACACACTTCAATTTTTTATTAAAAAAATTGAAAAAATCTTGTGAGTGTGAGTGGAACATATCTCGTGTGTTCTCTCTTTGTTTCTCAACAAAGATCAATCAAATTATGGATATGTTTGCTTGCTTTTATTTATCTTAGAGGGCCTACCTTGTGGGAAAAATTAATCACCTAAGGGAACGACCCAACTAGGAACATGCTAAAACCAAGCGACTTCCAACCAATATATAAGTGTGGGTACTTGAGGAAAGGAAAGTATCACAAGGATTATTTCAATGAGAAGGGAAATAATGGTCTCTCACCACATGGATGGTCCCCCATGAAGGTAATTCCTGCATTAAAACCCTTGTTTATAAAAGGCCAAAATCCTTGATCTATTTGTTGGTGCAAGAACGATCGTTCTAAAGCCAGCCCACAATTTTATGGCTTTTAGTATAAATGGAAAGTATGTCATGGGAGATTCATGGGTATTGATGCTTGGATGACCCAAGAAGCAAGTGCACTATAAAGGGGAGCATGTGTGGTCAATCATCTAACCATTCACTAAAAGTATGTGTAGCTAGACTTGTCCAAGTAGGGATTCAACAAATACAGTCTTTCATATCCATAGGGTTTTGCATGTTCTTGGAAACAAAACACTTGGTTGATCATAAAAATTTGGAAAACAAACATTCAACATTGTCATCAAATTTCAAACCCTTTAGGAAGTAGATATCTTTGACAAAATTCAAGTGTTATTGCTTGCCCTAGGGATTCTATCCTTAGGGGTTTCTAAACATTTTGATTTATATCTTAATTTTCTTACTAAAGTCAACAATAGGTAACTTTTTCCCTAATTTCATTGAAGTTCCACATAATGTACTTTGTGGGATAAGAAGTTAAGACATTAGACATCTAGCTCAAAAACCTAGCCAAAGAATTGTTTGTGGTAAAAGGAAGTCACTAAGCAAAGCTAAGAACAATTGAACCCCACACATGTGTCTCAAATGATTTCACATAAAATAAAAATCCGGAAACCAAATTCAAAAGATCTTAGTCTAAAAGGTCATCAAAATCATCTCTCAATGCTCTATGAATTTAGACAAATATTGCTTTTCAACTTTTACAGAAGAGCTTCAAGAAACAATCCCAATTTTTACTCATTTTATTATTGTCAAAATCCAAATCATTTTTAGGAATTTGAGCATCTTGTTTAGAGTAAAGTTTGTTCTCCAAAACTGAGGGCTTGTAAACAAGAATCTTTTTTAGGTACACATAGGATCAAAATCAAACTTCATCCATCTTTCAAAAATAAAACCAAAATCATCTCACCAACAACTCTTGAAATTTTGAAATCATCCTTTATGCTAGGATTTTTGGAAAATGCATGAATCGAAATCCTTGAATCAAAACATAAAAACAATTGGTTTGACTAAATATGTGTAGATGTGTCCTTCATATTCTTAGTTGAATTATCATCAAATAATCTTGTTTGGTTAAGTGTGGGTAGATGCATCCTTCTCCCTACACTTAGTCAAATTTTCATCTTGTGAGAAATTTTATCCCATAGATAACATCCAACATCTTGGGAACCATTTGTCCATTATAAAAAAATCAAAACAATCCAAAATCAAGTCAAGGTCAAAATCAAATCTGAGAATCCATGAATCCAAAATAAAAAGGAAAAGTACCAAAAGTCTAGCATCCCCCTCAAGATCTTCCAAGAGTTTAATCATCCATATCATCCACCTTTCACACATTTCTCCATCACACCTTTGATCCTTAATCATCCTAGATCCTCTCTTTTGAGCCTCATTTTATGGTTCAAACAAGATCACAACACAAGAAGAGCGTGGGGACCAACAAAGAAACATCAACTTCAAGTGACCTAAGCCAAACCAATTCTGAAATGAATCCCATTGGATCAAGCAATCCCCTAACTAATCTTCCTTCATCATCACAAAATCCACAAGAGGAAGGTCAAGTAGAAGATGTCACCAATAATTACTTTGGATTGACACAAGATGAGATTACCAAAATGGTCCAAAATCCCAAAAATCATAGAATTGCCAACATCATGATGAAGCTCCATCCCTCACAATATATGCTTGATTTATCAAAACAAGGGAATAAACTCCCTTTTGATTATGATGTGAGCACCATTATGGAACAACCTCTTGGGATCATGCCTCCAATTTCATCTAGTCCCCAATCTCATCCACACCTCCATTCCAAAGCATCACCCAATCCATCCCCCAAATTACATCATCCATTGCTTCAACTCAACCTATTGTTAACAAATAGAGTGCATTTTTCAATGCACTACAAACACACTCCCTTGTGAGTAATCAAGATTTGGATGCAAACACTATCTTGGGGAAAACCGTAGCCCAAAATCCATTACACCCATATGTCCCCCTCAACTTTCATGATCCTAATGACCCATCATCATCATTACATGCAACACCTCAAACCTCTCTCCTCACAACCTTGCAAGGAGAAGGTAACTTATTTGGACCAAGGGGCATCTTGGACCCTTCATCTTCATCATTCCCCCAAGGAATTATGCCACTCACTTTTCCACCACTTCCACCTTTGCCACCAGCATCAATATCAACTCTCAGTTTAGGGTTACCTTTGTTGCCGCCACTCATTCAAAACAATCCCACAATCATCAATCAAAGCATCATACTGAATACTCCCACATTTTCATTGATATTGCAACAACAGATGGTGACCATCCCAATAACACAAGAAACCACCAAATCATCAACCATTCCCAAAATACCTCAAAGCATGGTCTCTCAAGGACCAGGCATATCAATCACACCATCCACTACACAAATCCCAATCATCAATACAATGTGCCTCTCATCATAGCAACAAAAACCATTCTGAATCTACTGCCACCTCCACCACCTTCACCACCAAACAAAAATATGTCAAACCAATATAGCATCGCATTACAAGCTACTCAACAAGCTACCTATCAAAAGAAACACTAGCAAATCCAAAACTGACAAGCTGCACAACTAGCCACTCAACAAGAGCAAACACAATTAGTTGCACAAAAATCACAGAATGTCCTACAATACACACAATAAGCAGCTCAAGCCACACAGGATGCACAAGCTAAATAGATTGCACAATATTCCCAACAAGCACAAGCCCAGGCTCAAGCACAAGTGCAATATCAAGCCCAATACCAAGCTCAACAAGCACAGGCACAAGCACAAGCACAAGTGCAAGCACAATACCTCACTCAACAACAAGCATCCCAACAGCAAGCATACCAACAAGTACTAAAGCAATACCAAGAGCGGCAAGAAGCAATGCAACTAGCAGCACAACAATAGGTGTTGTTGGTACAACAACAACAACAAGAAGCTCAATACTAGGTATTATTAGCACAATAGCAATAGGACCAACAACAAGCATTTTTGATACAACAGCAAGTACATGCATACTTGGCATAGCAAAGCGTGCAAGCACCCTCCAACAACACACCAACCAATCCACCCATCCCCCCAACAAGTGAACCACCGCAAAACACCTTCATGCCACCTCCTAATTTGTAAGATGACTTAACAAAACAAATCAAGTTTCTCTCGCAACAAGTGCTTGATCTTCAATCAGGGAAAACCACAAAGACAACCATAAACCTATGTCCCTATCCATTTGACAGGAGTCTTGCAATGAAACCATTCCCAAAGGGATTTTAAATCCCCAAATTTGATAAATATTGGGGGATGGGAAACCCTAAAGATCACATCAGGTAATTCCAAGTACATTGCATGGAAGTCGCATATGACAATACCTATTTGATGTGGCTATTTCCTAGAAGTTTGGTTGGCCACAACATGGAGTGGTTCTCCCACCTTCCTCCTGGCATCAAAAAGTTCCAAGAGATAGTAGACACATTCATAAAAAAATACACATTCAATATCGATATGGATGTCAGTCTAGAGGAACTATCATCTCTTAAACAAGGTACAAACAAATCATTTGCTTCTTTCCTACAATGATGGAAATCTAAGGCCAATAGGAGCAAATGGTTCATGCCAGAAGAACAACAAGTTTGCACCATCATCTCCAATCTAGAAGGAACCTTGGAATTTCATCTCAAAGTGTAAGGAATCACCACATATGACTAATTGATCTCCAAGGCACTTAACATTGAACGAGCCCTTATTGCACAAGGAGGGACACCCACATATCCTAAACAACAAAAAAATTTCCCATCCACCAGCTATAACAAAAAACCTTGCAAATGGGTGAAAAATAGAAACATTACCAATGATGGTGTTGTCAACACCAAAGTTTTCATTAGTTCTCCTTGACAAAACACACCAACACCCCAGTAACAACCCCAAAACAACAATCAAAACAATCATCAAGCTAACACTATGACTCAATAGTTGAGCCATCAAATAATCAACAATGTGAATGATCAAAGGGGCCCACCTAAATGAAACAAAAACTCCCCCAAGTGGAAGTACACAACCCTTGGGGAATTAGTTGAATCCATCATGAAGAGGCTAGTGGCAAAAAATCTCATCACAATCCCCACCTATGAAAAATATCAAGAGCCCTTAGTGAAATCATTGTGGTACAATAAAAATCACCTTTGTGATTTCCAAAAAATCAAGGGACACACAACTGCTAGTTCTATGAGGTTAAAAAACTTAATTCAAGACCTCATTGATTATAAAATCATAAATGTGGAACAACTAGAAGGAAATCAAAATCTTAAGATCTACACAAATCTGATGCCCAGTCATAACAAAAAAGGGAACAATAACAATGATAAGGGGAAGGGTGCATTTAAAAGTGTGAATCATATATATGACCATTTCGTCACATCCCTAGATGATTATTGCACTGTTATCACCATCAAAGGAGCCCAATCTTATTATGGAGTCACCACAAGAGGTAGAAAAATTACCATCGTAGGGTCATCTCAACTTCCTAGAGCATCCACTTCCAACCCAAGATCTATTCCTAGTGGCTATAATGTCCTTGATCAATTGAAAGAACCCCAACCCAAATCTCCATCATGGAGTTACTGAAGATATCTTCAACCCACAAAAAGATCCTTGAAGTAGCATTGGCTTCATCCACTATCTTTGTGAATCTTGATGTTGAACAATTCCAAACTATGGTTGGAAACATCATTACTCCAAATCTTCTTACATTCTCTGATCAAGACTTTCCCACCCAACCATCTCACAATCATGCACTCTATCTAGAGGTCCTATTGCATGCATAAGAACAAATTCAAGAGAGTCTTGGTGGATGGAGGTGCAAGTTTAAAAATCTGTTCCCTCAAGCTCATGAAGAATATGAGAATCTCAGAGGATTCCATTGAAAAATGCAAAGGAATCACAATCAAGGCTTACGATGATCAAGAAGGAGTTTCTTAGGGAACTATCCAACTCCCTATTCAAGTAGGGTGAGCAATTATGGAAACAACCTATTAGGTACTCCTTGACCTTGACTTTCCTTACAACATTCTCTTAGGGCATCTGTGGATCCATGGATTGCAAGCAGTGGAATAAAACTTCCATCAATGTGTCAAGTTCACATACCAAGGCGAAGAGGTCACTATCCATGGGGATCCCAAACCCTTTTCTTACTGCAAGAGCCTAGAAGCAAAATATTACAAAATCCCCCAAGTGCCAAAAAATGATGAAGGCCCCTCAACTCCATACATTGATCCAACTACTCTCACCTTCACTTCTATGATAGAGACACCCACCATCCCTACCATCTCTGATATCAAGGTCATTATCCAGGATAATGGGTGTAGACACTATACAATTCCAAAAAATTATTTTGTGGTAGGATAGTTACCACAATCTCCCAGGTCACGAGGACAACCACAATCAAATGATGCTTCCTCATCCCAAACCTTCATAGCAGGCTCCTCCAGCTTCAAAATTTGGGGAGATCTTGGCTGAGAAGTAATCAAGGAAGACCCATCCCATCTCATATACCAAGACAACAGATTAGTAGTCAATCTACCTATGGATGATAGCATTAAAGGTTTACAAATGATGCTCACCATGGGCTACGATAGAAACAAAAAGCTTGGAAAAATGACAATGGACTTTTAGTACCCATCATTCTTGAGACATAAATGAAAAATATTGGCCTCGAATGTACCCCTCTGTGTATAACCATACATGGTCAAAATCCCTTGATTAAGAAGGTCAAAACTCCTCAGCAAACGACAGCCACCCTTCAATTACCCATATCCATAGGTCTTCCTTTAGACAACTTCACATTTTACATAATCGATGTCTACAATAGTAGTGATGAGGAAGATGCCACAACTAAATTATGTATGCTTTTTGAAAATTCCTCTCTCCTCATGATTAGTATTGTGTCATTTGAGTCAACTAGTCAGGCCCATAATCAACTTAGTCTACCCTCAGCTCATCGATTCCAACCAAGGAGGACCTCCAATTCTAGACACTTTCGAAGAAAATGAAGCACTCTCAAAATTCATGGGACTAAAAAAACGTACCATGTGGAGATCACAAGGCTGGGTTTGATATCATTCTAGAAACACAAGCTTACTACAGGGAGACAATTGAATCCTTTAGTTGCAAAAGCAAAAATTTGAGAATAATCTCAAGGTCTTTGAGTGAAAACCACACTGTGGCACTCTCTAACCCAAAATAGTATAAACAAAGGATGTATCCAATGGTGAAAACCTCTCTAAGGCATTAGAGGATGAAGGATTTAATCTTCCTCTCAATGCTCTACATCAGAAAAAGTCAGCAGTTCTAGCCGAGAAGTGTAACCTAGTCAACTTGGGAATATAGGAAACTTTGCATATCATATTTTATGTTGAATCATTGATGTCAGAAGAACAGGAGCTCCTAGCTGATTTCTTAAGGGAGAGAAAGGTCAAATTTTCATGGAGCTATGTTGACATGCCCAGGCTTGATTTGGAGATTGTGGTCCACCATCTAGCAGTTTACCCTGAAGCAAATCCTATTAGGCAGAAGCTTAGACAAATGCATCCCTAGATAGCCTTGTTGGTTAAAATGGAATTAAAGAAGCTACTTGATGTAGGGTTCATACAAACAATCAACTATCTGAAATGGGTATCAAATATCATTTTTGTTTCAAAGCCCGATGGGGGCATTCATATATGCATAGATTTTAGAGACCTGAACAAGGCATGTCCTAAAGATGACTTCATACTTCCCACCATTGATATGATTGCAGATATGACTAGGGGACATGAGATGCTTTCACTAATGGACAAAGTCTTTGAGTATAACCAAATCAATATAGCCAAAGAAGATCAACACAAAACAACTTTTACTTGTGCATGGGGGGCATATTGTTGGAACATGATGTCATTTGGCCTAAAGAACATTGGAGAAACATATCAGAGAGCCATGACCTTAATCTTTCATGACATGATCCATAAGTATATGGAAGAATATGTCGTGACATATTGGAAAAATCTAGAAAGAGAAGGGACCACATAGAGGCATTGAATGCCATCTTTGACAAACTAGAGAAATACAAGGCCCACCTTAATCCAAAGAAGTTTGTCTTCAACATACAATCAAGGAAGCTAGGTATGTGCAGGATCAACATGGAAAAAATAGGCCCTTAAGTGGCAAAAAATTTAGAAAAATCAGAGTTAGGAAACTTGATGTAAAAATTTGAATAATTTATCTATATTATTTCAAAATATGTAAGAATAGAATTTGTAGCAAATTGAGTGTAGTTTCTAAACTACTATATTTTTGTACTTATTTTTAAATCTATTTGGTGAAAATTTGGAATTTCAATGCAATAGTACTTAAATTTCAGGGAAAAAATAAGTATGTGTCTATCTAACCACCCTAACCACAATAGATTGATAATATTTTTTTATAATATTTTAGATATAAGTAGAGGACTCATGTCCCGATGTGATGCATATTTTTTTGTAATTTTTTTCCAAGTTAATAATTAATTATGAACTTTTTATTACAACTTTTAAAAAATATAAAAACTTTTATGTCTAACCACTTTAACTTGGTCAAAACTTCATGAAATTCAATTATTATTTTTAATCCTATAGTATGCAAAGCATAGAACGTGACACATGTTTCAGCTTCAAAAAATGTGACACCCTTTAAAAGCTATAGATGTTTTTCAATCAGCTTATCAATCAAGATTTTAGTCATAATTCAAATAGAAAATGAATAATAATTATTTATTAAATTTAAAGTAAAGCATAATTTATATTGGTAGAAAGCTGAGCATCTCCTTTAAAAACCCTTTTCATTTTATCAAATTTGGGTAAAAAAAAATCGTCAGCCACATACCCTACACATACCCATCATATCACCACTTTTTGGCCCATCATGATCTTGCACATACCCAACTATTGGGATACATCGTTTCCATGAGAGGAATTGAAATATATCCCACTAAAGTAAAGGCAATCATCGAGATGGAGGCACCTAAGACATTGAAATAATTGAGAGGCTTACAAGGTAGGCTCCAGTCCATCTACCAGTTTATAGGTCAGCTAGCAAACAACTCAATCCTGTATTCTCACCTACTCCACAAGGGGGTAGTGTACAAGTGGGATGACAAGTGCGATCAAACCTTTAACAAAATCAAAGAGTATTTGCTCACACCTCTAATGCTTATGCCACCAATCCCAGGAAAGCCTCTAATCCTCTACATATAAGCAATAGCAGCAGCTCTTGGTGCTCTCCTAGCTCAACACGATGAAAATAGAATAGAGAGGGCTATCTACTACATTAGTCGGACCATGGTAGGACATGATTTAAATTATTCCTTCATTGAAAAAGCTTGTCTAGCAGTGGTGTTTTCCTCACAAAAGTTTAGACACTACATGTTAACACATAAAATCAAGCTCATTGCTAAGATTGACCCACTCAAGTACCTTCTTTCTAAAGAAATGCTCATAGGAAGGATGGCCAAGTGGGTCATGATCCAATTAGAATATGGCATTGAGTACATGGAATGTAAGGCCATCAAAGGGCAGGCTATTGTAGACCAATTGGTACAAGTGCCAATGTACTAGAGAATCTATTAATTTCAAAGTCCCCTGATGAATCCATCTTCAAATTAAGCATAGCAGACCACTGGAAGTTGTACTTTGATGGCTCCTAGACACAACATGGATTGGGAGCCCAGCTCTTTTTCATCACTCCACAGGGAGACTACATACCAAGATCCTACAAGTTGGCATTTCCTTGCACAAACAACATTGCATAATATGAGGCTCTAACCATAGGACTCAAAATAGCAGTACAGTGGAATATGATGGCTCTCAAGGTTTATGGGGACTTGCAACTAATAATCAATCAAGTGAATGATGAGTATCAAACTTAAGATGAAAAGCTCACTCCATACAAGAAATTGGTGGAAAGTCTTAAGGATTCCATCATTGAAATCACATTCGAGTAGATACCTAGAGAAAACAATAGAGTGTTAGACGCCATGGTGATAATTGGATCCCTATTGGATATCCCTCGCAATGTCCCAAAGCATGAATTCCTAGTAGAGTAGCTTCTCATGCCTGCATTCAAGGTACTGGAGTCAGAATTTTTTTGTGAAATTGTTGTTCCTAGTGATCCTTGGTACCATGATATATACACTTATCTAAGAATAGGAGTCCTCTCAACTGACATAACCTCAAACCTTAAGAAAACCTTTGTCAAGAAAGCATCACGGTTTATCATCCTAAGAAAAAAAATTTACCATAGGAGTATAGAAATAACACTATTACAATTTATGAATGTCAAGGATGCATTGACTACCTTAACTAAGGTACATAATGGCATCTGTGTTTCACACTCAAGCTGGTATGACCTTGGCCGAGAAATTGCTGAGGATAGGGTATTATTGGCCTACAATGGCAAGAGAAGCACATGAAGATGTCAAGAAATGCTTGAAATGTCAGCAACATAGCTACCTCATCCATTCTCTAGCTCAACAACTTCATCCCATCATCACACCATGGCCCTTTTTGTAGTGGGGGCTCAATCTCATTGGGAAAATCACGCCCACCTCATCCAATGGCCACAAGTTTATCATTACTGCCACTAAGTACTTCACAAAATGGGTGGAAGCCATACCAATGACATACATAATTGGAAAGTAGATATCTATGTTCATCCTAAACTACCTAATATGCTACTACAATGTCCCACAAGCCATTATCTTAGATAATGGGACACCATTCAAAAATTAGGATGTTTGTGACCTATGCGACAAATTCAAAATCCAACATTGATTTTCTACCTTGTACTACCCCCAAGGAAATGGGCAAGCTAAGGCTACAAATAAGACCATCCTGAAAATTCTCAAGAAAATAGTCAATGAAGTTGGTCATGATTGGTATCTCCAATTGAATCCCACCCTCTGGGCCTATCAAACCAGCATCTGCACACCCATAGGTGCCACCCCATTTTCCTTAGTATACGAAGCAAAAGCCATATTACCCATCAAGATCAAGCTCCCATCACTAAGAATATCATGACAGAATCTCATCACAGATGAGGAATGTCAGGTATCACGACTGAATGAACTGGAATTGCTAGATGAACAATTAATAGAGGCATTAAACCACTTGCAGGTGTGTCTAAACCGCCTCAAACAAAACTATAACAAGAAGATTAGGAGCAATACATTCCAGGTAGGAGAACTTGTGCTAAAAGAGAATCAAAAGAATGTCCCAAACCCAAGTGAAAAAGGAAAATTTGAACCCAACTAGTTGGGACCCTTTTTCATCACAACAAATTACAATTCAAGGTCATATTGGCTATCAACACTCAAAGGAAAGCCTATGCAACAACCCATCCATAGCTCCCATCTCAAAAAAATTTATGCCTAAATATTTCAAGGTATAGAAACAAAAATACAAAAAAACCAAAAAATGTCCTAAAAAAATGGTCACTTTGATGAAAACCTAGCAAACAGGCATCTTGGTGATGACAAAAAAATCATAAAACATAAAAATCCAGAAAAAATAGAAAAAAGGATTAAAAAATAGTAAAGAAAAAAATCATCCTCTAATGAAAACCACTTCAGTAGCGCTTTGGGCAAGTACCTTGGTGAAAACTTGTAAAATAGGTTCCATATGTAAATAAGCACTTTCCATCCACCAGGATCTCCATAGCTTGTTCTTTACCATTCATCCATTACAATTCCATCATCTATCACATTCCATATCTCCATTTGTCACCCATCTGCATCAGCATCATAGCTTGGTCCTGTGTTCGTGTCATGATTCCTCCTAGTACTACACGACCCATTCTCAAGGTCAGTTTTTCCTACCTTTATCAGAGTAGTCTATTACATCACGATAGGGCATGTTCTCACCAGATTGGATTCATGTATGTTCTTGAAATCCCAAAATCAAGAAATCCAAAAACATCAGAAAATCCAAAAAAATCCAAAACGTCAAAAAATTCAAAAATTCAAAAACATTAAAAAAACACAAAATACAAAAACATTCAAAAAACACAAAATCCAAAACATTCATAAAATCTCAAAACACAAAAAATTGGAAATTTTGAAAATAAAAAAATTTACAAAACACTTGAAAAACCAAAAACAACCTCAAAATAGTTCAAAAAACAAAAAAAACATTCAAATATTTGAAAAATCCATCTGTCTCATCTCGCTTTCACCGACAATAAATATCACTCACAATAAAGCAATCATCATACCAAACCTTTGGTGAAAAAATCAAAAACAATTCTATCAAGTTATAAAGTGAAAACTCAAAACATCAAAGTCTAAGGTCTAAGTCAGTACGTAAACAAGTTGGTCAACTCTTTGTGTCAATATCCTATCATCCAATCAATCCCAAATCAATCATCTAATATCATCATGTCCTAGGATGCATCATTTCTACAATGGACATCAACATCAGGCATCACCATAGTTTAGTCTTGGCTAGTGGTATGAAGAACATTAGCTTGTTTGTTTACTTGATTTTATCTTGTTGGATTTATCTTATTGTGCTCATTCCAAGGACCTATCGATGATGTCTAAATGAAAGATTTAGAGAGATAGGAATGGGGCAATGATCATTATCTTTTTTTGTTGTGCTTGTTGGATATTCTTGTAACATAACTTTGGTCATGCATGCTTTGTTTGGTTTGTAGGGAGGATGTTTTAAATGTCTTGTTGACCACATAGGAAGGCTTTCCTTTCTATTTTTTTGTCTAAGATGTTTGAGATATTTGAACTACACTCTGAATGAAGTTTTGCATGTCAAGTGTGAATAGGAGTACTCCTATCTAATTTTCAAAAATTCCATCACACTAGGTGCAACACCATCATGGTTCTTTATACCTTGATGCATCATGCCTATGTGTGTTATCAAACATAAGGTAAGTAGCCCTTTTAAAGTCTCAATTCTTGATAAGAAAATCATCCATCTCTCATCATCATCTCTAATAAAGTTGGCTTGTTGAATCCTCTTGTCATAATCTAATTTCTTCTTTTCCACACTAACATCATGCCATGATAGGTAATCATCAACACCAATGCATCCATCCTATATCCATAAATCATTAGCATACATAAATATCATAATCACATCATCGGGTCATCCATCTCAAATGCATTCCATCATCATTTAAGTTGTTTAGGATAATATAGATTGGTTATTTTAAGCATCTTGAAACCATCTCATCTGCATTATCATCATAACCATCCATGTGTCCATCTTGAACCTCTTTGTTGCGAGATTGACCTTCAAATCAAAATTTGCATCCAATCTCTCAAGGGGGCAGTATATCGGCATGTTCCTTCTCACCGGGGCATCAGTGGGGCGATTTTGAAAGTCAGATTTTTTTTAAATTGTGAATGAGATAGTTTATTCTTTGAACCAATGCAACAAGTACTTTGCTTCAAAGAGGTGAAAAATGTAGACATGGAAAATATACCGACACACTTGATCTTGGTTACTAACATCATTTCATCCTAAATCATCTTCTTAACTAATCATCACTATTCATCCCTTAATTAAATAAATCATTATTTATCTGATTAAGTCATTATCTCTCATTAATTGAATAAATCAATGTTATTTAATTAATCCCCTGATCTCTATTTAATTAAATAATCCGTTTTTATTTAATTAAATCTCTAAATTCATCTTATTAAATTAAATAAATTAAACATTGTTTAATCTAGCATCATCCTCTTTAATTAAATATATTAAAATCCTTTTATTTAATTAAATCTAAATCACATTCTTCTCAACTTTGATTTAAATCAACCCAAAAATCTAAATCAAATAGTCACATCATCTAATCCCTTATTAAATTAATTAAACCCTGATTAATTTAATCCTAATAATCCAATTTTCTCTAGATTTTTCCACTTGCACATGAAAATACATTTAATGGATTTAATAAATCCCTATTTTCTTTCAACTTGGCATCTTTAGGAGAATATTCCTCCAAGTTTTGAAAATCCCTCCAAGTGGATTTGTCCTTCCAACAAGAAATTCATTCCCTCTTACATGTCCTTGTGCATTGAGCCAAGTCGAATTTAATTCATTCTTTTTCCCTCTAACATGTCATTTCATAATTTTCAAATTCCACCTAATAACATTTATTGTGCACATTCATCAAAATGTGCTCAAGCTTCCTCCATTCACATCTTGACAAGTGGCACTTTCCCGTTGGATGTTGAATGATCCCACATTGCTCCATTTTTCTCATTCCTCCATCTTTTCTTTCTATAAATAAGAGGCTTCTCTCCTCCTTTTGATCATCCACAATTTTAGCAAGTCTACTATACTCAATTTCATCCTCAAGCATATCTATTTTCATCAATTTTATCAAGGTCTTAGCTAGGTTATGCAGATTTTTCATCATGGAGCTCAATTGAATCTTCAACAAAGTGGATCACTCATCATAATTGCATCATAGGAGTTGGGAAAGGGCCAATTTTCACATCAAATTGGAACCAATTCCCCCATGGAATTGAGAATTTACATCTTAAAATAGGATTTCATTGATTTCTCAATTTATTTTCTTAAATTTCTTTCCTATTTGAGTTTTACAAATGAATTTCATGGGGAATCTTGATTCTCACTTGCAATTGGTCTAACATTGTGTTGGTTTGTTGTTTTTGTGTAGGTATAGGATTGGGGTTCTATAGTTCCTATCTAGCCATTCTTAGTATGGGGTGTAGATCTTATTGGAAAAATATCACCATCTTCTTCCACTAGACATACATTTATAATTATTGCAATAGATTATTTCACAAAATGGGTAGAAGTTGTTCCCCTTCATTCAAAAAATGTTAATGTAATATTTCATTTCATATTGGAACACATCATTGCTCATTTTGGACTTCCTTTTGAATTAATTTGGAACAAAGGGAGACCATTTAAGAATAATGACGTAAAGAATTTCTTAGAGACGTTTAGTGTCCAACATCATTTTTCAACACCTTACTACTCACAATCTAATGGTCAGGCTAAATCAACTAATAAGACTTAAGAAAATAGTAAGGGAAATAGTAAGAAAACATAATAAGGATTGAAACACATAGTTAACATATGTGTTATAGGTTTATCGTACTAGTATCAGAAAATCACCTAGAAATATTCCTTATAACTTTTTCTATGGTACCGAGGTGATAATTCCCTTGGATTTAGAGGTCCATTCATTAAGAATCACTCTCCAAGGACTTATCGATGATAATAGTTATAAAGAACAATGCTTGCATCAAATTGAAATGCTTGATGAATAGTGCATCAATGCTCTTGAGCATCTCCAAGATTACTCTAGGAGAATGCAACATAGTTACAATTATCAAGTTGTCTCTCATTCATTTAATAAAGTTGATTTGGTGTTATTCAAGAATCAACATAACGTCAATGTTGTCCCAACTGAAAAAGGAAAATTCAGCCTTAATTGGTTAGGACCTTACATAATTGATGAAATTTATGGGTCTAGATCATACACATTAACATAAATGGATGGTACACCTCCTAGTGAGCCTATTAATGTTGTGCATTTGTGCTAGTACTATTTCTAACCTTCCTTCTTGAATAGTATGAATGTTAAAGTAGTGATGTTAGAGTTAGTAGATGGTATGCTACTTCTCTCTTGCATTGCTTCATTCTTGACAAACAATTCTTTTTCTTGAATATTAAAGTAATTATTCAAATTAGTTTTGGAGTGTTACATTAGGTTTCATATTATTTAAGTTAATCTTGTATTTTTTGTTAGACTAGATCCTTATATGCATCTAATGTTCTATAATTAAATCATAGGTGCATTTAATTTAACATAACATACTCAATCATAATGTTACATCTATTGAAAATTAAAATGGTTTTATTTAGATCACATAAAATATGTTAGATCATGGAGATATTCATTATATAGTCTTACAAATATTATTTGATAAATCTCATTTCCATGTAAAAGGAAGAATTTTGCATGCTCTTCTCTATGGTAAGGAGATAGAACAACAAAAATCAAACACTCTCATTCAAGAACAAACCCTAGAGATCTCAAACTCAAGTGTGCATAGGAGAAATACATCTCATGATAGGGTCATTATAGGGATTGATTGTAAACAAATGAGGGGATCACCACCAAGCTAAGGCTTGAAAAGAAATATGTAATGCTTAACCCTAATTTGATGCAATTTTTAACTAAATGACCTAAAAATGCATGTAAAAAGTAATAAGTTGTAAAATGGAATGTGTGCACTTGGAAATCTATAGAAGACTGAATGGAGGTCTAAATTGGTGAAAATAATGATTTTAATATTGACTTATACACTAGTCTGGGTGATTTAGTCCTAGATCTAGGTTTCTATGCAAAAATAAGAATTTGGAAAATGGGTATCTGAAACTGTAAAAACCTAAAAATTTGACCTAAGCTGGGACTCATACACCAAAACTGGTGTATCAGTCTTGTTAGGGTTTCTATAAGCTTCAAATTTTGAATCTGGTCTTCAAGGTCTACTCTACACTTCCTAATTGATTTCCAGATTCAAAACCCTGATTTGTAACCTATAGAAGTCTTCCAAGTATCTCCAATGCAAAGTGACAACTTTGGCAACTTTAGACACTTTGAAACCTTTCTCCAAACTTGCTCCTAAATATGTCTTCAACCTAAACCTATAAATCACACACTAAAGAGAGGAAAAAATGTTTTGTTAGTGAATATGGGTTTTCCTTTTTCAAACCCTATTTTGGTAATCAAACCTTGAAATAAAATGAAATAGGAATGGAGAATGATGAATGAAAAAAACATGATGTTACAACTCACTGAACCTAGCAATAAGAGGCTACAAACATGTATGAGATGGCTCCAAAGGATGTAGATCTTGAATATTGCTTGAATAGGATAGATATTGAATAAAATGCTAGCTTGAATCATGAAACCTACATCAAAATTGTTATCTCCAAAACAAACATGATGCATGAAGACTTTGACATGATGTTTGATGCTTGATTGATGCTCTAAAATGCTTGATAATATACCCTTGAATGCTCTTGAATTCTCTTGTAAAATCAAACTTTCTATAAGGATGAATACTTGAATGCTTGGGGTGAAAATTAGTGAAAGAACTTGTATTTATACTTAATTATGCAAAAATTACCAAAATTGCAAAAGTGCAAGCCGACATAAGATCTAGGAGGATAAAATCTTGCCAAGAATTGAATTAGTTTGAATTTTTGGAAACACGGGACTCATATGCCCAAGGTGGCATATGAGTCCCATTAGGCATAACTTATAAGACCAAATTCAAAAATTCATAATGATTAGTGGAAAAATGGATATTGAAATATCACCTTTTCTCCAACACATCACTCAATAATGTCTTAGTAGTCCTAATTGGATTGACTAACAACCTCACAAGGTGATTCAATTCACAATGAGGAGGACCTAGGAGGGGGCTTTCTCAGCTTGAAAGGGGTTCACCACCAAAAAAATACTTGGAAAAGAAAATGTTTGAAAACACACTGTGATATGCAAATGAATGCTAAATGACCTAGAAAGATAAACAAAATGCAATAGAAAACTATGAAATTGGAAATGTGCACCTAGGATTTCTGGAGATGTTATGAGGATTATAGAAATGTGAAGAGACTACCAAAAATTTCTATGGAGGACTAAGATACCCAAGATGGCATATTAGTCTCACTATTGCTTTTTGGGGTAGAAGCGGAGTCTTTAGATGTTAGAACTAGATCTAAAGGAATCTCTAAAAATACACTTGGGAAGACTAAGATTCCCAAGGTAGCGCATCAGTCCCATTCTAAATTTCATAAAATTTTGAATGTGGTCCTAAGCTCCAAGGTCTACACTTGCTTCCTTTATGATCTTAGGTTCTAAAACTCCCAAATTCAGCCTGTAGGTGATTATTCGTCAACACGAAAACTTTGTGATGAAAATTTGCAACTTTTATAATATTTTACTCCAAATGATCTTCAAGAATTCAACCTAGATCTTCAATAACAAATATGCAAGAGGGGAAAATTTTGTTTTTTAGTAAATGGGGGTTTTCCATGGTCAAACCCCTTGTTGGTAATTAAACCTTGAAATGAAATAGAAATAATGAAGGAAATGGTGAATGAACAACATGAAATGCTACAACTCACCAAACCCTTACAAAGTCTACAAACTTGTGTGAAATGGCTGCAATGGATATGGATCTTGAACCAAAGATATGGACTTGAATAACTTGCAGCTTGAATCAAAATCCTACATCACAAATGTTAGCACAACAACACACATGATGCAAGAAATTCTTTGATATGATGCTTGAATCTCGATAATGGATCCAAATGCTTGATAAATCTACTCTTGAATGCTCTTGTGAACTCAATTATACTATGATAGATTCTTTCACAAAGGGCTTGGATTGAAATGAATGAATGAACCTTGTATTTATACTTATGTATGCTTTATGTCTCAAAATTACATCACACCAAGCTGACATATGAATTCATTAAATTAAGGAGGCTAAATCCCACCATAATTTGAAATTATAACCCAAAAATGACTCAAGGAGGAATAAGATGCCCTAGGTGGTTTCTTTTTCCCAAGCCATGAAACTTGGGGCACAGAAACCAAAAAGGTGCCTAATTAAGATACCTCAAAATTAGGATCCCAAGACCTTTGGGAGACAATGACACCCTAGGTGGCATTTTAGTCTGGGCCCAAAAATTAGGGACACATAGATGAAGTCATTAAATTATCATTTATGCATTAGAGAATGTCAGGATTAACCAGAAAAATAAGTAATTCATAGGGCTTGTGGACACAAAATAGGACCAATAAAGCTATAAAGACTTGTTTGGGTGGGCCTAAACAAGTGTGAAAATGCAAAGGGTGTGCATTTTACTACACTACATTTAGCCCCCACTTTATTGAGAGGATGAACTTGCTTCAAAATCACACTAAAGTAGCCAACCACACAATCAAGATGGGTTCAAATGTGCAAATGATAGTAAAATAGGATGACAATAATCAAGAGGGTGACCAAGCCCCCAAGATCAAGATCCTATGGAAAACCAACATAGGCACAAAGGAACATGCTTACAAATGATATATGAAGCCATAACTAGATCACAAACATACACCATCAAAGAAAAGAAAAAGAAAAGGAAAAAAAAAAGAGGAAAAATACAATGGATCAAGCTTTGACTAGTCATCCAATGTCGTAGACTGGGTCTAGGTTTTCTATCCAAAAATAAACATTACAAGTGGAATTCATTGTCCACTATGCAAACAAGACACATGCTCACAAGGTCTAGGGAGGCTAGGTGTCTACTAGGTGAGCTCCACAAGACCATATCAAAGCCATACCTCCATGACTTTAATAGGGTACAAAAATCCATGCTCACATGGGCTAGTGAAGCTAGGTGTTCACTAGGTGAGCCCCAGGGGACCATATCAAGGCCATACCTCCATGACTTTAATAAGGTATAAAAATTCATGCTCACATGGGCTAGTAAAGCTAGGTTTTCACTAGGTGAGCCCCAATTGACCATATCAAATTCATAAATCCATGACTTTAATAAGGTACAAAAATACATGCTCACATGGGCTAGTGAAGCTTGGTGTTCACTAGGTGAGCCCTAGGGGACCATATCAAAGCCATACCTCCATGAATTTAATAAAGTATAAAAAGAAAAATGCAACAAGAAAGAGGAATGCTCAAAGGGATTTTGCTTAGTTCATGTGAGGTCTTACTCTTAGGGGACATCGTTCCTAATGTCTCCAAGAGAGGACCGATCAAAGTATAAAAGATTCACCACTTAAGGGATGTAGTGCATCACATCACCACTAAGGGGAATATAATATGCTAAGATAGGTCACAGTCTCAAAGGACATTACTGCCAATGTCACCACAAATAGGAAAAACAAGTCGTGTGAAATAAGAAAATTGCATCAAAGACCATGAAAAAGGAAAAAAAATTGCAAGGGAAATCATGCCAAGATAATTCCAATGTATGGCCCCACTTTAAAGAAATTGCTAACGCCATGCTATGAGAAATTAATTTAAAGTATCCAAAAGATTAAAAAATGAAAAGAGGGTTTCCCCCTAGAACACATAAGGGATCTATGTATTTAGGGTTAGTATCTATCTTTGCTACAATAATATTAGAGAGATCAAAACTATTATCATTCCCCAAATACACATAGAACTGGAAGAATGAAACAAAGAGAATGAGAAAAAAGAAACTGAAATCCTTTTGGGTCAACATAGAAGATATATAGGGTGTCTTGACCCCTTACATCATCCTCCAAAGGAAAACACAATACAAAAAAGGAAAATGAAGGGAATAGAAAAGATAACGAAAAATATTTTGGGTCAACATGAAGGAGACATGAATGTATTGATGCCTTGCATCATCCCCAAAAGGAAAACACAAGACAAAAAAATGAAAATAAAGAAAAGATAAAAGATCAAGGAGAAGGAAAAAGTATATGACATATAGAAGAATGAAGGTACAAATAGAGGAATGCACATAGAGAGAAACATAAAAGAGAACATCATGGGGGATCATGTTATGCACATGCAAGCAAAAGGGAAAAGAAAAGAAAAAGAAAAAGAAAAGGAAAGGACTAGTAAAGAACATGCGAGTCAACCATCCAGTAGGTCATCTGCATCCCAGTCTTGTTTAGTATATGCAGAACACAGATCACTAGTGAGAGGGACAATATCAAGTGTTGTACTAGGAGAATCACCAAGTTCAACACATGGTGAATCGCTCGGTTTAGGAGGATCACCATGGTTGTTGTGATTTAAGCTCATGGATGAGGAGAATAAAAAATTCAACTCATTATGAACTTCCTCATTGATTTTAGTTGTTTCCTCATCATCATCCAAGTTAACCATAATAGGAGGATAAATAATAATATCCATAGAAGATGTTGGTCCTTGTTGTGTTGGAGACATAGCTTCTATTCACTCTAGTAAGAGAGGAGGGTCATTGTTTATTTCTTATGTCGAGTTCAGATTTTTATTTTCAATGTTTTTCCTATCACTCATCTTTTGAGCAATAGCACAACGCCTACATCTACGCTCTCTAGCATTGCAGTTTCTTTTATTAAAGTTTTCAAGTTGCATCTGTATAGGATCATGTTTTTCAACCATAATTTCCTTTTTTTTTTGTGAGGGAAGAATGGAAGAAACCATGGAAAGTTGTTCAACCACTTTCTCTTTGGCTTTATAAATTTTCTTAGGAGGTGGATTAGGAATTTTTTGGTTTTCTCTAGGTCTCTTGTAGGAAATAAGTAAGGGACTTTTCATGGGTAATTTTTGGTTTGTTGAAAGGGATTTAGGCTCAGCATTGTTTTCTTTAGGTGGTAGAAGTTCAAGCATGGGTGGAGGTTTGATCATGGGTGGAGAAATTTTTTCAAGGGATAGATTGGCTATGCATTTTTCTTTGAATTTTTGGTAGGATAGGAAAATAATTCTTCATGGGGTCTTATAGGTTCCATAGGTTCAGGCCAAAAATAATCTAAGGAGAAATTTCCATGGGAAGACGGGGTTCTAAAGCCACTATAGTTCACTATGAATATTTCAATACCGACTAGAAACTTTAAGCACTTATGGAAAATGGATGGGACCACATTCATGGAGTGAAACCATTTGTAGCCTAACTTCACACAAAATTGGTTTGAATTAGATATGATGGAGAATGATACAATTTATTTCTTTGGTCCTACTTGTAATGGGAGTATGATCGAGCCCATCGTAGCATGAGAAAAACCATCATGCATTTTAATCCATGATTTTGGTTTATCATATCTATCTTGAGTAAGTTCATGCACATATAAAAGTTCTTCTATGATCACATTCTCTCCACAGATGGGATCAATTAAAATCCCAGGAGTGGGCCTTTTATTGATTCCACCAGCTATGTAAAGAGGACCATCAGTTACATGTTTAATTGTTTCTTTTGAAGAGAAAGTAATATCAATGGTTTGTTGTTTACAAGGCTTGATGTAAACTACTCCTATCATTGTATCAATAGTACTTTGTTCATCAGTATCCATAGGAATTTGTTCACCATCATCCATAGGATTTTTTTCATGATTGTTCATATTCTCATCATCTCTTTCAACATTCATCACATCGAGCTTAGTTTCACTAGCCTTGACAAATGAAATATTATGCTTGGGCATGGGATTGGTAAATATTTGCAAGTTTTGGTTAGGAGGACCCATAGACTTATTACCTTTATCATTTACACCTCCAATTTGGATATGATTAGAATCAATGAGGTCTTGCACAAGATGTTTTAGATGCTTTCAATGTTCCATATGATGTCTATTTTGTTGGCAATAAGCACAATAGGCATTGTTTCTAAAGCTCAGAGGTAATGGCTTGCTAGGATCAAGGGGTCAGATGGGAGGTAAGGTAAGCATGTTTTTTTTAAGAGTTGGTTCATAATATTGTGAAGTGTGTTGGGTAAGGGATTAAATTTCCTTTGTGGATCCCCAAAGGTATAAGGATTACTCTTCTTTATAGTGGCTACTTGGGTATCAACTAGTTGGGTAGGTTGAGAGGTGGAAATTAGTTGAAGGAAAATTTTATTTTGTCTTCTAAAAGGTTGGTAAGTGTTTTGGTTTGAAGCTTCACACTTGTTAGGATGGGTGGGGGTGGGTTTCGGTTCACTATTGGCTATGGGATTTTGATAGTATTGAAGGGTAGTGCATAAATTCATGGAGGGGAATTTCATCATTGTGAGCTTATCCCTTATCTTGCTTTGTAAGTTTTCTATGAACATATTTTGAAGGTGGGAATTAGGAATATTCACAAGTTGATTTGGGAATAAAGTGATTGGTAGCGTGAAATAAAGTTAGTGACTTTTTCACCCTCATTTTTCTTGCATCTCATCAAATCAGCTAATGTCATTTTAGGGACCATGTGCACTTGGAAATGGTTAATAAAGGCCTCAACAAGTTCATCAAATGAACGAATTAAGTTATTCAATAATGCAGAAAACCAATCCAAGGCAATGTCTTCCAAGGATCAGGGAAAAATTTTAACTAAAAGTTTTTCTTCAAGGATAAAGTCACTACACAAAGTAGTAAAGGAATTAGGTCATGATTAGTAGGATCTCCCTTTCCTCCATATTTCTCAAATCTAGGGATCTTTATACCTTGTGGCACCAGAGTTCTTAACATCTCTAAGGATAGTGGGTTTCTCTTGACATAGTATGAAGGTTGACCATTTTTATTTTTATTTATGGTGGAAAATTTGTGTTGAATGGATGAAAGACTTTCTAAGAGATGGTTAATGATAGGATCATTTCTTGTAGTGTGTGATGGAGATGAATATGGTGGTGGTGTGTATGTGTTGGAAGGACCAATGCGTGAATTGCTTATAGGAGGAGATATAAGATTGGATGCCACATAGGTATAAGGAGCACTGGTGGAAATGTTTGAGGTAGGAAGGATGATACTAGTTGGTTGCATTATTGTGATTACTTGAGGATTGGTATAGGCCAGAATTAAGGTTATCATTAAAGAGGGAGGATTTTGACTTCTTCCTTGGTTTTGCATGTTGTTTGAAGCTTGAGAACCATTAGTGGTGGAAGGAAAATATTTTCCAAAGATTTAAGCTATGTTATGCACAACTTCCAGTCCCTCATCACTTTCCATCATGCGGTGAAGGTTATCTATGGCAGGTATAATAGTGTTGGAAATGTTTTCATAACTCATGTTATCTTGTAAATGAGCTAATTCTTCATGCATTTTCATTATGTTTTCATGAGGAATATGATCAGCCATTGTTTGGACACTCGACACAACACTTGTAGTTAAGGTAGGCATAGTAAAAGAGGTGTCAAAGGTATGGTACATACCTAGTGAACTAATGCCTACACCTGAAGTAAGAAAGCTTGATAACCCAAGATCCACAATGAGTTTCTTATCGAGGGATGCCATGAGTCTCATACTAAGTTTAGCCACAATATTAGTAGTGGGATGCCAAGTAATATAGCTCATACAAGGAATAAACCACAAAAAATGCAATGAACACAATATCCTATGCTTGCAATTACACTTGAAATAAAGGAAATTGGAATAATGACAATTCTAGAAACTAACACAAAAAACTAAAGGCAACCCACAAGAACATAGAAAAGTAATTTTCAAATCCTAAAAATTGGAGTCAAATAAAATAGGGACTAAGATGCTAGGAAGGGAAACTTGGTCCTCCTGGTGATATTTTGAAGTTCTAGGGACTAAAACAAACAATAAACAACAGAGAGAGACTTTTGAGGCAAAAATCCTGAGAGGGACTAAGATGCCAAAAAGGGAATTTTAGTCCTAGAAAAGGTTTTTTGTAGAAAAATAATGAATTTTGGAATGTCATCAGTGTTTATAGATTGTCTAAGTAATATACAAATGTTCAAAAATAGAAAAATCTGTAAATAAGTACAAGAAAAAGTAACTAGGAACAAGCAACTCAATGCAATATGGAATGCAATTTTTTTTAATTTTGATGTAATAAGAAAATTTGTAATTGAAATGAAGATGAAGAATAATGCACTTTTCAATTTTTTAATGATGAAATCAAGTAAAGTTGCAACGTATATGCACTTTCACTAATGCAAATATAAAAGAACCCTAAATGCAATTTCACTAATGCGAGATGCAATGCAAGAATGAATGCAATAAAGATCTAAGGACTTTAATGGACTCCAAATCAAAAATGAATGCTTAAAATTTGGGTTTACCAAAATGATTTATGGAAAAATGGATATTGAAATATCACTCTTTCTACAACAAATCACTCAATAATGTCCTAGGAGTACAAATTAGATTGACTAACAACCTCACAAGGTGAGTCAATTTATAATGAGGATGAGCTAGGAGGGTGCTTTCTCAAATTTAAAGGGGTTCACAACCAAGAAAATGCTTGGAAAAGAAAATTTTGGAAAACACATTGTAATATGAAAATGAATGTTAAATGACCTAGAAAGATAAACAAAATGCAATAGAAAACTATGGAATTGGAAATGTGCACCTAGGATGTCTGGAGATGTTATGAGGATTCTGGAAATGTGAAGAGATTGCCAAAAAGTTCTATGGGGGACTAAGATGCTCAAGATGGCATATTAGTCATGTTGTTTTTTAGGGAAAATGTGGAGTCTTGGCATGTCAAAACTGGATCTGAAGGAATCTCTAAAAATATTCTTGGGAGGACTAAAATTCCCAAGGTGGCATATTATTCCCATTCTAAGTTTCTAAAAATTATGAATGTGGTCTTATGCTCCAAGGTTTGTACGTACTTCCTTTTCGAGCTTAGGTTCTAAAACTTTTGAATTTAGCCTATAGGTGAGTTTTTGTGAAGATGACAAATTTTTGATGCAACCTTTACAATTTTACACTCCAAAAGATCTTCAAGACTTCAACCTAGATCTGCAATCACAAATATGCAAGAGGGGAAAAACTTGTTGTTTGTTAGTAAATGGGGGTTTTCCTTGGTCAAACCCCTTGTTGGTAATTAAACCTTGAAATGAAATAGAAATAATGAAGGAAATGGTGAATGAACAACATGCAATGCCACAACTTACCAAACCCTTACAAATTCTACAAACTTGTGTGCAATGGCTACAATGGATACGGATCTTGAACCAAAGATAGGGACTTGAATAGCTTGCTTGAATCAAAACCCTACATCACAAATGTTAGCACAACAACACACATGATGCAAGAAACTTTTTGATATGATGCTTGAATCTTGATAATGGCTCCAATTTCTTGATAAATCTACTCTTGAATGCTCTTGTAATCTCAATTATACTATGATAAATTCTCTCACAAAATATTTCGATTGAAATGAATGAATAAACCTTGTATTTATACTTATCTATGCTTAATAACCTAAAATTACATCACACCAAGTTGGAATATGAATTCATTAAATAAAGGAGGCTAAATCTTGCCAAAATTTGAAATTAAATCCTGAAAATGACTAAAGGAGGACTAAGACGCCCTAGGTGGTGTCTTAGTCCCAAGCCATGAAACTTGGGGCACAAACACCTAAACGAGGCCCAATTAAGATACCTAAAAATTAGAGCCTGGAGACCTTTGGGGGACAAAGATGCCCTAGGTGGCATTTTAGTCTCAACCCAAAAACCAGGGACACACATATGGAATCATTAAATTATCATTTATACATTGGAGAATGTTAGGATTAACCAGAAATAGATGTAATTCATAGGGATTGTGGACACAAAATAGGACCAATTAGTCCATAAAGCATAAATAAAGCAAGACGGGCCCAAACAAGTGTAAAAATGCAAAGGGTATGCATTTTACTACACTACACTTAGAAAGGTGTAAAATCTAGATCGAGACACAAAAGCCTAGGTGGGACCCATACATCCAAGGTTGTGTATGAGTCCCAGACCACCAAATCTAGGCCACACAACCTAGAAACACTTGAATTATTAATGGATGTTGGTTTGTGTTGGGATCATCCTCAAAAATATGTATTAAATGAGGCTTGTGGATGCAAAATAAGGCCAATTAAAGCATAAAGAATCCCAATTATTAATGAAAATCTTAGAAAAGTGTGAAAGTGTGTTACAACACTTTGCAACACTCTAAATAAGGTAGGATTAGGTTTATTTAGTTTACAAGGTCTCAATACCTAATGTGAGTGTGTTAATCACATTATAACACTAATTCAAGATGACATTAAGCTCAATTTTATAGGGAGGGCCCAAACAAGTGTGAAAATGTCATTGAAGATATTTTTTGACACTACATTTAGCCCCCACTTTAGTGAGAGGATGAAATTTCTTCAAACTCACACTAAAGTAGATGAATTCACATCAAGAGGGGTTCACATGTACCAATGTCAGTAAGATGGGATGATAATGATCAAGAGGGGTGATCAAGCCCATAGGATCAAGATCCCATGGTAAACCATCATAGGAACAAGAGAACACACATGAAGATGATATAAAGAGCATCATAAAGGCACAAGAATACACTACTAAAGAAGAAAAGAAAAGGAAAACTAAAAGGGGTGGATCAAGCTTTGACCATTTTTCCATCACAGTGTGGATCAAATCTAGGTTGTTTGTCTGAAAAAATGCACACTCACTCTGAGGTAATAGAACTTCAAGCTATCCAGTGGGTGAGGATTCAAAAGAGGTGACACATACACACATAACTAGTATGCACTCACACTCACACACAAGTAGCTATGGGAAATTCATTCCTAGGTTGGGCTTCCCAGAAAACCTTACCAAAGTTATACCTCCCAATCACTTTGATAAGGTGCCACACAAAAATGATATTTGAGCCTGATGAGGCAAGCAAAATTTTTTATGCTTGGAGCTCATGAATAAACAATGAGCTTTGAGCTTCATGAGGCAAGTAAATCTTCATACGCTTGGAACTCATGAACAAACAAGATGGCTCTCCGGACACACAATGTGTATTATGCAAGGTTGCCATATAGCTGAAAATGTAAATACAACAATAAGGAGTGTTCAAAGGAGTCTTGCTTACTTCATACAAGTTCTTTAACTTAGGGAACATTGTGCTTAATGTATCAAAGAGAGGACCAATCAAAGAATAGAAGATTCACAACTTAGATGATGCAATGTGTCGCATCAAACCACTAAGAGGAATATAATATGCTAAGATACATCATGCTCTTGAGGGACATCACAACTAATGTCAACCACAAAGTGAAAGATGCATCCCATGCAGTAAGAAGAATAAACCATGGAACATTAAAAAGAATAATTTCAATGTGTGCCCCCACCTTAAAGAAATTTCTAAACACCATACTATGAGAAATTACTTTAAAGTAGCAAATGATAATAAAGAATACATGAGAGATAACTTGGAAAGCCCTATGCCAAGTCTCATATGTTTCCAAATAAAGCTATGTCATGTAAAAAGAAAGGAAAAGAGAGGGGTTTCCCAAAAAAATGAAAATCCAAAACATAAGGGATCTATGGATTTGGGCTTAGTATGTTCTTGCTACAATTTTTTTATAGAGCATGGAACTATCATCATTCCCCAAATACTCAAAGAACTGGAGGAATGGCACAGTTAGAGTGAAAATAAAGATAGACCTATTGGGTCAACATGGAAGAGACATGAATGTCTTGATGCCTTGTGTCATACCCAAAAGGAAAACACAAGACAAAGAAATAAAGAAAAGTAAAGGAAAAGCTTTTGGATCAACATGGAAGAGACATGAATGGCTTAATGCCTTGTGTCATCCCCAAAAAGAAAATAAAAGACAAAGAAATAAAGAAAAGAAAAGGAGAAGCTTTTGGGTCAACATGGAAGAGACATGAATTTCTCAATGCATTGCGTCATCCCCAAAAGGAAAACACAAGAAAAATTAAAGATAAATATTTATGACATAGAGAAGAATGAAGGCACAAATAGAGGAATGTCGCAAAGAAAGAGAGAACATCAAATAGAATGCCATGGGGGATCACATCACACACATCCAATCACACAAAAGAAAATGAAAAAGATTAGTGAGGCACATGTGAGTCAACCTAAAGTAGGTCATCTGCATCCCAATCATGTTCATTGTATGTTGAAGGAAGAAAACTAGCTAAAGGGACAATAGCAAGTGTTGAACTAGGGTCATTACCAAGTTCAAAACTCTTCCTAGGAGAATTTTCATGAAGCTAATGGAAGAGGAAAATAATATATTCAATTCATTATGCACATCCTCATCAATTTTAGCAATATCCTCATCATCATGTAGATTAATCACAATAGGAGGTCAAATGATAATTTCCAAGAAAGGGTTTATCTCTTGTTGTGGTTGCAGTATAGGATCTTTTTGTTTCAAGGAGGGGGTAGACCCATCATGCATTGCTTCTATCATGTTTGGATCTTTATTTTCTTTGTTTATTTCTTCATTTAACCTATGAGCAACGGAATGAAATATATGCCTACACTCTCTAGCAACTCTACTTCATTTAGTTTTGTTTTCAATTTTCACTTGTGTAGGAGCAGTTTGATCAACCATAGGTTTATTTTCTTCCCCAAGTGAAGGAATGGAAGGAACCATGGGACATTTTTTGACCACTTTCTCTTTGACTTTGTAAACTTTTTTTATTCTAGGATGTGTGATAGGATTGTTTTTTTATCTCTTGGTATTTTGTGGGAAGGAGGTGAAGGCTCTATCTTGGGTTGGTCTTGGTTATTTGGAATGTAGGTTTAATCATGGTTTTTTCAAGGATGGTAGGCTCGGTGGTGGGTGGTGACATGTTTCAGATGGATAATTTTTCTATTTTCTTTGCCTTGAAATTTTGACAGGACTTCAAAAAGAAGTATTCTCATGGTTTCATAGGTTTTATAGGCTCGAGCCAAAAGAAATCTAATGAAAAATTTCCATGCAAAGACAAAAGGTTGAAGCCACTCTGATGGACAGTGAAAATTTCATTGTCAAAGGGAAAAATTTAACCATTTGTGTACAACTAAAGGGACTACATTCATGGAGCAAAGCAATGGATAGCCTAGATTCACATGAAATTGGTCTAATTGTTTTCAGTCCTATTTGCAAAGGTAAATTGATTGACCCCATTGTAAGGAAAGAAAAACCATTATGCACCTTGATGCATGCTTTTGGTCTATCATATATATCTTGATAGAGTTCATGGAGAAGAAATAATTCCTCGGTGATCACTTTCTCTCCACAAATGGGATCTATTAGTATCACATTAATGGGCTTATCATAGATACAACCAACTATGTAAAGAGGACCATCAAGTGCATGTTTAAGTATATCTTTAGAGGAGAAAGAAATGTCAAGAGGCTTTTGAGTTCAGCCCTTACAATGTTGAATTTCAACCAATGCAACCAAACCATCAATATTATTTTGTTCTTGTTGATCTATATCCATAGGACTTTATTGAATTGTATCTATGTTCTCATCATCCATGTCAACATTCATCACATTAGTCTTTGTAGTTTCACTAGCTTTGAAAAATGAAATATTATGTTTCAACATGGGGTTGGTGAAGATTTGAAAATTTTAGTTAGGAGGGGAAACAAACTTATTTCCTTGATCATTAACACCTCCAACGGAAATTTTACCGAAATCAATGAGGTCTTGCACAAGATGTTTAAGACACTTACAATGTTTCGTATTGTGTCTATTTTATCAATGATAATGACAATAAGAATTTGATCTAAAGTTCAGAGGTAGAGGCTTATTAGGATCAGGTGTCTTGATGGGAGGCAAGAAAATCATTTGTTGTTCTAAAATTTTATTCATTGTGTTATGTGTTAGCTCTCAAAAATGTAGGAAAAATTCCTCAAGGCTACCAATCTCTCGATATGCTTTAGGGTAACAGACAAGGTCAAAAGCTTTCAACCTTCTACTCTTCAGGTGCTGCTAGACCTAGGCGGGTGTACCTTTCTGAATGAAGTAGACTTGACTTATGATTATCTTTCTTCAATAATGATTTGTCCACAATGGCAGATGGAAGTGAGCAAATGAAATCAAACTTGATAGCAATGGCAATCTTCTGATCTAAATCCTAAAATGCTCAATTAATAGATATAAAGAAACTGAATAAATTCAAAATGATGAAGCTGCAGAGACCAGTGCCTTATTGGGTATGCAAAGTTGAATGAAATAGAAGTGGGCAACTTATTCTGGTGGAAACTCAAATTGTTGGCATATATTTCTTTTGTAACTTGTACAAACATGCAAGATTATGACTACTAAGCTCTACTTTAATAATTGATATAAATCTTCCTTATTACTGTGAACAACCAAAAGGATTTAATCTCTCCTTGAAAGAACTAATAGATTAATCACATAGAAATAGAAAATGTGCACTGATAAACTAAAAATAAGCTTGTTACCTTAATTTAAATAACCAGAAAGAATCAACTTGAAGACAACTTAGCAATACTTTTCAATAAACTCAACATATAATTGATACCAGAAATAACTTGCCACACTAACTGACTTTCATTGAAATCACCATTTGAAAACATGCACCATAGTCTCTGATAAGAGAATTCTACTCTACTGTATCCATCTCTACCTACTATATTTCATCTAAAGTATCCTCTCTTTTCAATTACAATCCGGAGTCATATTTATACACCAGCATTAGGGATCATATCACTTCCAAATTCATGTCGGCCAACTGTAGTATTTGGCCAAAGTTCATGTCGGCCTGCAGCTATATTTAGAAATCCTTATATGTCGGCCCATAGTGCATGAGTCTCCCTTAATGATTCGCTGAAATATCCTTCTAAGTATGCCAAAGGCAACATTATCGCTATCATCTTGCACCCATTGTGTTTCACCCAGACTCTGTGATATCGGTGAGACATCCCACAGATCACATTATGTTTCACCGAAAACCCACATGATACGTTCGGGTCACTGAGACAATTCAACTTTCTTATCGACAGAGACCCATCATGCTTTATCATCGAGACCCAAAGTAGTCGCTGAGAGTTCACTCTGAATGTTATTAACTCTTACCAATAAAACCCTTTTGTGTCAAGTCAGCAAGACATATGGAGATCGCAACGAGATTTCAGCGAAGCCCTTTAACTCTTGCCGATAAGTCAATTCTCCCACCACTGGTCATGAGACAATAAGATATCATCAAGATATTATATCAAATAAAAAATCTCACCGAAAAGCACACCCTCGTTGCCAGTCGGTAAGACAACAAGGTCTTGCCAAGACATTACAATGATAGCAATTAGTTTTATCGATAACCTCCACATGCATATGGTCAGTGAGACAAAATTAAATCTCTACGACTTTGCACCGAAAGCAACATGTTAGGTAGAAGTGAATCCTTAATGTGTTTGTTAGTGAGACCCCAATAATTCGCCAGGACAATATATCGACGATGTAACTCTTGTCGATGTATCCTCATTCAAGCCGGTTGCTAAGACATAAAGCACTCAGTGAAACATTATATCAATGACCAAACTCCTACCGAAATGTGTATCATCCTCTATCGTCGAGACCATGAAGAAGTCCTGCCGAATGGTGCCAGTGAATAAAAATCAAATCGCCATGACAAAAGAAACATCTTGCCAATAGGAAACACAGACGTTTATCAGAAAAATGGATCAGGGAGACCCAAAAATTGTCACGCTGATACAGACCATGATATGAATTATGCAAGACCCGATGGATTTAATGAGACAAAAATGGACAAAATGTGAGCAAAATGATATGAAAACAGACCCATGTGTTTATGATGAGGACAATATGGAAACTTAGGGTTATGCAAAACATGTGGTATCATCAAAAATTAACAGTTCCAACATTATGAAGGGTATCGAGTAAGGGAGTGAATTTCCTTTTTGTGTCCCCATGCATAAAGGGTATCACTACTTTAACAGAAGCTACTTGGGTATTGGTATTTTGATTTTTTTGTTGAGGGGGAATGAGTTGAAGGAAGCCTTTATTCTATTTTCTAATAGGATGGTAATTGTTTTGGTTTGTGGATTCAGACTTCTCAGTTTGGATAGAAGTGGACTTTGCATCAAGACTACTAACTAAGTTTTGATAATCACAAAGGGTATTACACAAGTGCATGAAGGAGGGGAATTTAATCATGGTAAGCTTGTCTTGTATCGTCCTTTGCAAATTTTCTCTTAACATCCTTTTAAGGTGATGGTTGGGAACCTCGACATTAATTTGGGAATAAAGTGATTGATAGCATGAAATAAAGTTGGTAATCTTTTCTTCTTCTTTTTGTTTGCATCTCATCAAATCATCCAAGGTCATCTTAGGAGTCATATGCACTAGAAAATAGTTTATAAATGCCTCAAAAAGCTCATTGAATGAACAAATTGAGTTGTTTGGTAATGAAGAGAACCATTCCAAGGTAGTATCTTTTAAGGACCTAGGAAAAATATTAGCGAAGATTTTATCATCAAGGACAAAGTCACTACACAAGGCAGTATAGGTGGCAACATGGTTATAAGGATCTCCCTTCCCCCCATATTTCTTGAATCTAGGCACCTCTACACCTTGTGGCATCAGTGTTCACAATATCTCCAAGGAAAATTGATTGATTTTGACATAATATGTAGGTGGGAAATTTTGATTTTGATTGATGGTGGAAACTTGCTTTTGAAGGGATGAAATGGTTTGTAATAGTTTATTTATGAGAGGGTCATTTTTTGTGTTATGGGATGGAGGTGAAAAAGGTGAAGGGGTGTATGTGTTCAAGGGACAAGTGATTGTAATTATTATAGGTGGTGATGTGGTAGGAGATATGAAGTGCAATGCCAGAAAAGTACTAGGGGTGTTAGTGTAAATACCCAAGGAAGGAATCACATTACTATTTGGTTGCATTTTTTTTGTGACTTGAGGTTTGGTATAGGTAGGAATAGAGGAAATTGTTGTGGGAGAAGGAATTTGAATTTTTCATAAGCCTCTTCCAAAGATAACGTTTGTGTTAAGTCTCAATTATTTCTGATTAAATCTTCAACACCAATTACTATCCATTTTAATTTGTCACAGTTAGGTATGCATTACATCAATGGGATGAATCATGATATTCATATAGATCAATTTTTGGATTTATTAATTGATTTGATTGTGAATTTTTATAAAGCCTTCATTGAGTGAAATTATTATATTTTATTTGAGTAATTTGATTTGATCAATTGAAATCCTTCTTAGGTACTTAAAGGACATAAGTTACGGTAAAAGGATAATTGATCGGATGAAGGGGGCATTCAATGAACCACTGGAATGGTCAAGATACTTGGTAACGGCTTTATTCGAACATCTTGGAAGTTACAAAAATGATATCTGATCTTGGAATGGGGGACAATTGCTAATAATCACCCTATAAAAATGATGGAGGGGACTTGGTAGAGGACTCTACAACATAGATCAAAAAATCATGGAGGGGAGAAAAACCTCGTGATTCAACAGAAGGAAATGACATTCACAAAGAGATGGAATTTGTGGTGTAGTTAGTGCATGAAAAATTAAATAGAATTTCATTGAGATCTAGAACATGTAATACCTACAAATGGAGGGCAAAGGGAAATGAAACTCGTCAAACAACTTGAATCCAAGTGTCTTCTTGTTATAGCTAAATTCCTAGGGAAGAGGAAGAATGGGTTCATCACTAGGAGATTTTCCTACCTACAATCTCCATAATTTTAGTGAATTGAGACACGTTGATTCTACCCATCCGCCAGTGAGACCTTAACTCACCTATGCCTATTTTTCTTTTTATTTTTGCCTCTAAAATAAAATTGTTACTTGTAGTAAGAATTTCCTCAATTTACTTAATCTATGTTATTCTCTCTTTTATACTTTCCATTTGGTCTCAATATTTTGGCATCCATAGCCAATTCTAACATGGTATCAGAGCGAGTTGGGTGCCATTGGAGAGTCTTTTTTTCTGAAGAGAGGTACCAGATTTTGGGGTGTTCCATTTTTGGCTCTTTATTGCAAGTTCATATCAGAGCTTGCTAGTGCAAATCTAAGCTCACAATTGCATTTGGAAGGTTCAAGATAGTCAATTTTGCCATTTTTTTTGTCCAAATTAGACATACAAGGCCAAATCTATGAGGGTTTGAAGCTGAAGTGTGGTTTCCAAATCCAGAAGGTAACTACAATTTTGGAGCATTTTGGGTCAAATCTGACCCTGCCATTGCATCCAAAATGGCCAAAAACCCTAATATTGACTACCAATTCGTCCAAATTGGAGCAAGTTGTTCGATGAGGAAAAAAATAAAATCCCAAGGAGTCGTACGACCCCCCAGGTCATAATCATTGTGATGGTACGATTTTTGTAAAAAAACTATTATTCCATCAAAAATTCTTTGAAATATTTTTTTGAAAAAATAATATCTGCAAAATAAACTTTTGTTGTAAATCATTTGAAATTTTATTTGAAAATATAAAAAGTTTTTTATTTGCAGAGTACAGAGTACAGTCTGCAAACTATACCCTGCTCCCTCACCCATGGTACCTGGGTTCCAAGTCAGTACTGCGAACGAGTCCTACCACCACAAACCCCACCACAAAAATTGGCGAGACTATTCAAACAGTGGGCTAATAAACTTAAAACCTAGTCATTCAATTAAAATCTAGTGTTTTAAAACTAGCGTTCAAAATATTTCAGTAGGTGTTTATTTAAATCTGGCTTGGGTGGAAGATTCCATGGTATCTTTAAGATTTTTTCATTAAGAATATTCTGTTTGTAAATTAGCATATTCTTTTGGTGAATATTTTGGGGGAAGGAGCATATTCTAGCGACGGTCTGCAAGATGTAAAATTTAAGATCGAAAAGTTCTCATGTCAAAACCACATCAGTGCTAACTTGAGCGCCTCAAAAAATTTCTCCCCCCTCATGCTTTGCATTTTGGTTTTCATAGGCAAACTTTGAAGCTTCATATCTTGCTCATTTTGACTCCTTTTTTCAACCAATTTTTTTTATTTGGGATAATATTTTTCTCTCTTCATAGTGGTGCAATCATTTTTTGGTTTTAGTGATTGGTTTTTTTAGAAATTGTGTATTCTCACAAGTGTTGTTGCTTTGTCCTCATTTTGGGAACTTCAGGAGCTCATAGCTAGCTCCTACAGTAGCATTTTTGGGTGCACTTTTTTTTAAAGTGCATGATTTTTCATGTACTTCTCAGTGGTATGATAAGATTGATCTCATTTTTTACCAAAAAATGTACTTTATTCTGTGGCCAAATTTGGCATTTCCATGCACCAATATCAAAGACCACTTTGTTGTTTTTGGCAAGTGGCAACTGTAAATGCACTAACTATAAAGTGCCAAATCAAATATTGTTTGGGGGTGTTTCTTGAATGAGTGATTTGGGGGGGTAATCTTGTAGTGACTAGTTGCATTCTTTTTCTTGGTTTGTGTTCTTGCAATGGGGAAATCTCAAATTGAACTCCTAACTCCACATAATTATGCTACATGGAAAAAATTAGTATGGCACTATCTCATGATGAAAGGTCTAATAGGTCATCTAAAGGACACAATTCCAAAACCTATTGATGCTAAAGAATTGGAAAGGTGGGAGATTGATCATGAGAAAACACTTGGATGCATATGTTCATTAGTCTCATTTGATTTACAATTTCATATTGAATCATGCAATACACCTAAAGAAGCTTGGGAGACTTTTCAAAAATTGTATGGTAAAAAAAATAATATTAGAGGATATCAGATTAATAATGATTGATGAATCTTGATCCTAAATGTTTTGACCACATCCAAGACTACATTTCCAAAATAAAGGAATTAAGAACACGGTTGAAAGAATTCAATATTGAAAAAGAGGATTTATAGTTGATTTTGAATGTGTTATCCAAGCTTGGTCCTAAGTATTCAGTGTTTGTTTCTGGCTTTCATACCCATCAAATTTTTATGGGAGCATCATATGTCGATCCTAAGTTTGATGACTTTGCAAATATCCTAATCCAAGAAGAAGCTAAGTTAATGAACATGGGTCTAATTAAGTCTTCCAAGTCACAAGCATTGTTGACTTGAGTGAGTCTAAGGTACAAAAGGAATCAGGGAATCTTGATAAGAAGCAAAAGAAGAAAAATAATAAGCCACATAAAGATTTAGAATCATCATCCTTAAAAGGAGAAACATCAAAGGAGAGGCCTTTTTGTGCATATTGCAAGAAGGATGGACATGAAGAACACTATTGTTATAAGAAGGATATTGATGAGTTGAAAAATCTTCTCAAAAGGAATCACACTGATTTTCCTTCTAGAATGTCTAAATCTTCTTCTCCTTCTACTTCAAAATAATCTAAAAAGGACAAAGGTAAATTTTTATCATTAGAATATAAAGGACAAGCTCTCTATGCTTATTCAAGTCCAGGATCAGGGAGATGGCTTCTAGATTCAAGAGCATCTCATCATATGGCATCTTCACAGACTATCTTCTCTTCATTTTAGCCTTGTACTATGTCTCCTATCTTGATGGGAAACAATACATACATTAGTGTAATGTAATTGGGAAGGGATCTATTAGTTCTGAGAACAACACTTTTTAGGATGTTTTGTGTGTTCCTCATTTGATGAACAATATTCTTTCCATATATCATATTACACATGGTGGAGATGGGAAAACTATGGAGTTCACACCTGATTCAGTAATCATTTGATAGATGGAAAGTTGAGATATCATTTCTACTGGGGTGGTTGATCATTCATCTTGGTTGTATACCTTTTCATAGTTTGTTTTTTATGATGACATTGTTCCTTTGACTGTTGACCATATGAACCATGATTTAGAGGAGACTTTTGGCTTCTTAAACTTGGGAGTTTTCACATCAAATCCAATTCTTGAGTCATGCATTCCATCTCCTCCACCTACTATTGTAGTTGATGATAATTATGATTCCATAGTTTGGGTTCCTTGTGATTCAGTGCAATAGGATATACATAGTCTTCTAGATATGGCTACTTTAGATGGCTTCCTAACAGGTATTTCAGACTTGTTTGTGGAGTCTCATCTTGTAGATTTGGGAGACATCATTGATGAAATTCATATTCTCTTTGATGGAGAAGAACCTTCTTCATTTGTTATGAGGGAACACCTTGACCCTCTTGCTCATTCTCTACATGATCATTCTTTAAAAATTAACATGAGTGTTGATACTTTTGGATAGCATTTGGAGGAGGCTTCTTTGTCTTTAGAGGGGATATCATTGTATTTGGATCATTTTCTACATTCATCTCTACTAGGTGTTGGATTTTCCTCTTCAACAGTGTGTTGGTATGTGGCGACTGATCATGCTATACTATATAGCCCATGGTATACTATACACCCTGACATGTATCCTTGCTTTGTCACTGAAAAGGGGAAAAATTAACGAAAAAAAGAAAAATCCAATTTTGTAGAACTCAAAATCTGGAAGCTTCTAAGCTTGTTAAAAATGGGTTCAGATGGGTGTTAAAGTACGATGAAAAATGTGATTATTCACAAGATTGTAATAGGTTTTTCACTAGTTAATAAAATTATTGGATGGTTACCGTTTAGTGGATGTAGCCTAGATTGGGTGAACCACGTTAAATTCTTTGTGTTATAATTTATTCTGTGTGTTTTAGTTTCTCTATTTATTACTTAATTCTACATTTAATTGTTAGATATCTACCTTTCTAACCCTAACAAGTGGTATTAGAGTAGGTTATCTTTTGATTATTGTCTATAGGATGGTCTCACGATTGAGTGGGAATAATGGTAGATGAGGGTAAGAAGGTTGAAAATTTTAATGGGCAGAACTATCAGTTATGGAAGATGTAGATGGAGGACTATCTCTATTAGAAGGATTTATGGCAGCCATTGGAAGGGAAAACCAAGAAACCCCAAGCAATGGCTGATGAGGACTAGGATATTTTGGATAGAAAGGCTCTTGGCAATATTCATGTATGCCTAGCACAATCAGTGGTGTTCAATATTACAAAAGCAAAGAAAACTCAAGAGTTGATGGAAACCCTGGCGAAATTATATGAAAATCCTTCTACTTCGAATAAGGTATTTCTTATGAAGCGTTTATTTAATATGAAAATGGTAGAAGGTGGGTCAGTTACTAATCATTTAAATGAGTTTAATACGGTCACCATTCAATTAACTTCTGTAAAAGTAAACTTTGATGAAGAAGTTAGGGCTCTTTTGATTATGTGTTCTTTTCCTAAAAGCTGGAATAGCTTGGTAATGGCTATTAGCAATTCTATTTCTAGTTTGAATACATTGAAATTTGATGATTTTGTTGGTGTTATTTTGAGTGAGGAAATTAGTAGGAAAAGCTGAGGTGGAATATCCACATTAGGCAATGTTTTGAATGCATAAATCAGAGGTAGAACAAAGGAGAGAGGAAACAATTCTGGAAATCATGGGAAGTCATGAGAAAAATCAAAAGACAAAAGGTCCCAATCTAGAAACAAGAGGGATTGTTGGTACTATGGTAAGCCAGGTCATTTAAAGAAAGATTGTTGGTCTTGGAAAAATAAAGGAGACAAAAAGGAAGTAAAGAGGCAAATGTGGTAAGTAATAAATTTGATGAGGATGCTTTGATTCTTTCCCTTGATAATGCTGATGATTCTTGGGTTTTAGACTCAGGGGCTTCATTTCATGCTACCCCCCATAGAAGTTATTTTCTTGATTATGTCCAAGGGGATTTTGGGCTGGTTTATTTAGGAGATAACGAACCTTGTCAGATTGTTGGAAAGGGAAGAATCAAGATTAAGTTATAGAATGGAAATCATTGGCTACTACATGAGGTAAGGCATGTTCCAAAGTTAAGCAGAAATTTAATTTCGGAGGGGCAACTAGATGATGAAGGTTGTGTTGTTACATTTAGTGATAAAAATTGGAAGGTCACAAAGGGTGCCTTAGTGGTAGAAAAAGGTGTGAAAGTAGGCACCTTATATCTTTGTATAGGTCATACTGTTCCTTCTACTTTAATTGTTATGAAAAAAGGTCAATGTTCAGGAATAGTTGTTGCAGTTCAGTAGGTAGAAGATCATACAGTTGCTGTGGACTCTGAATCAGCACTATGGTATAATAGACTTGGGCATATGAGTGCAAAAGGTATGAAAGTACTTCATTCAAATAATGTTTTACCAGGTCTAAAATGGGTTAATATGGATTTATGTGAAAGTTGTGTGTATGAAAAAAAAAAAGAGAGTAAGTTTTCTCAAGGATGGGAAGCAAAAAAAAGATGAGAAATTGGAGCTTGTGCATATGGATGTATGGGGACCAGCTCAGGTATCTTCTCTTGGTGGCTCTCTATATTATGTTACATTCATTGATGATGCAACTAGGAAGGTATGGATTTATTTCCTTAGGCATAAATCTAATGTATTTTGAAACTTTTAAAAAAATGGAGAAGCTTGGTTGAGAATGAGATGGGTAAAAAGATAAAATGTCTCAGATCTGATAATGGTGGTGAGTATTGCAGCAAAGAGTTTGAATATTATTGTTCCTCTAATGGTATTCGTAGGTAGAAAACGGTTCCAAGGACTCCACAGGAAAATGGAGTGGTTGAGTGCATGAATAGAACAATAATGGAGCATGCACAGACTATGAGATTGCATGTTGGGTTGCCTTTAAAAATGTGGGTAGAGACTATAAACACTACTATTTATTTAATTAATAGAGGTCCCTTTCATCCTTTAGGTTGTGGTATTCCAGAGTAAGCATGGAAAGGTAAGAAGGTGAGATATTTGTTTCTCAAAACCTTCAGTTGTGAAACATTTGCACATGTAGATTCTAAAAATAGAACCAAGCTTGATGTAAAATCAAAGAAATGTATATTTGTTGGATATGGCACTGATGAATTTGGTTATAGGCTTTGGGATTTTGAAAATCAAAAAATTGTGAGAAGCAAGGATATCATATTCAATGAGAAAGTGTTGTACACAGATCGGTTGCTGCAACATGAGAAGAAAGAAAATGATTATGCAGTGTTGGATGATATTCCAAAAAATGATGTTTCATTGGTTCCTCATGCTGGGCAACAATAGCAACAACAAATACCACAAACTCCTGTTAGACGATCTTCAAGGATAAGTAGACCTCCAGAAAGATTCTCTCCCTCTTTATATACTATTTTTTTAACTGATGCTAGTGAACTGGAATATTATGATGAAGCTATGCAAATGGATACCAAGGTTCAGTGGGAGCATGGAATGGAAGAAGAAATGGACTCCTTGCTGAAAAATAAAACTTTGGAATTATGCAAGTTGCCTGTAGGTAAAATTTCTTTACCAAAAAAATGGGTTTATAGACTGAAAGAGGAGGATGGAGGTAAGAAGAGATTTAAAGCTAGATTAGTTGTAAAAGGATTTGCACAGAAAAAGGGTATTGATTTTGATGAGATTTTTTCTCCAGTTGTTAAAATGACTTCTATTCGTATTGTTTTAAGTATTGTGGCTGCTAAAGATTTACATTTAGAACAGCTTGATGTTAAAACAACCTTTCTCCATGGTGATTTGGAAGAGGAAATATATATGGACCAGCCACAAGGATTTGAGGTCAAAGCTAAGGAGAAACTAGTGTGCAGATTGAAGAAAAGTTTATATGGCTTAAAGCAAGCACCTCGGCAATGGTACTTGAAATTTGATAGTTTTATGGCTGAGCAAGGCTACAACTAGTGTAATTCTGACCATTGTGTTTATTTTAAGAGGTTGGATAATGACAACTACATTATTTTATGTTTATATGTTGATGACATGCTTGTAGCAGGGTCTAACATGGATCACATAAGTGAGCTAAAACAACAGCTTAGAAAAATATTTTTCTATGAAGGATTTGGGGCAGCAAAACAAATCCTTGGTATGAAAAATTTGTAGAGAGAAAAAACAGAAAATTGTTTTTATCTCAGGCTAATTATGTTGAAAAGGTGTTGTAGAGATTTCATATGGAGAATGCAAAAGCTGTCAGCACACCTTTTCCTAGTCATGTTAAATTGACTAAGGATATGTGTCCAAAGACACAAGAGGAGGAAGAAAAAATGTCCAAGGTACCATATGTTTCAGTTGTAGGTAGTTTAATGTAGACCACGGTATGCACGAGACCAGATATTGCACATGTCATAGGAGTTGTTAGCAAGTATTTGAGTCATCCTGGAGTTGAGCATTGGAATGCAGTAAAATGGATTCTTAGGTACTTGAGAGGTACATCCAATAAATGTTTATGTTTTGGGGGCTCTAATATTGATTTAAAATGCTATGTTGACTCAGAATTTGATAGGGGATATAGATACCAGGCAGAGTACTACAAGTTATGTATTTACAATTGGTGGGACAATAGTGAGTTGGATTTCTCGATTACAAAAGGTGGTTGCTTTATCCACCATAGAGGTAGAGTATGTTGTTGTAACAGAGGCGAAAAAGGAGATGATATGGCTACAACTTTTCATGGATGAGTTGGGAAAACAACAGGCTAAAAATTACTTGTTTATAGACAACTAGAGTGCTATACATCTTGCAAAGAATTCTACCTTGCTAAAACAAAACACATACAGTCGAGATATTATTTCATTTGGTTAGTGTTGGAGGATGGACAGGTCAAGCTAGACGAGATACATACAGATGTCAATCTAGCAGATATGTTTACGAAGGTAGTGACAAGGAAGAAGCTAAGCTCCTCTTTAGCTTCAGTTGGCCTTCAGGGTTGAATTCAAGTATAACAGAGCAACAAGGTCCAAGGTATTGTTGACGTGTCTGATGGCACAACAACATGCAAATAGAATACTCTGTTTCTCCTGAAAGAGAAAGATAATCACATGGATATCTTAGCTCTCAAGGTCTTTGTAGTTGGTTCTCAACTAAGCTGATGTTGCTCAGTGGTCAATGTAACAGTAATGTTCAAGGGGCTTGCTGGTTTGAGCTTTTGGATTTTTTTAAGATCAAACATGAATCTAAACCAACTTTAACTGGGGTTTTTAAAGAAACATAAAAAGACAGATCAAGGTTTTGGTACTGAAAAGAATGATAATTCATCTAACTTAACCAGACTTGTTACCTCTCAAGGAATTGCTAACTAAAACTGAAGAACAAAATTAACTTGTGATTAACACCAGTTGCATTCATTCACAGTGCTGATTTCAACAACTAATTATAAGTTACCATTTAAACAAAACACAAAATTAGATTTCATTCCTTGAAAGCTTTCAAAATTAGATGATTAACTTAAGATAAATACCATTCTGGAACACAATATGAGGTAGATTCGAATCTGGTTGCTTCTACTATTAGTGAGACAAATAAGCAACATTTACAAATCTGGCACAATCACCAGTGTACAAAAAACTTGTGTCTTCAGAATGCTTCCATCTATACTAAGGAAATTGGAATGATACATTACTTTCTATGTTGAATCTAACTCCTAACTAAGAAGACAAAAGAAGCTCCCTTTACTAAGAAACAGGATGCAGTTCTATCTCCTCTATCCTTTGGAAAATCTATCTAGAACTATCTACTCTATTCCCTTTCTTTTTCTTCTCTCTAACTCCTAACTTTCAAATTCTAACTTCCAACCTTCAAACCTTTTTTTTTTTACAAAGAGGAAAGAATGCCATATATACACCCCCTCCAAAAAGAATGTTGACCCCCATTTTTAGGGTTTACAAAATATTAGTCGGTTGCAAGAGGGTCGACATCTAGATCTTTTGAATAAAGTTGGTTATGCATTAAATGCGGATCCCTGCTGTCCATGTCGGTGAAGGATCATTTTGGGCATCCTCTTAGATCTTTCGTAGCTACTGCATTAACTCCTACGCCTCCATGATTATCTTTGAATTCCAGTGGAGCCGCTTTGAATGCCCTAAAATATCACCATTAATGTCAAGCTACCCCTATCAGTAGACACCAGCTGGCATTATGACTCACAACTTCCTTCTTCTTCTTGGGCTCTCTTCCTGCTCCAGATCCATCCTTCTGCAAGTTGTTGGTGAGACTAACTTCCTTCACTGAGACACTACACCGAAGTCGTGTCCTTTCACTGAGAACCCATTTCACTTTGGGGAGACTTTGCTTGGTCGGCAAGACATTACACCACACTCAACATGTTACACCAAGGGCACAAAATATGTCGGCGGGACCCTATCAGGTCGGCAAGACCTTTTTCCGAAGTCACCTTCCTTCATCAGGATTCTCTGAGTCTACAAGACTTTATTCCTTCGGCCAGACATCACGCCAAACTTAGATCCTTTGGTGAAACTTCCTCGAGAGAGATCTTCATATAAATAACTCGATCTTACAAAATAGATGCCTCCATTAGTCCTCAAATGCAAATAAAATATATCATTATTTATCATGTCTTTAATTTTATCAAAAAGAAACACAACTTTGGTGGAGGCGGAAGCAGGACCAAGACAGAACCAGAAACAACACCTACCTTCAAAACTGGTAGAGGCAAAACCAAATTGGGACGGGGATGAGAGGGAAAATGGAAGAATCCTGACGAAACTAGGATCGGGACAAAAAGGGACCCAGAAACGATATCCCTCACCTTTAAAACTGGCAGGGGGTGGGGCCAAAAAGAAAATCAGAACCGGGACTGGAGTCGGGGTGGGAACGAGCTATGGAAATAATCAACATTTCCAAGTTTAGCTCTTGTTCCAGCTCCACGTCTGCAAAGGAAACCAAAACATGAAGGACAGGGAAACAAACACCGATAGGGTCGGAGCAAAAACTAATCTCAGGCGAAGCACAATAGGGGTGGAGGTGGAACCAAATCCAAAATTGAAACTTCTTTGAAGTTTTAGTTTCGAATTCCATCCCAATCTTTCCTCCACAAACATACAAAGATGAAAAAGAAAAAAGGGGAAAGGAAGAAAAACATCCCGCATCCAAACGATCAGAACCAGGGCAGAACAAAATAACAAAGCGGAAACGGGATCAGGACCAAACCCGAACTAGAAACTTTTCAAAATTTTCAGGTTTGAATTCCATTCTGGCTCCACCTCTGACAACATACAAAAAGACACGCAAGGAAAAAAAACAAAAGACGCAAAATCGAGACTAGGGAAGAAAAAGAGAACAGAGCTTGGAAGGAATTCCAAGTTTGGTTTCGGTTCCAATTTTAGGCCAACCAAAACAAACCAAAACGTGAAGGGAAAACCTGATGACGAAGAGGGAGAAAGGGAAAGGAAAATTCAGGGCGGAGATGGAACCCAAACAAGAAACTTTAACAAATTTTAACATTCTGATTCGGACCCGGACCCAACTCTGACAACATATAAAGAGACGAAGACAAAGAACCGTTAGAACCAGAGTCGGGGACGAAAAAGAGAACAGAGCTTGGAAGGAATTCCAAGTTTGGTTTGGTTCCAGTTCCACCTCTAATATAACTTAAAAGAAAAATGCCTAAGGTAGAAAACCAAAAGCCAAAGGGAAAAGAAAAATGGGGACCCATTTTGTTCCAGAATAAAGTGAGGTGGTTATGCAAGGCATAACAGGTACTTATTTCTAGTGGGAGCTGTAATTGCAACAGTGTCATCCAGGATCAGTCTCCAAGTGGGAGATTGTTGGTATGCGGTGACTGATATGCTATACTATATAGCTCATGGTATAGTTTTTCATGTCGTCACTGAAAAATGGAAAAATCAATGAAAAAAAAAAAAAATCAATTTTGTAGAACCCAAAATCTAGAAGCTTCTAAGCTTGTTAAAAAGAGGTTCAGATGGATGTTATAGTATGATGAAAAATGTGATTATTCGCAAGATTGTAATAGGTTTTGCACTAGATAATAAAATTATTGGATGGTTGCAGTTTGGTGGATGTAGCCTAGATTGGGTGAACCACGTTAAATTCTTTGTGTTATAATTTATTCTATGTGTGTTTTAGTTTCTCTTTTTATTACTTAAATATGCATTTAATTGTTAGATATCTACCTTTCTAACCCTAACACAGTGTGGCCTAGAATGCCTATTTGGAGTGTGTTAGCAGTTAGAGTGGTGTCCATTATAGCTCTTATGTTTGCAGTGTGGCCTAGAACACCTGTTTGGAGTGTCTTCAGAAGTAGAGAACGAGTTGTAGTAAAATATTATGCAAACATCATTAAATATAGAATTCTTCCATAAATCTTGTTGAATAAATGCTACACTAATTCAATCCCATAACTAACTTGCCAATTGTTAAGGTGTTACTTTTAGAAACTCCATGGGAAATTAATTGAGGTGGCATAAAGTATCCACATTCTCCAAAAACTCATAAGATGAGGTGCCAATCCTGGGATCACATCATTGCTCATATTCTATTTCTATTATGACAAGGTCACAATGAAGCTATGTTTCAATCATATTTCCTCATGAAACTAAATGCTATCTAATATTTTATTCTAGTAATATAGAAAATTTTCATGAGAAAATAATTGCTTTATTTTAATTCAAGGGGAGAATATTTTATGTACTTGCTAGTAATCAAATAAAACTTTTGGATAACTATACATAAATAAAGTTGAATTTAGTAGTTTAGTGTTAGATTTCAATTTATATATACTCAATAGAGCGATAATAGAAACATTATCTTCCTATAGGTTGGTATGTAATTTACAAAGATGCACCATTTATTCCAAGAGAATTTAGCAATGGGAGAGTTGATCGACAAGGGGTTTCCAACAATTATTACCTTGATTCTTGTGATTTTGCAACAACTTAGTCAATACAGTTAAGAAATAAGTTGTTTATTGCAAGCATAACCTTGGTTTGTAATTATGATAATTGAAGTTAATTAATGAAGAGTATTTTTACTATTTTATGAGTGGTTTAACATTAATATATTTTCGTACATGAAGTCTATATAAGGTCTTGTGTCTAAATAAAAAGTATAATTGGTCATATTAGTCCGTTAGTATATATATGAGAAAACTAGTAAAATCATATTTTAAGCAGTTTGAGAACTAATATTGTGAGCGTGAAAGACTATTATGAGATAGGTAATTCAAGGAAGATGAGAGTCAACATCTTTGACCAAGGCCCATATAAGAAGTACCTTTGATCCTAGCACACAGGTTAAGCTAGCATATTGAAAGATTTCATAATTCAAGAAGCATTCAAGCAAGGGTTTATCTTTTATTTTGGTAAGATGTAATATCATATTGCATTCATTCATCATTCTTTTATCTTATTTTATTTCATGTCAAGGTTTGAATACCAAAATGGGGTCTAACCAAGGAAAACCCCTATTCACTAACCATTTATTGCAAGTCTAGGTGGTAGATACATGGATGAGCAAGCCTTTCTTGTGTAAGCGGCATTAGGAATCCATGTTTGTTGGATGGAATAATAGAAATATATGAGTATGTAAGTGAAAACATTTTTATATACTTTAACTCTTTATAATATTATTTTCTTATAGCTAAAACCTCTATGAATCATTGAGTTTAGAAGTAAACATTCTAGTTATAATTGTATAGGCGTGTGTGCATTCTAGTAAGACTAGGATTACCTTCATGAAGCTTTACATGATTGGTTATGTTTGTTACTATACTTGTATGATATTTGAGAGGTCAGTGAAAGTAGAATTGTCTTATTTGCAAATACTTGGGATTGATTCATGATAGTGTTGGCATTACCTTAATTTCCTATGCAAGGATGATGCAATGGTGAAACTTGGTAAAATGGTTACTTGTAGATTTATGTGACTTGTAAAGGAACTCCAATATGTTCCATGTGATACAAAAGTATGTAATGAATGGCATGTCAATGAAACAATATAAACATTTCCCATGAGGAATCTTGCAACCATTGAGACTTTGTAGCCAGTAAGGTTGCCAATGAGGAACTTTTATGAGTGGTTTTTCATCCCTACGAGGGTTTTCCACTCATGAAAATCTCTTTATTATGGTTTCTTTGTGGATGCACTTTTAACCTTGTTATTTCCCTAATTTGCATTAAAATATTTGAATTTACATGTATTGCTAAGATGATAACTTAGGTGTAAGTCTACATAGCTAAATCTAATGAAGGTACCACTTTGTTTTAATATACTTTGATTGATTGATGTATGTCATTCCATTTAATTATAGCAATGATAGTAATTGATCATTTTAGAAACTTAAGGATATAAATAGTATTTTTGTTTTCCAGTCTTTACATAATTCCTCCTTGGCTTGTGACAGTGTTCAAAGCTAAATGACAACTAGTCGTTGAGGTAGCATGTTTCCCAAGAATTTGAACTATTTTATGCACAAGCTCTATTCCATCCTCACTTGCAATCGTGTGATGCAAGTTATCTATAAGATGGATAGAAGTGGTTGAAATGGTTTCAATGCTCACATGATTTTGTAAGTTTGCTAAGTCTTCATGAATTTGGATTATGTTTTCTTGTGGAATAATAGCAACCATTGTTTCAACATTCATCACACTACTTGAAGGGAAATAGTTTTTAAGGGTATGGTCCATACTTATAGTACTAGTGTCAATAATAGGAATGAAAGATATAGAAAATTCAATATTTGTGACAATTGTGCTATCACAGGATGGTTGTTGCAAGTATGAGCAAGTTTAGTGGTGTTTCCATTAATGTTGTCATTGATGTTAACACAGTTCATAATGCTGTATATTGTGCATGTATAGTTGAGATGTTGTGAGTACATGGAGGTATCCTTATGATGTTGTAGATGTGTTGAAATGATGAGTTTCCAAGTGCTTTCGAGAAAATTAATAAAGAGTGAAGTCATATTTATGTATGGCTTCAGAATGTTCTCTAGTATGTGCTTGACATTTCTTCTGTGTTCAATTTATACTTGTGTAGATCTGAAGGGTTGTTGTTGATGATCTAATGGTGATATCTACTAATTTGTAGCTTTTGGTTTGATGGAGTGTGAAAGTTGTGTTCACCGATGTGTGAACTATTTTGGTAGAGTTGGTTATCTATTGACTGAGAGAAATGTTTCTTCTCTGCAATCCTCCACTATTTTGTTTCAACTCTTGTAGATCTGGAATATGTCTTATAATGGTGTTCTCTTGGTTCTGGAAAAGATGTTTGTGGTTTTGTGATTTGGAAGTTGATTTTTAGAGTTGTTGTATATGTTTACACAGTCTGGATGGACTGATGGAAGATGTTCTATGTTTGAAGGTTATTGCACCTAATGTGGATGTACCTAAAGGAACCTAAGAAGTGTTCTTGTGCATAATGAAGCATGTTGTGTCATTTGTGTGTTATCTTCTTGTTGGGAAGCATGTACTTTGATGTTCATTTGTGTTTTCATTAGGTTTGGATGACTTGGTGTTTACACTTCATATGAAGAATTAAATTTAATTAAGGAAGTATGTGGTTGATCCAAGACATTTCTTTTGGTCTTGGCTAAGTGTTTAATTGGTCCACTCTCATTCCTTTCCATCATGGGAATGTTGATTTTCTGAACTAATTTGAATTTATGAAATGAAGAGTATGTGGTTGAACTTGGAGAAATTTTCTAAGGTTGAAGTTGGTATAAATTTAAGTTGATTTGTGAAGGATTGGATGATGAAAATTAATGAAGTAAGCCACAAGTGAAGAGAAAAATTGTGCGAAAGTTAGTTGAGGCAACAATACTTCATTGTGTTACATTCCTAAAGGTACAAAGCTAAAGGTTTCTACAATCTTCTGATCAAGGCTACATATGTGTGTAAATTTCTATGGTGGATATTTTGTTTTCTTTTATATATGTAGGAATTAAGCCTCCCTATTCAATAGTGAGTCCTTGCTATAGTCAGTAAGCCTTTGTATTTGGGTAGTGATCCTTGGTAGTGAGCCTTTGTATTCGGTTTTTCTATCACTTTATATTGCGAGTTAATCCTTGCCATGGTTTTCCCTTATTGGGTTTTCCACATAAAATCTTGTGTCCATTGCATTGATTTTAAATTTTTTTATGTACATTTCATGTTCATACTTAATAATATAGTGTGGTTGTGAAATTGATATGTGTTGAAGCTTTGAGTTTAATTTTGGTGACAATTGACTCAACCCCCCCTCTCAGTTGTCCTATGCCTTTTAACAATTGGTATCAGAGTTGTGGTTCCTTGGTGTAGAGCTTAACCACTTAAGGAAGGTCTAATGGCACATAAGTTGCCAATCCCTATGTTTGATGGATCTATGTATAGTGAATGGAAAGTGTAGATGAGAGGATATATTATCTCTCTTGGTTACAAGACCTGGAAGGCTATTGAGATGAAGTATGTTGCTCTGATGGGTGGTCTTACTATTGTAGATGAGGTTTCTGCTTATGAGGAGAATGAAAATGTGAGGTATGCTATTTTCAATGCTCTATATAAAACTGAGTGAACTAACATTCTTTCTTTGGGCACTACTTATGAAGTTTGGAAGAAGTTGAAAAATCTTTATGAAGGAAATGATAGAGTGAAATTGACAAAGAAGTTGATGGAAAAGTGTAGATATGAGAATTTGAAAATGGAAGAAGATGAAAATTTTGCAAGATATTTCCAAAGGGTTGTTGAACTTGTAGCAAATTAAGTTAGGAATCAAGGGGGAGAGATGATTGATGAAGATATAATTTAGAAGATCCTAATAACCCTACCTGAGTGCTACAATGATAATATCTTAGTTATTGAAGAAATGTATGATCCTAAGAAATACACTAAAGAATAGCTATTTGGCACCTTGACAACATTTGAGATGAGAAAATTTGGAAATAAAGAGGAAAAGATAGAAACAAAATTTAAAGAAACAAAGATTGAGGATGATCTAGATAGTGATGGTTATGATGAGTTGGAGGCTGATTTTGCTAGGAAGTTGAAGAAAGGTACCCATTTAAGTATAAATTTATGTTTCCCTTTAAATGTTTTAGTTGTGGTAATATTGGTAATTATGCTTCAATATTTTTGAATAGATTTGTACATAAGAAGAAAAATAATCATAAAGATAAAGATAGAAAGGATAAAAAATACAAGTGTTACTATGTTAACGAAGAAGCCAGAATCTCTGATGATGAATCTGATTATGAGGGTAATGGTAGTGAATGATTTTTTTTAGCCTTGGAGAATAAATCTATGTCTGCTAACCCTGGAAAATGTGCAAGAAAGAATCTTCCAAAGAACAAAAATAATGATATGGAAGGTACTTTTCTCACCGCCTTTCATGCTAGACAGATAAAGACTACTAGGTGATTGACAGTGGATGCTCTAATCACATGATCGGACATAAAAGTAAGTTTACTAAACTTGAAAAGTATGATGGTGGTTTTGTCATGTTTGGTGATGATTCTAGAGAAAATATTGTTGGGAAAGGTACAATTACTTTTGATGGAATACACAACACTGATAATGTATATTACGTAAAAGGTTTAAGGCATAACCTTTTGAGTGTTGGACATATGTGTAGCAATGGTTTTAAACTTGTGTTTTAGAATAAACTTTGATAATCTAGTTAGGATCAATTCAAGAGATGTTGTTTGAGGTCTACGTAGAATCAAAAATCCTACTAATACTATTTGCAGAAGTTCTTAGTTAGGGAAACAAACTAGATGCAGTTTTAAGGGAAAAGAGAAACTACTACCAAATGCTGGAATTAATTCATATAGAACTATGTGGTCCAACTAGAACAAGAAGCCTAAATGGTGATAGGTATTTCATGCTCCTTATTGATGATTATTCTTGAATGGCATGGATTGCTTTTCTTAGAGAGAAGACTCAAGCTATCGATAGGTTTGAAGTGTTCAAATCAAGAGTGGAAAATGAAGTGAACCTAAGAATCAAATGTTTGAGATCTGATAGACATGGAGAATTCACCTCTAGTGAATTTAATACATTTTGTGAAGAGCATGGCATAAAAAGGAAATTTCTACTCCAAGAACCCCTTAGTAGAATGGAGTGGTTGAGAGAAAAAATTGAATGGTACAAGAAGCTACAAGAATCATGATGAAATAATCAAATGTACGTGATGTGTAATGGAGATATGCCATACACACCGATGTTATTTTTCTTAATAGAGTTTAGATTAGAGGCAACAACACAAAGACTCCTTTTGAGTTATGGACTAGTAAGACTCCTATTGTGAAGTAATTTAAGGTATTTGGAAGTAGATGTTACATTAACAGAGATGATGAAAATCTTGGGAAGTTTGATGCTAGATGTGATGAAAGAATTTTTCTTGGGTACTCAACAACCAACAAAGCATATAGATGCTTCAATGAAATATTATGGAAGATTGTTGAGAGTGCTAAAATTAAATTTGATGAGGACATGGGTAGACCTATTGAGATAAGTGAAGTTGAACCTGATGATCCTATATATGGACAAGTACCTGAAGAGAATAAGGAGGAGGAAGAAGAAGAACAAGAACAATTTGAATAAGAAGAAGAAACAATAGAACCTATCTCTAGGACTCTGAAGTATGTACAAAAGAATCATCTGAGGGAATAGATAATTAGAGATAAGAGTGAAGTTGTGAAGACAAGAAGTAAAGTATTAGTTGAGGTAAATCTATGTTTACTTTCTAAAATAGAACCTAAGTCTGTGTGTGAAGCATGTGAAGATGAGAGTTGGGTTAGAGCTATGAAAGAAGAGTTGCAGCAAATAGAGAAGAATTAGACATGGGAATTAGTTCCTAGACCTATGAATAAGAATATTATTGGTTCAAAATGCGTGTTTAGGAATAATTTGAATGAAAATGGTGAAGTTATAAGAAACAAAGCAAGACTTGTATTCAAGGGATACTTACAAGTGGAAGGCATAAACTTTGAAGAGACATTTTCCCCTGTGGCTAGAATGGAAGCTATTATGATGTTTTTGGAATTTTCTTCCCACAAGGATTTTAAAGTATATCAAATGGATGTCAAGTCAACATTTTTGAATGGTGAATTGGAAGAAGAAGTATACATGGAACAACCTGAAGGATTCCAATTATCTAACAAACCAGATATGGTTTGTAAGTTGAAGAAGGAATTGTATGGACTAAAGCAAGCTCCCAAAGCTTGGTATGCAAGATTGGATAAATACCTGACACAAGGATTTTGCAAAGACTCTACTAACAACAATCTTTACTTTAAAATGCAAGGTAACAAAATGTTGATAGTGGTAGTATATGTTGATGATATTATCTTTGGTGGAAATGAAGGAATGTGTAAAATATTTGTAGAAGAAATTCAAAAAGAATTTGAAATGTCCATGATTAGTGAGCTGAATTTATTTCTTGGTCTTCAAGTAAATCAAACTGATAAAGGGATATTCATCTCACAATATAAATATGTGAAAGAGCTATTTAAGAATTTTGGAATGGATGACTCCAAACTAGTTAGTACTCCTATGGTGACTGGATGTAAGCTGAGTAAAGATGATGAATTTGCTAAAGTTGATCAGAGCAAATGCAAATCTATGATTGGTGGGTTGTTGTATCTTACTGCTACTAGACTGGATATCATACATGTAGTATGTTTAGTTTCTATATTTCAAGTAGAACCCAAAGAAGAACATGTTACAAATGGAAAGAGGATATTTAGATATCTTAAAGGTACACTATATTGTGGCTTATGGTATCCTAAGGATGCACTTCACCTTGAGTGCTTATACCAATGTGAATTGGGCTAGTTGTGTGGATGACTGGAAGAGTACCAATGGAGGTGCTTTATTTCTTGGAAGAATATTGGTTTCTTGATTGAGTAAGAAACAAGACTCAATTTATTTATCCACTACAAAGGAAGAATATATTGTTGTAGCATCCTATTGCACATAGGTTTTATGGATGAAGCAAGCTCTAAAAGACATTGGAGTGATATGTGATGAGCCTATTCCTATTTTTTGTGATAACACAAGTCCTATAAACATTTCAAAGAATCTGGTGATGCATTCAAGATAAAAACACATATCTATCAAATATCATTTCCTAAGAGAGAAGGTGTTCAAGAATAAAGTTGAGCTGGAGTATGTGTCAACAAAGGAAAAAAATGTAGATATATTTACTAAGGCCCTTCCAAAAGATACTTTAGAGTATCTTAGGGAGAGGTTGGGGGTCATTGTCCCTTTGAACTAGGTGCACATGGAGTTACATCAGTCCAGTCAATTCATAGATTCTTCATTTATTTGGACTGGTGAATGGGTCTACTCCATAGGGGGAGTACAAAACTTTTCATTGTTGCAATATGAGTTGAATGGGTGTACTCCTAAAGGGGAGTAATCAGAGCTTTTGATCTTTTCCATTGATGTCAAAGGGGGACATAAATTCACATGAAAAATAGTAGAAGAAAGGAGAAAGATTCATGAACAAGAGAGTTTTCTTTTATGGTTTTTCACATCATGTGTTGCCATCAATGACAAAGGGGGAGATTGTTGCAAGTATGAGAAATTTTGGTGGTGTTTTTCATCGATGTCAACATAGTTCAGTATGTTGTAGATTGTGCATGTATAGTTGAGATGTTGAGATGTTGTGAGTACATGGAGTTATCCTTATGATGAAGATGTGCTAAAATGATGAGTTTCCAAATGCTTTCGAGAAAATTAAAAAAGAGTGAAGTTAGATTTATGCATGGGTTCATAATGTGTGCTCGTATGTCCTCCACATTTCTTCTACATTGATCCTATGTTTGTGTGGATCTGAAGGGTCGTTGTTGATGATCTGATGGTGATATCTACTTATTTGTAGCTTTTGGTTTGATGGAGTGTGAAACTTGTGTTCACCAGTGTGTGAACTGTTTTGGCTGAGTTGGTTATCTATGGATCGGGACAAATGGTTCTACTCCACAATCCTCTTCTATTTTCTTTTAGGTCTTTTGGATATGGAATATGTCTTGTAATGGTGTTTTTTGGGTTCTATCAAAGATGTTTGTGGTTTAGTGATCCATAAGTTGAGTTTCAAAGTTGTATGTGTTTGCACAGTCTGGATGGACTGATGGAAGATGTTATGTGTTTGAAGGTTGTTGCACCTAATGTAGATGTACCTGAAGGAACTTGAAAAGTGTTCTCATGCATAATGAAGTGTGTTGCATCATCTGCATGTTATCTTCTTGCTAGGAAGTGTGTACTTCAATGTTCATTTTTGTTTCCATTAGGTTTGGATAACTTGGTGTTTACACTTCATATGAAGAATTAAATTTAATTCAGGAAGCATGTGGTTGATTCGAGACATTTATTTTGTGTAGGAGTTTAGGTCAACTACTCAAACACCCCAAAATCACCTGCAAGAAAAAACTTCCACAAGACAGAAATGACAGAAATATCATGCTATGATTAAGATGCAAGGATGCCAAATTGAATATGACATGATTACAAATGTACAAAATGGTTGAATATATAGGCATGAGAGAAAACCTAAGATGCATGATATATTGCCATGTTCCTTAACCTAACAACATTTGAAAACATGTGAACCCTATCTAGATGATTATTAAAAATTGAGATAAGTTCTAGAAGGACAACTCATCTTCTAGAAGGAATCTTATCCCACCAAACAAGGAAGGGAATATTATCCCATTTATTTATGAATTATCTAATAATGCAACCTAGGACTTAATTAATTAAATGAAAGACCTAAGTTAACTTATGCTAGTGTAATAATTAATTAATTAATTACACTAACATTTTTTTCTTGGTTAAGTGTTTAATTGGTTCATTCCCATTCCTTTCTACTGCGGGATGTTGAGCTTCCAACCTAATTTGAATTTATGAAATGAAGAGTATGTGGCCGACCTTGGAGAAATTTTCTAAGGTTGAAGATGGTATAAATGCAAGTTGAGTTGTGATAGATTAGATGATGCAAAGTAATGAAGCAAGCCACAAGTGAAGAATAGAATTGTGTCAAAGTGAGTTGAGGCAATAGTACTTCATTTTGTTAGATTCCCAAAGGCAGTGAGCTGAAGGTTTCTGCAATCTTCTGATCAAGGTTGCAGATGTGTGTAAATTGTTGTGGTAGATCTTTTGTTTCCTTTTGTATTTGTAGGTAGTGAGCCTCCCTGTTGGACAATGAGTCCTTTCTATAGGCAATGAACCTTTGTATTGGGTCAATGATCCCTTGGTAGTGAGCCTTTGTATCTAGTTTTTCTATCACTTTATATTGTGAGTTAATCCTCACCCTGGTTTTTCCCTTATTGGGTTTTCCATGTAAAATCTTGTTTCCATTGTGTTAATTTTTCTTTTTGTTATCTATATTTCATGTTCATACTTAATAACAGAATAGTGTGGTTGTGAAATTGATATGTGTTGAATCTTTGAGTTTAATTTTGGTGACAACTGATTAACCCCCCCTCTCAGTTGTCTTGCACCTTTTAACAATGACATGAGTCTTGAACTTCATCTCACTATAGTATTAGCAATATGACACAAAATACTCATGAAAGGAATACTACATGCAAAATTAATGCAAATGCAATTTAAGCTAAGAATAGTGAAATGACTATAACAAAAAATTTGTAAACTAAAACAAATATCTATAAACAACAAAAAGAAGCTTAGAAACAATGTTTTAAATTTTGGAAAATGTAGTGCATAATCTGCACTAGGACTAAATCACCTAGAGGAGCATGTGTCCCAGTGAGGATTTTTTTCAAAAAATTTAGAAAATTTCAATTCATTTTTTTATTCTTTTTAGTTTGTATGAGTTGTAACCTAAATGCAAATGCAATTTTTATATGATTGTCAATTATTTGAGATGCAAAAATACAACTTATATGCACTTTCACTAATGCAAAATTAGAAACCCTAGAATGCTAATTAATTAATGCAAACCCTAATTCCATGTTAATGCAAACAAGATCTAACATGATGATGCACTCCAAATCAAAATGATGTTATAAATGTAGGTTCACCAAAATGAAATGAAGAATTTTGTATGCTCTTCTTTATGGTAAGGAGATAGAACAAAAAAACTCAAACACTCTCATTCAAGAACAAACCCTAGAGATCTCAACCTCAAGTGTGCAAAGGAGAAAGATATCTTGCAATAGGGTTGTATGAGGGACTGATTGTGAACTAGTGAGGGGTTCACCACCAAGCTAGGGCTTGGAAACATGAATACAATGCAAGATGTAATGCTTAACCCTAATTTGATGCAATATTTAACTAAATGACCTAAAAAATGCATGTCAAAAAGAATAACAAGTTGTAAGATGGAATGTGTGCACCTGGAAATCTATAGAACAATCAATGAAGTTCTGTGTGATTTAGTCCTCATACGCCAGTCTAGGTGATTTAGCTCCAAATTTGGGTTTCTATGTAGAAACAAGAATCTAGAAAATGGGTATCTAAAACTACCAAAAACCTGAAAATTGACCTAAAATGGGACTCATACACTAGAATTGGTGTATCATTCCAATTAGAGTATTCAAAAGCTTCAAAGTTCAAATCTAGTTTTCAATGTATGCTCTACACTTCCTGATTGATTTATGGATCCAAAACTCTGATTTGCAACCTATAGAATTCTTCCAAGTATCTCAAACACAAGGTGGAAACTTTGAAAACTTTCTCCAAACTTGCTCCTCAATTTCCCTTCAACCTAAACCTAAAAATCACACACTAAAGAGAGGTGAAAATTTTGTTCTGTTAGTGAATAGGGGTTTTCCTTGGTCAGACCCCATTTTGATAATCAAACCTTGAAATGAAATAGGAATGGAGAATGGTGAATGAACAAAATATGATGTTACAACTCAATAAACACTAGCAATAAGAGGTTGAAAACATGTATGAGATGACTCAAATGGATGTACATCTCAACTCTTTCTTGAATAAGATATATCTTGAATGAAATGCTAGCTTGAATCATAAAACCCTACATCACAATTGTTAGCTCCAAAACAAACATGATGGATGGAGACTTTGACATGATGCTTGATGCTTGAATGATGTTCTAAAATTCTCTTGTAAACTCAAACTTGCTATAAGGATGAATACTTGAATGCTTGGGCTGAAAATGAGTGAAAGAAACTTGTATTTATACTTAATTATGAAAAAATTCTTGAAATTACAACACTACAATCTAACATCAAATCTAGGAGGATAAAATCTCACCAAGAATTTCAATTAATTTTAATTTTGGGCCACATAGGACTCATATTCCCAACGTGGTGTATGAGTCCTATTAGGCATAATTTATGGACCAAATTAAAAAATGTTTAGAAAGGTGTAAAATCATAATCGGGACTAAAAACCCTAGGTGGGACCCATATTCCCAATGTGGTGTATGAGTCCTAAACCACCAAATCTAGGCCTCACAACCTAGAAATTCCTAAATTATGATTGGATGTTGATTTGTATCAAGATCATCCTCAAAAATATGCATTAAATGAAGCTTATGGATGAAAAATAAGGCCAATTAAAGTATAAAGAATCCAAATTATTAATGAAAACTCTAGAAAAGTATGAAAGTGCATTACAACACTTTACAACACTCTAAATAACGTAGGATTAGTTTTATTTATTTTACAAGGGCCCAAGACCTAATGTGAGTGTGTTAATCACATTACAACACTAAGTCAAAGTGACATTAAGCTCGATTTATGAGGGCCCAAACAAGTGTGAAAATGTCACTAATGATATTTTTCAACACTACACCATCTAACTCAAACACATAAACATAAGTAACCAAAGATAAATTCTCATTTCTATATATATATATAAATTTAAGTACATATCATTAAACATATAATGCTACTATGGCCTATGGCTACCAATTCCCTTAGAACCTGGCAATTCCCTCCATTGAGAGAAAGTAGTATGTGATCATGATCTACCCATAGATCCAAGTGCCTCTTATAGGCCCTCTACTCTTCCAAAATCCCTAGCCTCCCAGATGACAACCTCCATGCACTCTCACTCTATGTAGTTTCTCTCTACCTACACCCTGACAACCTCTCCACATAGTCTCTCAACCTCCCCTGGATCTTGGATTCACTGAATCTCATCATAGCCAACCTGTAGTGTTGATAGATTACCCATGGTTCAATTGGTGCACCTAGTAGCACTCTCGTATGCTCCTCTCAAACTCACAAAAGGATCAAATAGATATGGATGCTACTCCATGACGGGTGGGGGCATGTAATCTATGATGAATGCCTCATCTATGGGAAAAGGAGATACTATCTCTATAGTGACCCATTAGTAGAGATCATGTAGCTCTCTCACAGATCCTACAAGATGGAAATCATAAAGATAATTAGTACACATCATGACATATATATATATATATATATAAATGAAAAGAGAGAACATGAGCATAATCATAAGCATAAGCAATGTATTGTCACCTAGATCTCTAGCTAGCTATGTAAAAATAGCTCCATCCTATGTAGGAGGTATAGAAGATGTGCTATGCTCCCCATGCTCATAAGTGCTAGCACATATTACAGCTACTAACTATGGTCTAGTAACCTAGGTGGGAACTAAATCTCTCCACTCGAGAATAACTAGACCCTCACTTGCTATGTCACTACCATCACTCATCAGCTAGTTCTCCTCCTCCTCATCATCATCCTCATCCTCCTCCTCCTCATATTCTAAGTCCTCCTCATCATAATCCTCCTCTACCTCATCTACAAACTGTTGGAATCTGTGCCTCAATTCTTACTGACAAGAAACTCCTTGAAGGAAAAGTCAGTGTGACATCATGGATGTCTGGTTGACTAACTATTCTGAAGATCTAAAATGTTCATATCGGCGTGACAGGGTTGATGTCTTGCCGACAAGACTATCACTGTGACTTTTGGCATTCGGCATGACCTTTTGGAAAATGGATTTCTTCAGGCGATAGTGTGATCTTATTGGGCTAACTCGGGTGTCAAGGAGAGGTCCCAACGATTGGTGGATGTCTCACCGATAGCTTAAAGCTATCGGGGTAAAACAGAGGTCTAGGCGAGATGTCTCAATGATGTAGCTTGGTCATGCTGATGGGAGTTCTTCGCGGTACAAAAGACTTTGCTAGGAAGTCCTGGAAACTTGGTTAGGTCACTTCGAAGGGATATGTCTCATGGTCTTCATGGTGACAAAAGACTTCACTGAGAAGTCTTGGAAAAATTCATGAGTCTTGCCGATAGTAAGTCTTTGGTAAGACTTAGGGAGCTCGGGGAAAGGTCACGGTGATAGACATGAGTCTTGGCGATTGTGACTTTCGATGGAAGCTTTGTTTTGGTATGATGTCTCACTAAAACCGTGGGGGTCTTGCCAATAGGTTAAAGGCTTCGGAGTAACATAAGGTTGTCGGAAGAAAGTCTTGACAAGATCAGTATGTCTTCCTAAAAGGAATAGCTCATCACTGTGACTAAAGACTTCGATATGAGTCTCTCCAAAAAGTGAATGTCTCACCGAATGGAAACCTTATTGGTGTGACTTGTGAACTTGACATCAGGTCTTGGCAAGAAAGAAGTGTCTTGCCAATGGAATTTCTGATCACTGTGACTTATGCATTTGATATGAGACTTTCCGATAAGGGAAATCTTTGCCGATAGGAATAAAATGGACATCGATGGTTTCAGTATAACTTCTTTGTTGTCTTTCCAACTACTGGAGACTTAAAGCCGATATCGATAGAGAAACTTTGTGGCATTGGGGAGACACTATGAGTGTCTCACCAATATTCCAACAAAGTTTGAATTCCATTGACTGTGTGACCACCCTATGTGGCATCCCGCTAAACTAATCAGAGGAAATAGTTTTTCAAACTGAATGATGGTTGGATTTTTGTAACTGCTGTGACGTTGGAGAAAAATAGCTTGTAGGGAAAAATTTGTATCAGCATGGAACTTTTTTGAATGGAGATCTAGCGGATAAGGATGCATAGATGGAAAAATCAGAATGTGATTAGTTTAAAGTAGATCAATTTTGTTGAGACTGTGACGATGAGTAAATCGAATTGTTGAGATCTATTCTGTAACTGAATGAACATTTGAATGTAGCTACTGAGAACTGATAACCAAAGAGTTGCATCTCTAAATTGTATGTAATAGTTTGTTACTGTAATACAAAGAGATTCAGCTTGGTGTGGTGGGTTTTTTCCCGAAAGGGTTTTCCCATGTAAATCTATTGTTCATTGTCTTTGAGTATCTTCTCTGTTTCTGTAGATCTTGCATGTGTGTCTTAATTGGACTGTAGTTAGAAAATTAAAAGTACTACCTACTTACTCCCTTGTGGTTTTGACATTAGGAAAGTTGCTTCTGCACCTCTGCTTTCCTTACAAGTGGTATCAGAGCCTGACCAGTTGTGTTGTCCTTGTGAGTGGGTTGGGTTTTTTGAGTCAATTCTTTTCCAGTGGGAGTTTTGTAGAGTTCTTTTAATTTAATTACAGATTGAGATGGCGAGCACATCTAGTAGGATAGAAATAGAGAAATTCAATGGTAGCAATTTTGAGTTGTGGAAACTCAAAATGGAAGATATGTTAGTTGATCAAGATCTTTGGACTACCATGACTAGAACAATGCCTCAAGGCATGAAGCAAGAGGATTGGGACTTGGCAGATAAAAAGTCGAAAGGGCTAATAATGCTCTGTTTGGCAGACTCTATTCTTCTGAACATGCATGAAGAAAAGACTGCCTCTTCCTTGTGGAAAAGACTGGCATCGATTTATCAAGGCAAGTCCTTGGTGAACAAGTTGTTCTTGAGGAAGAAGTTGTACTCATTGAGAATGTAGGAAGGAGGGTCTGTTGCTGATCACTTAAATTATTTCAACATGTTGATTACTTAGTTAACATCTATTGGTGTGAAGATAGAAGATGAAGATTGTTGCATGCTACTGCTATGTTCTTTGCTAGATTCTTGGGATCATCTGGTGATGGCTATTGGGAGTATGACATCCACTTTCAAGATGGAAGATGTTGTTGCTTCTCTGTTATTAGAAAAAATGAGAACAAAATCTTCTGAGATGGCAAAGGAGGCTCTGGCTCTCAGAGGTAGACCAAAGGAGAAAGGCAAGAAGAAGGACAAGAAGTCCAGATCGAAATCAGAAGAGAGATCAACTCTCCTGGCAAGAAGTCCAAGGTGAAGTGCTAGAATTGTGGGCAACCTGGTCATGTCCAAAAGGATTGCAAGGAGGAGAAAAGGAAGAAGAATAATTCTTCTGGCAATGATTCTTCTCATAGTGATGCAGACGCCTTCATTGCAGCTTTGGCTACACGGGCATCAGATGATGTTTGGCTAATTGATTCTAGAGCATCTTTCCACATGACATCTCATAGAGAATGGTTCATGAAGTATGAAGAATATAATGGTGGAAAGGTGTACTTGGCAAGTGATTCATCTTTGGAAATTGTTGGTCGTAGAAGAGTCAAAATTTAATTCCCTGATGGAAGAGTGAAAGGAATCAATGATGTGATGCATATACCAGGTCTGGCTCAAAATCTACTTTTTGTAAGTAAGTTGAATGATATCGGAGTGCAGGTCACATTCTCTGGAAATGGCTGCAAGATGACTAGAGGCCCTATGGTGCTGGCTAGGGGTGCTCGAATTGGTACTCTGGACAAGCTAGATGCACTAGTTGTCCAATGCAACAGTGTCTCTGCAAAGTCACTTGAGGCTGCTCATGGAGAAAAGGAAAACATTCCTGATGGTGTAAAATCCATGGAGATTAAACTTCTACCAGAGAAGACTATGCTCTAACATCATACGCTAGGCCACATTGGTGAGAAAGGTTTAAAAAACTTGAAAAATAAAAACCTAGTAGAAGGGCTTGAAGATTGTAACCTTGAGTTTGAATTTTGTGAACATTGCATATATGGAAAACAACACTGTGTTTCAATTTATTCCAGTCCTCACAAATCTTCTAGTTTGCTTGATTATATACATTCTGATGTGTTTGGTCTAGTGAATGTTCCTTCTCTGTCTAAATCAAGATACTATGTGTCTTTTATTGATGATTATCCTAGGACATTTGTATATTTTCTGAAAAGTAAATCAGAAGTGTTTAGTCAGTTTAAGGAATTTAAAAACCTTGTAGAAAATTAGACTAGTAGAAAAATAAAATGCTTAAGGACTGACAATGGCGGTGAGTTCTGTTCAGATGAATTTGAAAGGTACTGTAAATATCATGGGATCAAAAGACATAGGACTACACCTTATACTTCACAACAAAATGGAGTTGTTGAAAGGTTCAACAGGATAGTAATGGAAAGAGCATGAAGTATGCTGAGCAGTGCTGGCTTGGATGAGAAGTTCTGGGCTGAAGCGGTCTCTACAGCATGTTACTTGGTAAATCCTTCTCCTAACTTTGCTCTTGTTGAGAAGACGCCTTTGGAGCATGGTCTGGAAAGAAGCCCTTTCTGAGACATATTTGTGTCTTTGGCTATGAGGCATATGCATATGTGCCATTTGAAAAAAGATATAAGTTGGAAAACAAAGCTGTGAAGTGTATTTTTATTGGCTATAGCATTGGAATAAAAGGATACAAGCTTTGGAATCCTGAGACTGAGAAGGTTTTGTATAACAGGAGTGTTATCTTTCATGAGCTGAAACCTTGTACATTGGATCTGTAGTCAGAGAAGAAATCAGAAAATGAAAAGGATGTAGCAGTAATTCCTCAAACACTAGATAAAGAGGAATTGAAAAATAAAAATGTACCTAATACTGAGGAGAGCTCAAGCAGTTCTGAAAGTTCTAAAGATGATGAAGAACCACCTCAGCCTCAGCCTGTGAGGAGGTCAACTCATGAAAGAAAGCAACCTAAAAGGTATGGATTTTCTTTAATAGAGTCTACTTGTGCCTATGTTTTAATTTCTAGCACTGATGAACCTAGGACTATGAAAGAGGCATTTAAAATTTCTGATTCAAACTCTTGGTTGGAAGCCATGAATGAAGAAATGGCATCATTAGAAAAGAATGACACCTGGAGTTTGGTTCCATTGCCTAAAGGTAGAAAATCTGTAGGCTGCAAATGGATATTCAAAAAGAAAATTGGTCTGGATGGAAGTGTAGAAAAATATAAAGCATGACTGGTTGCAAAAGGTTATTCCCAGGTAGAGGGAATTGACTATGGAGAAATATTTTCTCCTGTAGCTAAGTTGACATCTATTAGATTTCTTTTGTCACTTGCATCAACATATGATTTATAGATTGAATAGATGGATGTGAAAACAATTTTTCTTCATGGTGATCTTGAAGAAGAAATTTATATGTCCCAGCCGGAGCACTTTGTGGTAAAAGGTAAGGAAAAACTAGTTTGCAAGTTGAAGAAATCTTTGTATGGTTTAAAACAGTCTCCTAGAATGTGGTACTAAAATTTTGACACATTTTTTTTGTCATTGGGATTTGTAAGATCAAAATGTGATCACTGTGTGTATTACAAAGCTAAAAGTGATCAAATACTTATTATTGCTCTCTATGTTGATGATATGTTGTTCATAGGAAATAGTAAGCTAATGATTTATGATCTTAAGTCTCAGTTGTCTACAAAGTTCGAGATGAAAGATCTTGGTGTAGCAGGGTACATTCTAGGAATGGAAATAACCAGGGATAGAAAGAACAAAAAGCTTTGGCTCAGTCAAAGTAAGTATGCCATGACTATTCTAGAGAGATTTTGTATGACTGAATGCAAGCAGCTAGTTTTTCTAGTTACACAAGGAACAAAGCTATCTGTTGAGGATTGTCCAAAATCTTCCTCTGAGATGGAGGACATGAATAGTGTGCCTTATGCAAGTGCAGTTGGTAGTCTCATGTATGCTATGGTCTATACAAGGCCAGACATTGCCCAAGCAGTGGGAGTTCTTAGTCATTTTATGGCAAATCCTAGAAGAACACATTGGGATACTATGAAGAGAGTGTTTAGATATATGAAGAGCACTTCAGACTATGCTTTGTGTTACTATGGTAACTTGGTTGAATCATAGAAGACTCTCAGCATTCAAGGTTATGTGGATTCTGATTGGGCAGGGGACATTAACAGTAGAAGATCCACCAGTGGATATATTTTCATGATGAATGGTGGTGCAATGAGTTGGATGAGCAAGCGGCAGGCTGTAGTCGCTTTGTCTACTACAGAGGTAGAATACATGGTAGCCACACATGCCTATAAAGAAGTAATCTAGTTAAAATATTTTTGTTCTAACATTGGCTTTGATGCAGAAAAGATTACTATCTACTATGACATCCAGAGTGCTATATGTTTGGCAAAAAATGCTACTTTCCATGCCAGGACAAAACATATAGATGTACAGTATCATTTTGTACAAGATATGGTGGAGGATGGGAAGGTCTCTTTGGAGAAAGTGGATACTTTGGAGAATGTTGCAGATACATTGATGAAACCTATGAGCACAAACAAGTTCAGTTAGTGTGCCAGTTCGATGGGCCTCTTGGCCCATGAATCTCAGTAGTTTTATGATGCTCTGGAGGTGTCAGTAAGATCTTCGTCAAGTGGGAGCTTGTTGGAATCTGTGCCTCAATTCTTACTGACAAGAAACTCCTTAAAGGAAAAGTCAGTGTGACATCACAGATGTCTGGCCAACTAACTATTCTGAAGATCTAAAATGTTCATATCGGCGTGACAGGGTTGATGTCTTGCCGACAAGACTATCGCTATGACTTTCGGCATTCAGCATGACCTTTTGGCGAATGGATTTCTTCAGGAGAGAGTGTGATCTTATCAGGCTAACTCGGGTGTCGGGGAGAGGTCCCAGCGATTGGTGGATGTCTCACCGATAGCTTAAAGCTATCGGAGTAACACAGAGGTCACGGGGAGATGTCTCAATGATGCAGCTTGGTCACACTGATGGGAGATGTCTCATGGTCTTCGAGGTGACAAAAGACTTCACTGAGAAGTCTTAGCGAAAGTTACGAGTCTTTTCAATAGTAAGTCTTCGGTAAGACTTAGGGAGCTCGGAGAAAGGTCACGATGATAGACACGAGTCTTGGCGACATTGTGACTTTCGATGGAAGCTTTTTTTTGGTATGACGTCTCATTGAAACCATGGGGGTCTTTCCGATAGGTGAAAGGATTCAAAGTAACATAAGGTTGTTGGTAGAAATTCTTGGCGAGATCGGTATGTCTTGTCAAAAGGAATAGTTCATTGCTATGACTGGAGACTTCAATATGAGTCTCTCTGAAAAGCAAATGTCTCGCCGAATGGAAACCTCATCAGTGTGACTTGTGAACTCAAAATGAGGTCTTGGCGAGAACAAAGTGTCTTTCCAATGGAATGTCTGATCACTGTGACTTATGCATTCGATATGAGTCTCACCGATAAGAGAAACCTTTGCCGATAGGAAAAAATGGACTTCGATGGTTTCGGTATAAGTTCTTTGTTGTCTTGCCGACTGCTGGAGACTTAAAGCCAATATCAATAGAAAACTTTGTGGCATTGGGGAGACACTGTGAGTGTCTCACCAATATGCCAACAAAGTTTGAATGCCATTGACTGTGTAACCATCCTATGTGGCATCCCGCTGAACCAATCAGAGGAAACAATTTTTCAAACTAAATGACGGTTGGATTTTTTTAACTGTTGCGATGCTGGAGAAAAATAACTTGCAAGGAAAAATATGTATCGGCATGGAAACTTTTTTGAATGGAGATTTGGCAGATAAGGATGCATAGATGGAAAAATAAGAATGTGATTAGTTTAAAGCAAATCAATTCTGTTGAGACTATGACGATGAGTAAATCGAATTGTTGAGATCTGTTCTATAATTGAATGAACATTTGAATGTAGCTACTGAGAACTAATAACTAGAGAGTTGCATCTCTAAATTGTATGTAATAGTTTGTTACTGTAATACAAAGAGATTTAGCTTGATGTGGTGAGTTTTTTTTTGAAAGGTTTTTCCCACATAAATCTGTTGTTCATTATCTTTGAGTATCTTCTTTGTTTCTATAGATCTTGCATGTGTGTCTTAATTGGACTATAGTTAGAAAATTAAAAGTACTGCCTGCTTACTCCCCTATGGTTTTGATGTTAGGAAAGTTGCTTCCACACCTCTTCTTTCCTTACACAAAAAAATATGAATCCTTGATCTCCTCATCTATCTCTTCCTCATCATCCTTGTGATCTAGAAGAGGTCTTTCATAGCCTATAGGTTGATTGATGGGAAATACTAGAGTTGGTTGTGTTGTGGCCCACCACTCCTCATAGGCATCTATAGAACCAACATCATCAATGTTGGAAACTAGGGACATGTAAATATCCTCCTCGTTTGAATCACTAGATACAACATTCTTTACTGTGAGTTGTCTCGCATCTATAGGACTATGGGAACTCTACACTAATCATCTATAGAAACCCTATGTAGCTGGTGGTACCTATATTTTCCAAAAATATCTCATGAAACAATTGTAGTAGGAAGGTCTCAATATGTATTCATGCCTACCTAAAAAAATTGGTCCCTCTGCATCCTAGTTAGCTGGTGTTTCTCGTCTGGCCACTGAGGTATCTATTGGTAAGGTCTCCATAGGATCTCTTCCTAATCAAGATGGTCAAACTTGAATCTCTAGAATAGAAAATCCCCATACTATTATGCTCATCTAGGCAGATAGGTGAAGGAGCATGGGTATCCCATAGTGCCAACAGAAGGAAATCTAGTCAATCTAGTACATGTGATATGCTTTAGGAACCAAACCTATAGTAGTGTACAATGAACAATGTTGTCCACCTCTTGATAGGTGAACCATCCCAAGTCATAATACAAATGGTCTAGCATACTCTGACCCCAAGCATAGATGATCATGTGCTACTCCATCTCCCTGATCATGTGTACCAATCCTCCATTTAGGTGTGCTCCTCGACCATTTGGGACTAGTACTAATGTTGTAGTAAAAAACATAATATGCCTAGGGAGTGACGATCGTGCATAAAGAAGGCACCTTAGCTCAATGGGTGGCCCCATGATCCTATCCCAAATTGAACCTCCAAGAAAATTTTGGATATCTACTCTCTTCTCTTGATAAGATCATTCCTAGAATGAATGAATCTATATGAGTATCCTAGAATGTTCAAGCAAGAGACTCTCACCTATATTTAGAGCTTTGAAGAGAGATTTCCAACCATTCAATAGCAAGGAGTAAGCAAGCTTGAAGTCTTGGAGCAACATTATAGTATTTTTGTAGGTCTTAAAGTTCACTTTCATTTTAAGGTCAAGCATTGTTAAATATTGATGATGGTTTCCTATGGAGAATAATGATGGATTCTAGGTTGGGGAGATGCAACTAGCCATTGAACCTGTAATGCTGCAGAATTGAACCTAGGGGAAATTCCATATTTATGCATTTTTTCCTAACATTTATGAAACCTTAGAGCACTAATGAAAAAAATAACATGAGTCATAATTTCATGATTCTGACCCCATGTGGACTTGTGGTAGAGCAACAAATGATCAATGACATGTTTCCCAAAAATCTAGGCTCTAAATGTCTATGCAATGTGCTAGCATCCTAGTAGTTTTCTGAGTTTGAAATAGGGAATCTAGAATCCTAACTCTTTTGACGTGTGTCCTAGAATTTGTGTTTCAAATTTAATGGCTCTTTTCTACCCTTGCATGCATTAAAAACCCCTTTCTTGCTCTCATTTGTGGTTGGTAGTCATTCATTCAAGCTCTCTCACTACTTGCTCCAATACTGAGTTTTCTCCATCCTTAATAGCAACACTCTCACAAGTGAAGCCATACCAGACTGAGGTCCCTCCAATAGCAATAGCTCTCAATCAAGCACTCAACGGTGTGTCTGTGTGCTCAAGAGAGGGTCCTGTGGGTAATGATCTCTCTCTCTCACTTCCCTTCCTTGTTCATTTACTATCTCATGGTGTAGGTTCTACTCTTAAGAAGTTTTTTCTTTCACGGTCACACACTTTGTTTACTTCATCTACACTCCTTTCCAACTTGGCTATCCATTGAGGTGGGAACTAAAAAATGGGGGTCTAACTAAGGTAGGCCCCTACACAACCCCAACCTTTCCCCCCTTGTTCTTTTGTGTGTAGGTGCAAAGTGGAGCTTGGAGTGAAGAGTTGAACATCTAGTGAAAGGTAAGCTCTCTCCAAGTCTCCTTGTGTTATTTACAAGTTTTTGAATTCCTTTTCATTTATTTCACTTAGTACATTCCAAACTTGAGTTTAGAAGTGGAACCTAGTTCTATCCACTTGAGCTCTTGAGCTCTTTTTTGCTTAGGACACCAACACACCTTTTAGATGATAGCCCATTATGTTGGCATCCTGAAACCATGGTGTTGTCTTGTGGCTAAGAGCTCTCTCATCTAAGGCAGAAATCTCAAGGTTTCACTCTCTCAAGATCTAAAATAATTTTCTCTAAAACACAACTTGGAGTATACTTCTCTATATTTTCATTGACTTTCTTATACTGACGTGTATAAGCGCAATTCATTCCCTACTGATCAGTTGAGAATAAAGAAACCCATGTGTAGTGAATCCCTCTTATATCAAATTTTGGTGAACTCGATGTGAGTGCATCAGATCTATTTTTGTGATGTTGCATGCTTATGATAATCCCTTTTCTAAAGAATATTTTGATATGTTGGAAGACACTCTAGATGATTTCTTAGAAGTGCCCTCCCCTATCTGTAAATATTCTAAATAGACTCTCCCATCGCAAGATGAGGAGTTGGTAAATGTGGTTGTGGTCTCTATGGCTCTTTTAAGCCCTAAGAAACCCGATATTTACATTACCTTGGCTAAACCATCCCCTAGGGAGAACTATTATGTCTATGGTATTTCATGTCATAGTGATTCATCAAACTTATATTCAAGGTTTTTGAAAGCTACAGACTCCACCACCTATAATGTTGTTGGGCATACATATAATACAAGGAGAAATAAATAGAACTTTAAATAGAAACCTTTCGTTCCTACATCACAACCAACTCAAGTTCCTACTTCTTTACCACCTTCTCAACCATTCCTTCCTTTGGCACCTAAACCTGTGATCAAAGTACCAAGTGATTAAAATCTTGTCAAGCAACTTCATGTTACTCTGGCTAAGATCTCGCTTTGGGACTTACTTCAGACTACTCCTGTTTACCAAGAGATGCTACAGGAAGCCTTGCTAAAGATTCTCTTGACTTCCTCTACTAGGCCTACAGGTGTTATGTGTTTTTGGCTCATATTCAAGTAGATTCACTAAATATAACATTCCACTCACAAGAACTTCCACCTTCATATGTGCAGAAGCAAGTAGATCCCTTGATGATTATAATTAATGTTAATAATGTTAGTATTAGGCATACTCTTGTTGACACTGGTTTAGCTCTCAAAATTTGTGGTATGGACCTATTACCTAAAATTAAAGTTGATTCATCTTCTTTAGCATCCTCTTCCTTGTATATTTTTGGGTTTGATAACACTAGCCGCCAAGCTCTAGGTACGATAATACTACCTTTGTAGCTAGGCCCCGATACCTTGCCTATGTTGGTTTATATAATGCATGGCCTATTATCGTACAATATTCTCTTGGGGAGACCCTGGATACATGTTATCGGTGTTTTGACTTCTACTTTACACTATTCATTGAAGTTCATCACAAATAATTGGGTGGTTATAGTTAAAATAGATCTAGAAGTTGTTCACCTTTGTGAGCTAGCAACTACCGATCATGCTTCAGTTGTATCCACTCTCAAGAATTGTATTCCATCCTTAACCGCTAATGCTATGGAATGTTCTTCATTGATACCCTATGTGGAATTTGTTCTTGGAGCAAGTGTCAACAAAGATGAACCACCTAAAGTAGAAGACCCTAGGTCTCCTTTGTCTTCCCCTTCATCTTCTCAATCAAATGCTTTCCTTGGTGATGACTGGGGCTCCTTGGATTTCTCTAAATTCTTCATCATGGAATACAAGGCAAGCCCCTCTTGTATAGAATTTCTAGGTACTATTGAAACTACCACTCAGGAAGAGAATTGTGATCCTATTTAGGAGATCACTCCTTCCTCTGCCCAAGAGAGTAATCCCACTCCTACAAAGGAGGTTAATGTTTGTGAAGCTGGTAAAGAACATGGGAACACTCCCATAGAGATATTTGACATTCATTGGTAGAATAAAACACTCTACACGTAGAACCGCCACCTCATGAAGTTATACAAACTTGTTATGGGTTTGGATATGAACTCGCCCCTCGATATGGCTATGGGTAGAAATGCCTAGACTATATTGAGCAAGGAATTTAAGTACCTATCTAGTTTAACCCATGGCAGTGCTATCTAGGTTTGGTATGCTCTGTTGAATAGTCTAAAAAAAAACCTTGGTGGAGTGTTAATATTATTTCAGCTAAGCCATTGACCTTGGTTCATCTTGGGTTGATAGGAGAAAGGTGGTAGACTGAGAAAGTCCCTTTGGATGTCTTCTCTTTAGACAAAGCACTAGGGGAATTTTTAGGTTCTTATTCCCCATTGCCTCCTTATCATCACAAGAAATGATTCTCATGTCACTTGCATAAACAAGCATAATTTGGAGAATCCATTTTAATTATCAATGATAAAGACCCTCTATCTAGCATCACTGATGTCATTCTGATATCCCATCTTGAAGACCACAGTTCCCTCCTTCAAGGAGATACTATTAAAGTTCCTATGGATCCTAAATCTTCAAAAAAAGTAATCAAGATTGGGAAGTCTCTCTTCTAAGGAAGTAGATGAACACTCTGATCTCTTACTTGGACGTATGAGGATATGTATAGTATTGATGAGTCTATAGTGGTTTACAATATTTTCCTATGAATTGGTGCCAAGCTGGTTAAGTAGAAAATCTAAAAGATTAATCCTATGGTGGAGTTGATGGTCAAGACTATGATAGAAAAGCTATTGAAAGTAGGGTTTATCTGTTTAATTGACTACTCCCCTTGGATTTAAAATATAGTCATCATTAGTAAGCTTGATGGTCATATTCACATATGTATTGACTTTCAAGATCATAAGGCATCTCTTAAGGATGATTTTTCATTACCTAATATAGATATGATTGTGGACTTGACTGTAGGCCATGCATTGTTATCTTTTATGGATGGCTTCTTAGGTTACAATCAAATCCATATTGATCAATATAAGACATCCTTCACTACCCCTTGGGGTACTTTCTGCTATGTGGTCATGCCCTTTGGTTTAAAGAACATAGGAGCAACTTACAAATGGGTGATGACCCTAATATTTCATCATTTTTTTCATAAGATCTTAGAAGACTATGTTGATGATATTTTATAAAAATCAATAACCTGTTAGGATCATGTGAAGAACCTTAATCTTATATTTGAAAGGCTTCGACTCTACAAGATGAGACTCAATCCCAATAAGTGTGTCTTTAGTGTGGATTCTGACAAGCTTCTAGGGTTCATAGTCTCTCATCGTGGAATTGAAGTTGACACAAATAAAATTGATGCCATCGTCAACATGCCTCCACCAAACAATATGACTGAGTTGCAAAGTCTACAAGGGAAGATTTAGGAAATTCATAGATTTATATCTCAGTTGGTTGATCATACCCTCCCTTTCACTCATTTATTGAAAAATGGTGTTCACTTCATATGGGATGAGGAGTGTCAAAAATCCTTTGAGTCAATCAAATCTTATTTAGCCAATCCTCTCGTATTGATGTTGGCTATGCAAGATAGGACCTTTTTTATTTACCTTGTTGTGTCACCATATGCTTTGGCAACATTTTTAGCTTAGTATGATAACACATGGAAAGAGAGAGTGGTCTACTACATCATCCACGTCCTAGTCAATTATGAAACTCATTATTCCTCCATGGAGAAGCAATGCCTCACACTTGTATTTGCTATGCAGAAGTTGATACACTACCTTCTCCATGTAGAAATGCATGTCATAGTAAAAGTAGGTTTTTTGAAGTATATTTTCTATAGCACTTACCTTGTTGGGAGATTAGTGAAGTGGGTTATGTTGCTTTCTAAGTTTGATATAAAATTTGTTACTCAAAAATCAATAAAGGGTCAAGTGATTTCCAACCAATTGGTAGATGCTCCCTTATTTTTCTCCTTCCCTAGGTTGGACTTGTTTCCTGATGAAAATATTTTCACAATTAACTACAACCTTGAATAGAAAATGTATTTCGATGGATCAAGGTGTCAGACTAGTTCTGGAGTGGGTGTGGTCTTGATATCCCTCAAAGGTAAATTGGTCCCTCTATCATTTTGACTGATTTTCCTTGCACCAATAACATTGCTAAGTACAAAGCCCTCATTGTTGGCTTGTGTGCTACAATTACACTAAGAATCAAACATCTCTGTATACTAGGTGATTCTAAGCTTATTGTGAATCATATTACGGGAACCTATGAAGCTAAAAAAATTAAGTTGTCTAAGTACCGAGACCTTGCTTTATCCTTGCTCAATTAATTTTCCTCTTTCACAATAGACAATTTTTCTAGGAGAGAAAATAGACACACTAATGCCATGGAAAGTGTTGCTTCCTTTGTACCTTCAGAAGAGGATATGAAAGAATACCACTTCTTAGTTCACGTCCTCCAAACCCCTATAGTTTTTTATCAACCTGAATCTAATTCTTTTGTGTGTTCTCACCCAAACTCAGGAGAATGGTTCTCTAGTATCTACAATTACTTAAAAACTAGAAACTTTCTTGATGATGCAATGAAAAATTATCACACTCGTATACGGAATCTTTCAAGACGTCATGTAATTTTATCTAATGTCCTTTATTGAAAATCCTATAATGGCTTGCTTCTCAGGTGTCTCACTAAAGCATAAATACCCCTTTCCCTTAAGGAATCCCATTCGAGCTTTGGGTGTGTAAATTTTGGTGGTAGATCCCTAGTGAGAAGATTGATACACATGGGGTATTATTGGAAAACAATGGAACAATATTCCTTTGATTTTGTCAAGAAGTGCCTTCAATGTCAACAACATAGTTGTCTTATTCATGCACCTACTCAAGAGTTACAAAATAAAACCTCTCCTTAGCCATTTGCAAAATTGGGGTTGGATATCATTGGAAAAATATCACCTCCTTCTTCCAAGGGACATACCTTTATTATTAATGCTATGGATTACTTCACAAAATGGGTCAAAACTATCCCACTCCAATCCACAAATGTTGAAGCTATCTATAGTTTTCTCATGAACAACATTATTTCTCATTTTGGATTGCCTACTACACTTGTTTCTGACAATTGTACATCATTCTAAACAAGGAAGTAAAGTATTTCTTGGAGAAATTTCATATCCAACATAGGTTTTCTACACCATATTATCCACAATCCAATGGTCAAGAAAAAGCATCTAACAAAACTCTTGAACTAATTCTTCATAAAATAATTAATAAGCATAGTAAGGATTAACATATTCAATTAGCGTACGCCTTATGGGCCTATCACATGAGTGTCCATGTGACAATGGGAACAATTCCTTACAACCTCATGTATGGTGGTGAAACTATCATGCCTTTGGATTTGGAGATTCCATCCTTATGGATTTCCCTTAAATGGTTGATTGATGATGAAACCTACCAAGTTAACCACTTGCATCAGTTCGAGATTCTCAACAAGTATCGTTTATAGTCCCTCGATCATCTTAAAGTTTATCAATGATCATTATCAAGACTATATAATTAGAGTGTACTTCCTATGACCTTCAATCTAGGAGACCTGGTTCTTTATGAAAACCAGTGAAATGTAAATGCGCTACCTAATCAGAGAGGTAAATTTAGTCCTAACTAATTAGGCCCTTACATTGTGATCTTCGTGTATGGTTCAGGTGCCTATGGATTATCATCTATGAATGGGATGCCTCTAAAAGAGCTCATTAATGTGATGCATATTCATTGTTACTATGTGTAGTATTCCATGTGTCATCTATGTGATGTTCTCTCTATGAAATGGTAATAGCACTACATATATTGACATTATTCATTAACACATTATGAAAAAAATTGTGTTATGATATGACCACATGTGTGTGTGACAGACATACATGTGTTTCACTACAATCTGTGTCTATGCATCACATTAGATCTTTTAAGGAAATTAGATGATCATTTCATTTAATTCACTTACAACCATGTGTGTTTATTAAATCATATTAGAATCTAATATACATACATAGCATAAACATACATGAAATTGAAAAGCATACACAAAAACAATGTCATGATATTCGAAACCAATATGTCCATATATATATGCATATATTTATCAAATGTCATGTACATATATCAGGCCACTACTATAAAAAATGAGTGGTTGTTGAATATATGTCTATACAAAAGATATACAAGTATATGTGTATGTGTATGTATCTCACTATAAAATTGTACAAAATGATGAGCCCCTATCACTATGGTGCATGGCTCTTGGAGCCCTCTGGATCTGGTTTCTACTTTGGTACCCTCAAGAAAGCCTATACGGTGGTCATGGAGTAGGACCAGTGTGAGCATAATATAGACAAAGTTTCCTGCATCCCCCTAATCTCTCCCTATAAGGAGACTATAGTCATCTCTATCTACCTCAACTCATCCCATAGGTGATGAACCTCTACCATGGTCATAGTTGTTGTATTCCCATTGAGGTCATCAAGATAGCTCTGGAGGGTGTCACACACCTTCTCAATAGCATCGTCCCTCCTCATTGCCATGTCTCACTTGTTGAGCACTATATTTAGCTCACCCGATACTTGGTCATGTTGTCCTCAAATAGTTGTCAGCTCCATAGTCAGTTGCATGATCTCTGCACCCCTGTCCTCATAGGTGGTCCTTAGGCATGCTACCAGCTCAAAAGTGGGAGCATATCATCTCGTAGATACCAACTAAAAATCCTTAAGAACCATCCCCTAGATTGGCACATCAGGGGATACTTCTGAAATACATTGATCCATTAGCCTAGTCCATCTCTATGCGTCCTCTACAATCACAAAGAAAGAAAGAGAAATTAGTATCACATGGAATGTATATATATCATAAATAGAAAAATAAAAATCATGGAAACATAAACAATGTACTATGTATACCTAGATCCCCTGGCTTCCATGTAAGATTAGGGTGAGGGTCGGTGTTGAGGCATGTGCCATCGGCATCAATGGCTGCTCTTGGTGACACTAAGGCCACTGTCGGTCTCGATGACATCATCTTTATAGAGTTGATCGCGTATCGTCTAAGGCCACCTATCATCCATGGATGGGTAGTATGAGGATCTTATAGATTCCCTTGAGTGTGATGGTCATCTCCCTACAAGGAAGCTAGAAAAATGATGTAGTGGCACCCCACTACTCCATCAAGGCTATAAGCATCCTCTCATGATATTTCATCTCTAGCATGGTGAATACATGCTAGAGATTGACCTGCTCGAGGTGCATGACCTCATCATCTTTTAGGAAATCCCTCTATTCATGAATGAGTCAAAATGCTCACACTCTTGGATGCTCCCAAATCTCTAGGTACTCCTACAAAAAGTGAAAATTTTTAAGTCAGAACATCTAATTTCATTATGAAAACAAATAATTACTTAATACCTATGTGTGTTGCATAGTTGTCTACATGTTGTGCATGCATCCTTGACCACCATAGCTACCTCAAGGATGCTAGCATGTCCCCTGAGATGACAGTGTGAACTTGGGACCTTGGTGTAGAATATGGATGACAACAAATTTTTTGCACATGGGCATAGAAAAAAGATGCTTGTGCACCTCACCGACTAGAAAAGTGCTAAAAATAAGCTAAAATTCACAAAAAATGAGGCTTAGAGGTCTACCTACTCCACCTAGCAACCCTCAATGATGTCCTCATGCAACTGCTCCAACCTCGACACCTCATACTCCCTCCTGCTATGCATTTTTCTAACTTTTCTCTCACAAAATTCAACAATTTGCTCATAGTGAATAGTGGAAATGACCCTTCTAGGGGCCCATCTAGGTATATAATATAGGCCCCCTAGGGCCCATTTTTCCTAGAGTTTGTGGCTCCCTGGTTTCTCCTAAATTTACCCCACCAAGTTGGGGGAAAACTCAGGAGGGGGCATATAGTCACATCTTGATCATATTTTTCCTCTGAATCAATAACTTTTTCTTGATCATTCTTCTTTATGTAGTAGCTTCTAATTTTTCAAGGCTGACCCAAAATTTGAGTTTTGCAAGTTAAAGTCTTGAACAATTTTTCATGACCATTTTGTCACTATTTGTTGAGCTCAGATGCTAGGGACACCTTTGGTACCATTTAGCTTGACTTCGATGGCCTTTGTGGTCCCTTTTTCTTGGCATGCAAATTTGTAAAATTCAACCTTCAGGTGAATTTTTTCTTCTCTACTTTAGTGAGGATGATTTTTTCCAAAATAAAGTCCACTAAAGTGGGGGAAAATGTAATGTCGCAGAATTGCACCTAGGGGAAATTCCACATTTATGCATTTTTACCTAGCATTTATGATAACTTACAACACTAATGAAAATAAACCCATGAGTCAAAATTTCATGATTCTAAACCCATGTGGACTTGTGACAAAGCAACAAAAGCTTGATGACACATTTCTTGAAAATATAGGCTCTAGATGCCTACGCAACGCGTAGACATCTATGCAACGTTCTAGCGCCCTGGTGATTTTCTAAGTTTGAAACAAGGAATTTGGAATCTTAACTCTTTTGACATGTGTCCTAGTAGTTGGGTTTTGGATGTAACATCCCTTTTCTACCCTTGAATGCATTAAAAGCCCCTATCTTGCTCTCATTTTGGGTTGGAAGTCATTCATTCAAGCTCTCTCACTGCTTGCTCCAATCTTGAATTCTTTTGGGTTGGAAGTCATTCATTCAAGCTCTCTCATTGCTTGCTCCAATCTTGAATTCTCTTCATCCTTGCTATTGGAACTCTCACAAGTGAAGCCATGTTGGACTGAGGTCCCTCTAGCAGCAACAACTCTCAAGCAAGCACCCAACAGTGTGTCTATGTGCTCTAGAGAGGGTCTAGTCCCATGGGTAATAATCTCTTTCTCTCTCACTTTCCTTCCTTACTTGTTTATTTACGATATTGTGGTGTGGGTTCTACTCTTTAGTGGGATTTTCTTTCATCGCACACTTTGTTTACTTCATTTACACTCCTTTCCAACTTTGTTGTCCATGGAGGTGGGAACATCAAAACGGGGGTCTGACTGAGGTAGGCTCCTACACAACCCCAACCTTTCCCCCTCGTTCTTCTGTGTGTAGGTGCAAAGTGGATCTTGGAGTGAAGAGTTGAACATCCAATGAAAGGTAAGCTCTCTCCAAGTTCCCTTGGGTTATTTACAAGCTTTCAACTTCTTGTTCATTTATTTCACCTAGTACATTCCAAACCTAAGTTTAGAAGTGGAACATGGTTCTGTCCTCTTAAGATCCTGAGCCATGTGTTTCTTAGGATGCCAACATGCCTTTTAGATGACATTGCATCACAATGGAATCCTAAAAATTCATTGCAATATTTTGGCAAAGAGCTCGCTCATCTGAACTAGAAATCTTAGGGTTTCACTCTCTCAAGATCTGAAATAACTTTCTTTGAAACACAACTTGGAGTATACTTCTCTATATTTTCATTTGACTTGCTTATGCTAAGGTGTATAATGGTAGTTTGTTCCTTGGTTTTCTCTTGAGAATAAAGAGACCCATGTGCAGTGAATCCCTCTTATATCACAAAACCAAGCCTAATGACTTGTTTCCTAAGTGATTCGATCTTCCATTATCATTCTACTTTCTACCAAAAGGAAGGTGCATGCATGGTTATGGCTTACTAGGGTGATTAAATATCTCCCAAAGTGAGTCATCATCATTTCTATGTTTCATTAATACATCATATTCTTGCATATTAGAGTAGGATTTTGTTGCATCTTAGATATGTTAATCTTAGACATACTTAAGGTTAGGACTTTCTTAGACATTTCTGTTTCAGATCTACATTTTCTATCAAGGTTTAATTACCAACTAGGGGTTTGACCGAGGAAAACCCCCATAAGAAAAACAATACAATATTTTGTTTTATAGATTTTTAATAGGTTTGGATCGTGAAGTGAAGTTTGAGTGATATAGGAAGGAAGTACAGAGTTAGGAGAATAGTTTCAGATCCTACTTTTCCATAAAGTAGTATCGGGCCTAAATTGACACCTTGGGCATATGAGTCCCAATATACCCCTTCTCACTAGATTTTTATAGATCCTAATTTTACAGTAGAAAAAAGGGAACTTGCTTGATTTGGGAATAATTCATGATAAATTGGACTTAATGAGGCCTTGATTTGGTGTTGTGAGGTGTTTTTCACATCCACACTAGGTCTTGGACCCTTTCAAATGCATTTAACGATGTCTTGTAAAGATGGTTTAAAAGGACTTTCACACTTTTCTAGACTTGATAAACCAATTTCTCCCTAATTCAACATTATAAAATGTGTTTAATAATATTATCACATCAATTTAGAATTCTTGTAAAATAAACTTGATATTAAACTAGTGTTGTAATGTGTCTTGCACATTCACATTGGTTCTTGTTCCTTCCTAGAATATGTGGACCTCATTTTAGTGTTTTAAAGTGTATTTAATCACACTTTCACATTGAATTCTATGTTCCAAGCCCTAATTTACCTTTACATCATGATTAATAGGCCCCTATTACCCCATATTATGCATCCCAAGGCATAATTTGATGAAATATTTGACAAACTCACCATAAAAAACCTTATTTCCTTATCTCCTAACATCCTAGCTATCAAAATGGCCCCTGTGGGGCCCATTTTCCATCCATGGTGAATTAGTCCCATCTAGGTGGGACACATTCACCATAGGTGGTGAATGAGTCCCATTTGGCTCATTTTTTACCTTTGAGCAAGAAATTTTTTAATTCAAGTTCATTATTTTCACATGTCGACCTTAGGAATCCAATTTTTGGGCTAATAAGGTGAATTTCCTATAAAATCGCCACTCTAAACCTTAAATCATATTTATTATTCATTATTCATACATCATTCTTCCATCTCAATTTAAGCAAGCTAGGGTTTTATCATTTCAAGGCATTGAGATATCAATTTTCATACATTCAAGGGCAGATTCTTCATGTTTTGCTACAGACATTCAAGATTAGTCACCATGGCAAGGTAATCAACTCCATTATTGCATGCTTCATTACATTCTTTCTCTATTATGGTTTAATTACCTAAAAGGGGTTTGACCAAGGAAAACTCCCACGCCCTAACATCTAACATTTCTCTTTCTTGTCTTGTGTGCTTGTAGATTTAGGCATCTTGGAAGCTTGGAAATCATTGAAGATTACATTGAAAATTTGTTTAGGTCTTCTCTTCATTGATCAAGTCAAAATATCAACAAAAACTCACCTTCAAGTTTGAAAATCAGAGTTTTGAAAGCATACACCTGTAGAGAATCAAAGTGAAAACCAAGAACTCCAAATTCCACCTTTGAATATTTAGAAATTCAAAATTGGACACATTCACCATGGGTTGTGAATGAGTCCCACTTCAAGTTCAATTTTTTGTTTTCTACATTTTTAGATACCATTTTATTTGAAATAGGTTCCAGAATAGTTTTGCAGAATTGGGACTAATTCACACGGAATGGAAAATGAGTCCTACCAGGCCTGAAAAATCAGCATTAGTAACATTCCAAAATCCATTTCCAATCTTCATTCATATTCTAGGTGCACACTTTCAATTTCATCAAGTTCTGTTGCAATTTGCATTCATTTTTAGGTGTTCTTGCATTACACAATGTCTTTTCAAACAATTTACATTTCTTAGGTTTTGCAAACTTAATCAGTCAATTTTATCAATTAGATGCATTAGAGATCATTTCATAATTTCATCATATATACCTTAGATTGAGTGAACCACCTAGATTTTGGGTGTGGGATCTATCTCTTTTTCATCAAGTGAAAGACCCTAATTGAGAAAAAGAGACATAGCATTCCTAACTCTTAAAATCTATGGTTCATTTTGGTGAACCTTCTTTGAGAATACTTCTCTTTTCTAATTCAGATTCCATCATAGATCTAGCCTTGCATTGATCTTGCATTAGGATTTGCATGGTTTAATTTGCATGCTAGGTTTCGAATTTTGCATTCATAAAAAGTGCATTTAGGTTGCATTTTTAGCATCTAACTTCATTTCAATTTTCTAAAATTATGCATTGTTAACTTAGGTCTACATCATAGAACTCAAAAAACATAAAAATCACTCTAAATTTTCTGAAAAATTCTAAAAAAATTCCATACTAGGACTCATTTGCCACCTTGGGCGAATTAATCCCTTTTCACCCTCGAAACTGCCCTTTATAGAACTACAAACTCTATTTTTACATTTTTGTTTGGTGCCTTTCCCTACCTATATTAGTTAGCTGAGTTTCTGTAACATGCATTTCACTAGATCTAACTTAAAATAGCTCATTTCATGCATTTCTTAATTGCACTTTTTCATTTACAACATTTGATTTTCTTTCTTAAAAATTGAAAATTGCATTTCCTTTTAAGTCATTGTATTGCACTTTATTTACCTTTTCATAACATGTTTTCTTTCAAAATATGTGGCTTTGATTTAGTTCAAAAAAGATTGCATAAATACAGCATTCCCTCTTATGAGTTCAACTTTGATTACAACAATGAGGTCAACTTTGATTACAACAATGAGGTCTTTAAGAAACATGATCAAACCATTGACATGATCCTTAACATTACATTTCCCATTGGTGTGAATGGTACTATAGACAATCATAACAATCATACTTTTTCTTCTCCCAATATCTCTCCTATTAGTGATGAAGGTATCTTAGTGAAGGAAGATACAAGCATTGAGAGTCTTGATTTTTCATCTCCTCATTCCTCTTTGGACAATGTTAGACAACAAGAGGTTGAAATCATAGAAACATTTGTAAACATCACCTTACCTAGTCTCCATAGCCATGACAATCAAACTTTTCCATTTCCGAATATCCCTCCTCAATGTTAAGAGGATAGGTTGGTGTTAGAAGACATCCCTATTAAGTATCATGAAACCCTTGATCCTCCCTTCCCTAATGCTCATCTCATTTGGGACAATTTATTTGAAAACCATAGTGGTCCTTCTCTTGATGCCTCTTGCACTTGTGATGAAGGTACTTTACAAATGTCAAACTTGGATGAATGTATTATAAGCTCTCCTAGTAGGATAGATAACATAGCACAAGAGAATGAACCCTTAAAGACAATGGCCACTCAACTAACACCTCATAATTCTCCCCCTCTTAATGATTACATCATGGATCATTCCCCTATTTCCAATAAAGTTATTGTGGAAGAACCAAGCCTTACTTGTCAAGCACATGTGGCTTTTTGTTCTCCTAAAAAATCTCCTCCTAGGGAGAATATCATGGTGCTAGAATGTGGAAACATTAATAATGCGTCTTCCTTCAATAAACAAGTGGTTTTTGATTTCCCTTAATTAGAGATACATCAAACCAAGACCATTGAGGTTATGAATGCACAAGTTTACATTAGATCCCCCTCGATTAATGGACCTCATACATACCCCATGGGACATCCCAAAAACCCTCTAATTCTCTACCTACCTTCACACAAACAACCAACTCAAACTAAACCTGAACTTATCATGTACCCTCTCTAGAATAATGTTTCGAAACAACTAAGTCATACTACTATTGCTCATATATATAACACTAGAAATAATCCACAACCACAACAACCAACCCTGACACCATTACCATTCCCTAATCCTATCCCACCTAACCCTTCCTTACTAGGTTGTAAGGACTATGATCTTGTCGAGCAACTTAAGAATACTCCTACTAAGATATCATTGTGGGACCTTATTCAATCCTCCCTTCACTATCACAACATGATCCAAACATCCTTACAAAAATTTTGTGTCCCTTCTCATGTTCCACCAACTAATATAGTAGCCATGATTCAAGGACCAAACATTGACATTTTTTTCCACCAAAGTGAACTCCCCTCGTTGGATGTGCAAAAAAAAAATGAAGCTTTCATGATCATCACTCAATACAAAACAAAAGGGATAAAGAGAGCTCTTCTAGATACTATTTTTTCCCTTAATGTGAGTAGTGTGAGCCTTTTGGATAGGCTTGGCATTGATCAATCAACCATTCAACTTGATCCTTTCTCTATTAAAAGATTTTACAATGTCGAAAAGAAACCACTAGGGGTGATCATTATGCCTCTTACCATTGGAGTGGTCACCTTGAATACACCAATCCACATTATACCTTATGAAATTTCATGCAATCTTATCTTAGGTGGATAGTGGATTCATGCAATGAAAGGTGTGCCTTCCACTCTTCATCGTAAAATTAAATATATCACAACTGCGTGCATAAATAAAAAATGCGTCTCCATATCAAATGCACCTTTGTCTATCAATGCAAAACAATATCTAGCTAAATGTACATGCATAAGGAAATTATCAAATGCGTCAAAATATTTTCACATGCGTTGAACATAAAACAATTGAGTCTAAATTAAATGCAAATGCATTGCTATTTAGCAAATGCATAGAACTAAAAGTCAAATGTGTTGAACTGTGATAAACTACGCTAAAAAATAGATGTAAATTTACAAATGCAGTGATCCGCATACATATGCGTTGATAAAGAATTCAAATGCAAATTCTTAATACAATGATGCATGAAGAAAATTGACAATAAATGCATCAAAAGTGTGAAAACCTAAAATTTAAAAGTCAAGATTTAAGTACACACTGGGGGGTCTGCGTCGGCTGGCCACCTAAAGGTCTGGATCCTGTATGCTTGATGGTGGGTGTGCAGAACAAGAGACATCTTTGCTGAGGGTGCAGAGAAATTATCTCAATTTCGAAGCAATTTGGGTAAAAATTAATGTGTTTTTACCCCATTTTCTATTTATACCTACGGTTTTGGTGCCCTTCCTATCTACTGGCCACGTCAACTTCCAACTTCAATCAACACGTACCTGTTCTTAATACTTCCAACGTCAATTCCCTTCATTTCTGTCTATTCAATGGACTAATCAGGACTATTTCCAAATTTATTTATTTATTTATTTGAAATTTTTCAAAAATTTGTCAATTTTCCCGAGGGGGCATGCCTTTACCTGTTTTACATCGGGGCATTACTAGGGCATATTTTTATTGATTTTCTTTGACACAATGCTGAAATGACATTGTATCAAAGAGGGGCAAATGTAGACACCAAAATTTGGTTTAAGCCTATGAATTCAATATTCTTCATAATTTGTATTCTTCATAGTCATGATTAAATAATGTCAATTATTTAATTATTCTCTAAAGTCTTCATTTCTTTATTAATTAAATAAACCTAATTATTTAATTAATTCACCTTAACATTAATTCTTCTATTAATTAAATAATCTTAATTATTTAATTGATTCACATTTTCTTTATTCTATCTAATTAATTAAATAAACGCTTTTTATTTAATTATGGTACTAATTAACCTTATCTTTCTTGTAAATTAAATAAATTCTTATTTTATTTCCCCCTTTATCATATGTCAACTATAATTAAATAAATTCTTTATTTATTTAGTTATTCATCCAACTTCTATATCACTTAATTAAATAAATCTTATTTATTTAATTATTCTTCAAATATCAAATCTTGAATTAAATGAATTATTTAATTCATAAATCCTATTTTAACACATTCCTCTATATTTAGATAATTGTACAAATTATCTAAGTATTCACTCTTACTCAACTCAAAGATCTATTTAATTTGGTCAGTTAACTCTTGATTTAATGTCTGAGTTGCTTTCTCGAGTAAGCTATTTGTCATATCATTCAGTCATCTAGTTCTAACTCAATTGCATGTACATGCATATTAATTAAATATTCTTATTTAATTAATTAAATATTCCTATTTAATTAATTAAATATTGTGCATGCATTTAAACAGAGAGTTTCTTCAATCCTATCTTTATCTTTGTCATGCAAAGATAATTCTTTTGTTTTCAAATACCAAACTTGAAGATTAAATCATTTATTTAATCTTTATTTCTATTTCTAATTTGTATCACTCATGTCACTACTAACAGTTATCAGAATGCATGTCTAATCTTTTGATCTCAACCGTCTATTGATCTTTCAATCCTGACCTGTTATTTAAATGATCAATTTTCTATAAATTGATTTGTCTTTCATCATTCCAATCTCTCTCGAAATCGTATGACTTTTGGAGCAATTATCTTGAATCTTCAATGTTTTGTCTTAATCACAACACTTAGGCTATGCTTGCACACAAATATTGAAAATCTGAGGGCAAGTACACTACACAGACGAAATGGAGAAGAGTAATGGAGGTTATTCAATGGAATTGATTGCATGTTTGGTAAAATAGTTTTTTTTAATGCATTTTGTTTTTAGCTTTCTTTTGTTCTTGATTATCTAAGCATTGAGGATTTGTTAGTATAGTTTGAATAGATTATATTTGAATTGATTAACTCTCTCGTGTGTTTTACTCTGAGCTACATTTGGTGAACCCAACGTGAAGACACCATCTTCGCATATCTATATAATTTTATTTGATTTTGCAGGTTTTTGTATGGACCGACTCATTTGTTTGATGAAATGACACAATTGACATTTAGAGATGCATTCACTTGATGAAACGATGCAATTGAAATACTGAACCACATATGAGATCGGAAATGACACAATTGACTTACAAAACTACATCTAGAATTAGAAATGATGCATTTGACGAATACCCATGCATCTGTTGATTTCTGAGCTGCAAATAACTGGTGAAATCAAGTGACACATTTGACAGACAAAATGACGCATTCAACTGGTAAAATTTTAGGATTATATTTTCAATTTACAGTCTTCTTTTGTTTTCAGCATGTGTCTTGAGGAGTTAACGAGGTTTTTGTAGATTGATAGTCAAAGACCAATATCAAACTACTGATGAATCTTTTTGCAGAATGCATGTTGAAGACCCTAGTTAAATTCTTGAAATATATTGTTTCGTAGTGTAACAAATATTTCATTTGTATTAAAATTAACAAGTGTCTACTATGTTTGGTGCAAAAGCACAATTGTGTAATTAACCTCACGATTTGGTACATCAGAGTATCCTCTCCCCTTGCACATCTGTGTGATCCTAGGTGTAAGAGAAACGGTTACTAACTCTAGAACTTGGGCTTGTTCTAGTGGGAAAAAGTACTCACCCCAGGATAACTCAGACCGGTAGCACCCTGAACTCGAGGGACTTCTAGCCGGTATATAAAAGTGGATTCTTGGGGAAAGCCCAAGAATCATGTGTATGATTCCAACGAGATGGATTCAAAAGGGGAATCTCACCATATGGATCATGCCCTATGAATAGAATTCCCTAATTAAACACCTTTGTTTGTAGTGTCCAAAATCCTTCTATTTACTGGTGCAGTAGGTCAGACCTGTGAAGCCATCTCATATTCTTACGGTTCATGTGTAGAGATGAAGGTATGCCATGGGATGTTCATGGGTACTGTAGCTTGGCTACCTTGAATGACGTTAATGAGTCATGGAGGGGAGCCAGAGGGGTCAAGCTACTAATCATCCACCTTGAATAAGCATAGCTATGGAAACCCAAGTGACAACTCAACAAATAATGTCCTTCATAGCGTAGGATGTGCTTATCTATTGTCAAAATTAAATGTTTTTTGAGTCCAAAATCAAACTGAAAAACACTTTTTCTTATGATTTTCTTTGTTTTCCAAAACTTGATCATAGAAAAATAGCATCAGTTTTATATCTCTATTCATTGAAAACACAACAAAATCACAACTATTCACCAGAGTGTCACAATTGTTCTGTCAAATCACATATGTTTAGCCTAGAGTCCAATCTGCAAGATTAGCTCGCATTTTCTCTATCTAACACTGCATCTATTTTAGCAAACCACACTTGTGATATTCTGTGATGCATCTGACAAGGTGAGCTACATATGCAATTTGGAACGATGCATTTTCCACTGTTGCAGAATTGGCACCAGTGCATAGAGTTTAGGAAACACACAACTGCATCTATTATAGTCTAAGTCACAATTGTCATTATGAGTTGCATCTGTTGGAAAAAATACCGCATTTTTCTAACACATAACCTAAATTTTACTAGAACACACAACTATTGACCAGAACACCACAATTGTGAAAGATAATCGCATCTATGAAATTTTGCAACACATCTGCTTGATTATTAGAAAACTAGAATTTACAGCCACAGTTTAGTCGACATAGTCATACCAATCTTTCATTTGTCTTTTCACAGTGGTCCTTAGACAAAAACCTAAAATGATTTGTTCAAATTTTGCATCCTTTCAATATCATTTAGTCATTACTATAGTTGTCCTAAAATCTAAGTTTCTCATCTTAGACTACATATTTTCTTTAGGTCAAACTTTTAGGAAGGTCATTTTTAAAAACTTTGGAATAGGTCAACTTTCTACACTCTAGAAAAATCATAGCATCAACAAAAAATTTCATTGAACCTAGTCCTACCATCATATCCTTTGACCTACAGAGAGTCCTCCTAGCTCATCAGTCTAGTTAGGAAACTCGGCTTATCTTTGATCCTAGTCTTACATTGGTTCTTTGACATAACTAAATTGACACGTTTGTTAGACTTTAGGTAGTTGGTACCCTCATCCCAGGTTTATGAAATTGATTACCTTAGAAGCTTGCTTAGACTTTGCATCTTTAGAAATTGTCATTTTAGACTGGCGTCATCATAGAACATTCCTTATTTTGTATTCAGAAAATCCCAAAACATAGACTAGAGTCATATTGTCCATAGACGTAGTTATGCATTCCTTGCATATTGAGCTTATCTTACATGGTTGAAACTAGATCTAAGAGAAGAGAGAGAGAAAAGATGTCGAACCCAAATGAATTCATTAGTCCATTCTCCACAAGACCTCATAGGACTTTATTAGACAAATTCGCCACTAGAAACACTCAAGGACACATTACAATAGAAGACATAGAGGTTGTTGCACAAGACCCTGAGTTTTCCTCTTTTGTAGATGAGTACCTAGCAAACAATCATCAATGATACTTAGCCAAATTTCTAGCTGCAGGTGCTACCTTATCTACAGGATTTGATATTAACACCTTATAGGATCAACCTACACAAGGGACAAATAAAACGACTGCCAGTACTACTATACCTCAGGTAAATACAACCATAACATCTGGCATACCTACACAGAGTACGACAATCCATATGTCTCCATTTGGTACATCTGGCATGACATAAGGATTTAATTTCACTATAGGGACATCATCGTCCACTCCCTTCGGTCCTCTTGTGGGGAATAAAAGATTTAAGATGTCAACTTCTACACCAAATTCCAATGTCATGAGTACCATACCACAGTCAATAGCCATGCCTAGTGTTCATGTCACCGGTACCATACCACAGTAAATCACCATACCTAGTGTTCAAGTCGCTAGTACTATACCACAGACTACACAAACAAGAGGCATTCCCTCATTCCAATATGGTAGTCAGAATCCATTCTCCCAGATTGGCAGTCAGAATCCATTCACACAGATTCCTAATTAGAATCCATTCTCCCAGATTCCAAGTCAAAACCAATTCACATAGATTTTGAATCAGAATCCATTCTCTCAAAGTGGTAGTCAGAATCCGTTCACACAGATTCCAAGTCAAAACCAATTTACACATATTCCAAGTCAAAACCAATTTATACAGATTTTGAACCAAAAAACTTTCACCAACATTCTGAATCCAAACCTACATCAAATACCAACATTCAATCAAAACCCATCACGAGACCTTGGATTTCAAAATACATACATGAATCCACATAATCCGCCCAGCACATCATTAACCCAGGTTGACATTTTACAAACACAAATGCATGCACTACAAACACAAATGGATAACATGGCGGTGTCAACTAATAAATCATTTTCAACAAAGGACATATGTCCATTTCCCTTTGATAGATCATTGTACACGATACCTTTCCCTCACAGGTATGTCATACCGAATCTCCCTAAGTACAATGGCAAACGAAATCCAATAGAACATATAAGGGAATTTTCTACCATGTGCATAGATGTCGCTTATGACCCCACATATCTTATGAGACTATTTCCAAGAAGTCTTGTAGGAACTGCACTAGAATGGTTTTCAAGTCTGGACTATGGCATCAAATCGTGGGGTGAACTGGCTAAGAAATTTGTCTAGAAATTCTCCTTCAATATAGACCACAAGATAAATAAGCAACCTTGTGTCACACAACACAAGACAAAGGTGAAACTTTCATCGCTTTCTTCCTGAGATGGAGGACTATAGCCAACCAATGTCTTATTGAGATACCTGAAAAAAAAATGTCACTATGTTCCAGGAAAACCTTCATGCAAAACTATGGAGTAACCTAAAGGTACATTGTTGTACATCCTTTTCGGAACTAGTGGAAAAAAGGGTTATAATAGAAAAGGATCTCATTGAAAAAGGAGAACTTAAGACATTGACATCCAATAGAAATTTGATAGTGCCAAATTTCCCCAATGACAAAAACAAATTTTGGTCTTAGAACAAAAAAATCACCAATGATGAGGTACTTGATGCTAAAATTGTACACGCAGGACCAATCATCACATTACAAGGACCTAACTCTCTTTCCAACATGCTTAATTTTGTAAATCAACCTCCCAACACATTCCAAAATACTCAATATCCGCAACAAAGGAGGTTTCAAAAATGTGTTTTCACTCCCTTAGGGGAACCCATTAAGTCCGTATTCAAACAACTATTACAATATAATCTTATACAGCTTCAAGAGCCAAGACAATATGATCCAGGACAATTTAAACCAGTTTGGTGGGATGACAATTCCTTTTGTGATTATCATAGAACTAAGGGACATAACCTACAAAACTATAGCCAACTGAAAAATATCATACAAGATCTTGTCGAAAAGAGAATAATTAAAGTTAGTGGATAGAAACAAAAATCATCAAACACCGATCATCAAGTCTTTTCTGATCCACTCCATGAGCATGAGAAAGGAAATGTCCCCAGTTTGAGAACCAAAACAAATATGTCAGCCAACTATGCAAATATCAAGCATGATTATACTAGTGGAAAAACCATTAACCACTTTCACACTACTGATGAGAATATCAATACCATTACTATCAATACAAATCCTAAGTGTTTTGTCAAAACTCATCGTACTAAGATCACTATCCAAGGTCCTCCATCATAGCAAACACTTCAACCTTCCAAGCCACAATATAACCTACTTGACCAATTGGGGAGGACCCTAGCCCAAATCTCAATCTTGGAACTATTGCGTATTTCCCCTGAGCATCCATCCATAGTAGATAAAGCTTTACAAAATGCCATTGTCCCAAATGATCTTGATGTCAATTGTTTCCAGGAAATGGTGGGCTACTTGACCAATAATCATCATGCCACATTTTCAGAACAAGACTACACAACTAAAAAGATAAACCATAACGATCCTTTGCATCTTGAAGTCCTTGTTGACAACACCAAGGTTAGACAAGTTTTTGTAGATGGAGGAGCAGGGTTAAATCTGTCCACTTTAAAACTAATTAAGGAATTAGGTTTCTTAGAAGCATGTGTGGACACAACCAAAAGTATCATCATTAAAGCTTATGATGATGAGGAATGAAAATCAAAGGGGGTGGTAACACTTCCTATCAGAATTGGTCTTGTAGTAATGGAGACAAAATTCTAAGTCTTGTATCTTACCCTTCCATACAAGGTTTTGCTAGGCAGACCATGGATTCATGCCATGAAGACAGTCCCTTCCATGTATCATCAATGTCTCAAATTCCCTTACAATGGCACTGAAATAACTACAGATGGTGACCCAAACCCATTCCAATATTGTACCAATCTAAAAGAGATACCCCAATGCCAAGTGTCAGTAAACCAAGAGGCTTCATCATCCAATTCATCTCATTATGTCAATCCATCCACCCTCACTCGAATGTCTATTTAACATTCATTTCCTACCACTCCTAGGGTTGAGATCCAAGACAAGGGTTGTGGAGAATATTACATGAAGACATCTTATTGTGTTAGCCATTTGATTCCTCTTAAGTCATACAGTTTACCTACATCATATAGGATACAATCTATGGTCACTATACACATTCCTCCCACAACAACTTTCACTAAATGGGGTGAATTAAGCAAAGAAGTCGTAAATTCAGAAAATGTCACCTCCTAGCTATATAGGGAAGATAATGAAGAACCTCTCTCACTTGCTCACATTCCTACATATCTATATGGAAAATGTTTCACAATTATGCAGAGCAAGGGATATAATGGACATAGTGGTTTAGGCTTAAATCAAGATGGAAGGATTGAGTCAATCTTTGTTTCTCAGTAGCCAAAGGGCTTAGGGCTTGGGTTTCCAACTGATTCGGACTGGCATTCCTAGTACCACATCACCCTTAATCGAGGAAGTAAGTGCTTCAGAATAAATTGAGACATCTCACCAACCATCTGACCAACACCACTATGACTCCCCCATTTCAAATGAATATGAATGGGATTCCCTATCCTCTACCTCTTCCATGGACCTTGACAAGCTATTTGGAGAACTTGACTTAATGTTGAGATCCTCACCAAATCCATTGAATTCTTGTCCACCAAAGAATATGACTAAAGAGGAATGGTTTAAACATTACTATTGGGTGTCACTTGATCCTACCTCTTGGCAGTCTGATACATCTATTTCAAATAACCAAACCTTTGCATTAGGCCCACCTCTCAATCCACCTAGACCTAAACCAGAGAGTAAAGAGGACTTAGTACAAGATTTATGTGACCATATGAACAATTCAGTCCTTACCTTGACTCCGTTGAACTTTGATAACTCCGACGATGACATGCCTTTAGTTTATCCCCAACTTATTGATTGGGATCAACAAAACACACCCATCTTAGATATTTTTGAGAACGATGAAGCAATTACTGAGTTCCTGAGATTATGAGAAGGCATACCTTACAGTGATCACAAGGCTAGTTTTACCATTGACTTGGACAACAAAGCATATTTTGGGGAATTTGTTCAACCCTCTAGTTGCAAAAATGAGAAAAATAATAAAAATAATAAAAAGGATGAGTCTCTAGGTGAAAACCAAAAGGCATCTCTAGACAATGAAAAAGTAAAAAGAAAGGACGCATTCGAAGTAGAAAACATCTCTGAGGCACCTAAGGATGGAGGTTTGAGCATTCTCCCCATTGCACAAGGAAATTCACCCATGCTCATTGAAGAATCAGTAGAAGTCAACATAGGCACAAAAGAGAATCCTCGACTGGTTTATTTTACAGCATCATTGACCACAGAAGAGCAGCTAGAATTCCACAACTTATTTACACAAAGATAGATAAATTTGGCATGGTAATATGTAGAAATTCCTAGGCTGGACCTTGAACTTGTTCTACATCACTTTCCCTTACAACTAGGTGTAAAACCAGTAAAATAGAAATTGAGAAAAATGCACCCATAGATTGCTCTACTAGTCAAGGCAGAACTCAAGAAACTGTTAGACGTTGGTTTCATTAGATCAATCGACTATGCAAATTGGATTTCCAATCTTGTACTAGTCACTAAACTAGCAGGGGGCATCCGCATCTGTATAGATTTTAGAGATATCAACAAGGCTTGTCCTAAGGATGACTTCCCTTTGCGTAACATAGACATGATAGTAGACATGACAACAAGGTATGAGATGTTGTCCCTCATGGATGGATTTTCAAGATATAATCAAATTAGAATTGCAACTGAAGACCAACCTAAGACACCTTTCACTTGTCCTTGGGGTACGTATTTCTGGAATGTTATGCCCTTTAGACTAAAGAACGTTGGAGCTACCTATCAACGTGCCATGACCACTATTTTTCATGATCTAGTACACACTCTCATGGAATATTATGTCGATGACCTTATAGTTAAATCCAAGACAATGGAAACACATTTACATGTTTTAGACAAGATATTTCAAAGGCTAGAAAAGTATAAAGTGAGACTCAATCCCAAGAAATGTGTGTTTGGAGTAAAGTCAGGAAAGCTTTTAGGCTATATCATTTCTAGATGAGGCATTGAGGTAGATCTGGCCAAGGTCAAAGCAATCATGGACATGCCACCACCAACTAATCTCATTCAACTAAGGACATTACAAGGAAGACTGCAATCCATAAAAAGATTTATAGTGTAGTTAGCAGATAAGACACATCCTTTTCAACATTTACTTAAGAAAGGGGTACCCTTTGCATGGACAGTTAGGTGAAAAGAGGCTTTTCAACTGATCAAAGAATATCTACTCACACCACCAGTCTTAATGCCACCTGTTGAAGGACAACCATTGATTCTTTATATTTCAGCAACCCATTCATCACTTGGAGCATTGCTTGCATAGAATGATGATGAAGGTCATGAAAGGGTAGTATATTATATCAATCGGACATTGGTAGGTTATGAGCTCAACTATAGTACCATTGAATGTGCCTATCTTGTTGTAGTATTTGCTACTCAAAAACAAAGGCACTATATGGTAAGCCATCAAACAATGTTGATTGCCAAAATAGATCCTCCAAAATATCTTCTCAGCAAGGCAACATTAACAGGGCTTCTAGCCAAATGGATTATGATACTGAGTATGATATCCAGTATGTAGAGAGAAAGGCTATTAAAGGACAAGTCATTGTTGATCAGATATTCAATGTACCCATACAAGTAGATCACCCATTAGTTGCAGACTTTCCTAATGAATTTATATTCACAATTGACACAAACACAACATGGAAACTATACTTTGATGGCTCACATACAAATCATGGCTTAGGGGCTAGTATACTGTTATTCACACCATAGGGTGATTCCATCCCTAAATCATTCAGGATTGCATTCCCATGTACTAATACCATAGTAGAGTATGAGGCTCTAGTGACAGGGTTACGCATGGCATTCAAATGGAAAATTAAGAACCTATAGGTATATGGTGATTCTCAACTAGTAATTAGGTAGGTAAATGATGATTATGAGACTAAGGATGAGAAGCTTGCTCCATACATGGCTGATAGCTTTAATGAGTACTTTGAAAAGGTAAAATTTCATCAGATACCTCATGTTTTAAATAGTCCAGTCGATGCTATGGCTACTATTGCATCACTTCTAGACATTCCTAGCAACATTCCTAAGTTTGAGTTCTTGGTAGAACAACTTTTGGTCCCATCCTATGATATCCCAAATTCTGAGATGGTATATGAGATTGTTGGTCCTGATTCCCCATGGTACAAAGAAATCTATGACTACCTCCATGCCGAAGTCATACCCACCGGCCTGTCAAACAACCAACATAGGACATTCCTCTGCAAGTCAACCAAATACACCATCATCAGAGACACCCTATATAGGTGTGCCTTAGATAATACCCTACTAAGATGCCTTGATTCCAATGAAGCATAAGCAACCTTGCATGGGGTGCATGAGGGTATATGTGGTTCCCATTCTAGCAGTCATACCTTAGCCAAAAATATTATGAGACTGGGTTATTATTGGCCTACTATGGAAAAGGACTCATATGTCCTTGTAAAGAAATGTCACCAATTGCAAGTTCATGGAGACTTGATGCATGCACCAACATAGGAACTCCATCCTATAATGTCACATGGCCCTTCACCCAATGGGGGATCGACCTCATAGGTAATATCCATCCCACATCTTCCAATGGCCACAAGTTCATTATCACTGCCACTGAATACTTTACAAAATGGATTGAGGCTATTCCTATGACATACATTACCAACACACAGATCTCTAAGTTTGTCCTAAACTATATCATCTGTCGGTATGGTGTCCCTCAGTCCATAATCACCGATAATGGCCACTCATTTAAGAATCAAGAACTATGCCATCTTTGTGATGAATCTCATATTCAACATCACTTTTCCACTCCATACTATCCACAAGGTAATGGCCAAGCAGAGGCATCTAACAAAACTATCATTAGAATCCTCAAGAAGACTCTCAATGATGTTGGTCGCGATTGGCATTTACAGCTTAATCCTACCTTATAGGATTATCACAAAAGTACTTGTACTCCCACTGGTGCCACTCCCTATTCACTAGTATTTGGTTTTGAAGCCATTCTTCCTATTGAGGTTGAGATTCCTTCTTTGAGAGTATCCTTGAAAGGGTACATTGATGATGAAGAGTACCAAATATCAATAATCCATGAGCTAGAATTCCCAGATGAGTGAAGATAGAAGGCACTAGACCATCTCCAAGCATATTAAAATTTCCTTTGTCATAGCTATAACAGGAAGGTCTTGAACAAAAACTTTGACATTGGCGAGCTAGTTTTAATGGAGAACCCAAAGAATCAAGAAGAACGAGAAAAACTAGGAAAGTTTGAACCAAACTGGTTAGGACCTTATATTGTTATAGAAGCCTTTGGATTAGGAGCGTATCAACTCTCTAGTCCTAAAGGGGAACCATTGTCATCGCCAATCAATATCCTTCACCTGAAGAAGTTCTACGCATAGCTTCTGAGGGCCTTGTCTTAATTAGCAAAAATACAAAAAAATCAAAAAATACAAAAAAATCGTTACCTAGGTGAAAACCTAGCAAATAGGCATCTTCGTAACACCAAAAAAATTAGATAATCCAAAAACTAGTAAAGAGAAATAATTCATCCAATAGTGAAAACCACTTTGGTGGTGCTTTGGATGAGTACCATGGTGAAAACCTAGAAAACAGGCACCAAGTGTAGTTGACACTGCTCCTTTGTCTATTATCATTATAATCTAACATCCCTATGCATAGTCCACTTTCTTTTACTTTTCCTTATCCCTATACATACACCCTGCCCTGTAAATACTATCTATCCCTGTACATATCACTTATCTTTCTTATCCATCACTTGTACATACCATTCATTATAAGTGGTAGTCTTTCCCATAACCTGGAACAATTGACATCAGGTGCATTTCATATCCCCCATTTTATCCTATTCAAAATCAATTGGTCTTATACTCGACTAGGGGAAAACACTTGACGTGCATCATATTGGTTCTTACATTGGCTGTGTTGAAGACGTAAAACCATAGAAAAATCCAAAAACATTACAAAATTTCTTGAGAAAATTAAAAAACATAAAAAAAACTTCAAAAATACAAAAAAAAAATCAATCAAAACATGTCCAAATTCCAAAAAATAGAGTCAGAGTCATTCGTACTTGTCGGTCTTTGTTGTTTATCGAACTACATTGCCTCTACAACTGGATGTAGGTAAGGCCATCTACTAATGTGCCCCCAAGGCATTAGGTCAATCTGTTTAGGTTTGTCTATATAAAATCATGAATCAATCTATATGTCTATATGACAAGGTCATTGGTCGTGTCGAACCACAAGGTCTCTACATGTATAACGTAGACAAGGCCATCAATCGATGAGCCCTGGAGGCCGCACTAGGTCAGTCCATTAGGGTTCATCACATTCACTATCACACACATCTTCTACTTGTAGTCAGTCCTGTCAGTCAAAGTCCAGTGGAACTACGAGGTCTCTATGTGTATAATGTAGGCAAGGCCATTAATCGATGAGCCCCCAAGGCTGCACTAGGTCATTCCTTTAGGGTTAGTTGTCACAAACAATCAATTTCCCACACATCATATCAAGTCATGCATCAATCTAGTGAACAATTCAACAATGTCTCTAAGTCAAATCAAACAAATTGCCAAAACAACAATCGAAATAGATCAACTAATGTATGTTATAGGATGTGTCCTTCCTGGAAATAGACATCATCAAAACAATTAACCCATATCTTATTTGGGATGAGTCCTTCCTAAATATTGATATCGGAAAAACAATCAACTTGTGTCTTATACAAGATGAGTCCTCCCTACATGTAGACAATGTCAATCAAATCAACATAGCCTTATACAAGTTATCACATCAACGACATTCGACTCAACATCTTATATGATACATGTCTTTCTGAAACTAGGCTTTGCCATGCCTTATATAGATAGTCATAACATTGAAACCATACTCAAAGTCTTATCCGGTATGTGTATCTCCTAAAATCAGGCTTTATCAATCAATCCTTTTAACAATAAAAACAATCAAACAAACAAGATCAAGTTTTGGAAAATATTTTACTGGCTTTTTTATTTTATGGCTTGTTTATCTTATCATTTCACTTGACTTTATAATTGGAATCTTGTTACTAGCTTTCTCAAGGATGTCCCATGAAGGATTTAGAGAAGTAACGATGAATCAAAATTTTGTTTTCTTTGACTATTGTTTGTCAACTGTCTTTTAAAATTTTATTTTGAGTCATGTTACTAGTTTCCTCAAGGATGTCCCATGAAGGATTTAGAGGAGCAATGACATCTCATGACCTATCTTTTATTTTGTTTGTTGTTTGTGGTTTGTCCTGACAAAAAGATTGGGGCAAATTGTGCCCTTAGTATGAGTTAACGACAATCCTTGTCTGCGACTATCTGTTGTTAGCAAGTGGATGACCTTGCACACCTCGATCTATATCATATCATGGTGTTTTTCTCCATTTGTATTAGTCCCACCCAATGATGATAAAGTGCAACACCTTTTGTGATATAGCGAAACATCAAAGATTGCTAATACTAACATCCATCTCATTTCTTTTATTATTACTCAATCTTTCTTTCTGCACTAACAATTATTCCTTCTTGCATTATGATGGAGTCCTATGACACACAAAAATATAAATCATCCTACATATACACATACATGTTAGAAAAATACACACATATAGGCATTTATCATATCTAGGACATCATGGCATAATAGACATTCATCATCATACAATACATATCATAAGCATTCCATGTACATAACAAATGTAAATACATGCATCACATTACATCTGTATAGAATCACATGTAGAAATAATTGTACAAATAACATCATATTGCATCTCATAATTATAAATTACATACATAACATCCATCAAAATCATACATATTAATACATACATCATCACATAGAATCAACGTCACATCATAAAGTAGATATGATCATCCATCACATAGGCATCTCATATAGACATAACATGTATAAAAAAATAGACTGCATAAATCAATAAATAGAATTGCATATCACGAGAATCGCTGCCAAAATCATCTATATACATCCCTTAAAAGTGTCACATCACAATGTCATAATTTATCAATAAATATGGAAATATGCAAGCTATATGATCATAATACAATGTCTCAGTACATATCAATAAATGTACCTATCCTAAATTGCCATTGCTATCATGGCTAGAGTGTGCGAATGACTGATGTCGAGAACCTAATGACTTGTGACCTGAATGTGGTTTGTCATATGGACCAGTTCTGTGTGGTTGCTCAACACCCTCTATGATAACTATCTTGGAGTGGGTCCTAGACTAGGACCTCTCACTGCGTGCCTCTGAAAAGCTCAGGGCCTGTCTCTCTGGAGGAACTATTGTCTCATATAAATCTTGATAATAAGTGGCCCTCTCCCTGGCTCTGACTAACTCTCTAGCAAATGCAGTTGTTGACCTACTACATAGAGCTCTAATCTATGTAAATCTCTACTCGGTCTCTTGCCTCTGAGCTATGGTCTAATCTTTGTCCATGATGGCTTTGTCCCTCTCCATCTGTAATAAATCTCTCTTGGACATCATGACCCTCATCTACTCCTCCAAGGATGCAATCTAGGCACGAAGTGTAGTAGTATTGGGATCAACTACCCCTATGTCAACCTATCTCACCCTCTATACACCATCATCCTCATCCTCCAACTCCTCTAAAATCCTATCCCGAATCTCCCGCTCATGATCATCATCCTCCTCATCATCATTCTGATAGGCACCAAGTAAGCTAAGAGCATCAATCTCCGCCTCCCTGCTACCTACCTCCTCCTCTGCATGAACCTCTAGAATGGCCTCCTCGATGGGATGCTCCTCTCCGCCAATCTCAACATGCACCTCCTCCCCACCTCTTCCAATATCTAGCATGGGAACATCCTCCTCCTCCCATCCCTCCTCACAGATAGGTGATAACGGTGGCCTTCTTCCCCTCCATCCATGCCTCCCTCTCCCACCACCTCGCTGACCACCTCCACCACCATCTCCATCATCACCACGACCACCTCCACCTCTCCAACCTTTATCTCTTCCATTCCTGTCATGTAGTCCTATCCCTCGCCACTCTATTGACACAACCTGATCTAGGTCTGTAAGGGGTATCAGCCTGTGAATGGCCCACCACTGATCGTATGCCTCTGTGGTACCTAGGTCTACTGCACCATCTCTCCATCCCCATTGTATGGCCTGCAATGCATCAATATCTGCCTCGACAGTAAGTACTAGAATCTTTGGACCCCACAAGGGGATCTCTCGCAAGGACCTCGCAAAATCTACTTGTCCTCTTGACACATCCTACACCTCTCCAAACTGATACAACACATGATCTAGAAAATGTCGCTCTATAATATGCACGTGTGAAATAGTCTGCCCAATTAGGTACTGTGTCTAGTGGCAGTATGGAAAATTCTCATCCTCATCTGACCACTCTTCACATCCCAAGTACGGTCTCCATGTAAACTGTACCATAGTATCAATCGCATGTCTAAAGTACCTAGTATCCCCCATATGGTGCTGAGTATTAGCCCCTACATAACAAAAGGCATAAGGGGCTCCATGCCACACATCAACAATAACCAGTGGATGAAAGATGGCAGTATGTTCCCACACTGATACCATTAGGAGCGTGGTAGCACAACTCATAGATTGAGTCTCTCGATAGGCTATATCATGCAAATGAAAGTATAACATGCCGAGCAGACAAGGACCCCAAGCATATACCTCTTGTCGCTCTAACATACCTACCAACTTCTCCCCCCAACCCACAGGAAAACCATGACCTCAACGGTCAAGAAGCACTATACCACCTATTAATGTACACAATAGATAGTCCAACTGCCTATACCTTTGTGCCAATACACGCCATCTAATCTCATAATGATCAAAACCTAACTATCTGATATTGGCATGAGGGTAGTATCTGCACATCTCAGTGATAACCCTCTGGGTATCGTACCTCACCCTTGTGCCTCTGATGGGAAGTCTCAAAATCTTGTAGACATCCTCCAAGGTAACAGTCGCCTCTCCAGTAGGCAGGTGAAATGAGGAAGTCTCTAAGTGCCACTGCTCGCACAACACTATTAGTAGACCTCAGTTTGCCCAAATGGTGGGCATGTCTGTCACATGAAGAAGACCCAAATTCCATAAGAATCATTTCTCCACACTCTGAAAACTATCTCGAAAGCGAAAATTTGATGGTCTCAACTCTCACATATACACAGAGCCCAAGACAACCTACACAGTGACCAAATCAAATGCTATTCACATGCATCATTATTTTGCAATTGCATTGCAGGAGACCAAATGCATCATTTTATTTCACACATGCATCATAAAATGTCACATGTGTCATCTTATATCACAATTGCGTGCATAAATAACAAATGAATCTCCATATCAAATGTGCCTCTGTCTATCAACACAAAACAATATCTAGCTAAATGTACATGCGTAAGGAAATAATCAAATGCGTCTAAATATTTTCACATGCATTGAACATAAAACAATTGCGTCTAAATTAAATGCAAATGCGTTGCTATTTAGAAAATGCGTAGAACTAAAAGAAAAATGTGTTGAACTATGATAAACTATGCTAAACAATAGATGTAAATTTACAAATGCGGTGATCCGCATACATATGCGTTGATAAAAAATTCAAATGTGATTTTTTAATACAATGACACATGAAGAAAATTGAAAATAAATGAATAAAAAAGAGTGAAAACCTAAAATTTAAAAGTCCATATTTAGGTACATATCGAGGGGTCCGTGTCGGCTGGCTATTTGAAGGTCTGGATCCTGTATGCTCGACAGTGGGTGTGTAGAACGAGAGACATCTTCGCTGAGGGTGCAGAGCAATTATCTCAATTTCGAAGCAATTTGGGTAAAAATGAATGGGTTTTTACCCCATTTTCTATTTATACCTAGGGTTTTGGTGACCTTCCTATCCACTGGCCGCGTCAACTTCCAACTTCAATCAACCCCCATACCTGTTCTTAATACTTCCAACGCAATTCCGTCAACTCTACTACATCTTTGTCTATTCGATGGACTAATTGGGACTATTTCCAAATTTTATTTTATTTTTTAAAAATTTTCAAAATTTTGTCAATTTTCCCATGGGGCCATACCTTTACCTATTTTACACCAAGCATTATTGGGGCATATTTTATTGATTTTCTTTGACACAATGCCGAAATGACATTGTATCAAAGAGGGGCAAATGTAGACACCAAAATCTAGTTTAAGCCTGTGACTTCAATATTCTTCATAATTCGTATTCTTCATAGTCATCATTAAATAATGTCAATTATTTAATTATTCTCTAAAGTCTTCATTTCTTTATTAATTAAATAAATATAGTTATTTACTTAATTCACCTTAACATTAATTCTTCTATTAATTAAATAATCTTAATTATTTAATTGATTCACGTTTTCTTTATTCTATCTAATTAATTAAATAAATGCTTTTTATTTAATTATGGTACTAGTTAACCTTATCTTTCTTGTCAAATTAAATAAATTCTTATTTTATTTCCCCCTTTATCATATGTCAACTATAATTAAATAAATTCTTTATTTATTTAATTATTCATCCAACTTCTTTATCACTTAATTAAATAAATCTTATTTATTTAATTATTCTTAAAATATCAGATCTTGAATTAAATGAATTATTTAATTCATAAATCCTATATTAATGCATTCCTCTATATTTAGATAATTGTGCAAATTATCTAAGTATTCACTCTTACTTGACTCAAAGATCTATTTAATTTGGTCAGTTAACTCTTGATTTAATGTCTGAGTTGCTTTCTTGAGTAAGCTATTTGTCATATCATTCAGTTATCTAGTTCTAACTCAATTTCGTGTATATGCATATTAATTATATATTCCTATTTAATTAATTAAATCTTGTGCATGCGTTCAAACAAAGAGTTGCTTTAATCCTATCTTTATCTTTGTCATGCAAAGATAATTCTTCTGTTTTCGAATACCAAACTTGAAGATTAAATCATTTATTTAATATTTATTTCTATTTCTAATTTGTATCACTCATGTCACTACTAATTGTTATCAGAATGAATGTCTAATCTTTCAATCTCAACCATCTGTTGATTTTTCAATCTTGACCTGTTATTCGAATGATCAATTTTCTATAAATTGATATGTCTTTCATCATTCCAATTTCTCTCGAAGTCATATGACTTTTAGAGCAATTATCCTGAATCTTCAATGTTTTTTCTTAATCACAACACTTAGGATATGCTTGCACACAAATATTGAAAATCTGAGGGCAAGTACACTACACAGATGAAATGGAGAAGAGTAATGGAGGTTATTCAATGGAATTGATCGCATTTTTAGTAAAATAGCTTCTTTTAATGTATGTTTTTCTTAGCTTTCTTTTGTTCTTGATTATCTAAGCTTTGAGGATTTGTTAGTATAGTTTGAATAGATTAGATTTGAACTTCTTAATTCTCTCATGTGTTTTTCTCTGAAATACAAGTGGATTCATGCAATGAAAGGTGTTCCTTCCACTCTTCATCATAAAATTAAATACATCTACAGCAACATAGTCCACACACTTGACATTGATCTCAAACCTGATAGTGCCTTACAACTTGAGAAAAATAAAACAAATTTCTTAAACACATCAACATCAAATACACTAGCGGAACCTGTTCAACATAAAGACAAACAACCACATAGTGAGCAAGTCATGATGCTAGATGATTGGGATTCCTTTGATCTCAAACATGACTTCATGGGTGAATAAAAAATTATCCACAAAGATTCAAATAAGGGAAAAGACACAACACTAAATTTGGATGACCTTTCAAAAGCATCCACCTCAACCACTTTAGACAAAGACACAAACTTCACAACAAACTTTGATGAACACAATAATGAACAACCACCCAATTCCAAAGCAATAAAAAAGCTTTATGGAAAAGGTTATGAGCTTATGAAACAACTTGGATATAGTGGAAAAGGATTTGATGCTAATGAACAAGGTATCTGCAACCCTATCAACCTTATCACACAACAAACAACTCATGGTCTTGGCTATTGTCCTGTAATAGAGATAGCCAAACCTTCACTCAACATCACCAATCTCACAACACATACTCCTAAATTATTCTTAACTAAATGCCTCAACACTAGTGGTCTTGAACATCATCCTTTACCAAACATACAACATGAAACTACACCTTCACTTAATGTCAATGTCATTTCACAAAATGCTCATGATTTGAATTCGCTAGAGTTTATATTCTTCTATAATGGAGAGAACAAAATCTCACAATCTAAAGAGTCTTGCATAATTATGACATCTACTACTAAGCAAGATGCATCTTTTATGCAAGCCACAAGACCATCTTCTTCCATTGATCAAGAGGGTATCTTGTCAAGACTCCTCCAAGATCACTTTATAACCCTTCCCCCTAGAACTTGAAATAAATGCTCTTATAAGACTTAATTTTGCTCCTATCATAGATTTCATGGTCACTCCACTAATGAATGTAAGGCTTTGATTCTTAAAATCCAACATTTTCAGGAGTTTGGTATGCTTCCCTCTATGGGGGAACCTAATTCCTCTAATTGATATTGATTTTCACTTTATGCTACATTTCATCAATCATTTTGGCTCACCCTTGTCCTACACTAATCGGGGGTAAGGGGTTATGTAGCCTTTTTCCTCATATGTCACTTGTGGTTACCTTTTTTGGCTAGTTGTTAACCTTTCATGAATACATAAGAGAAAGCTTGGGATGTGGACGACATGCCTTAAGTTGGCTCACATGTGACATACTAGCCTTTCATTATGTAGCTTCTCAAAAACATATTACTTGGCATAGGGCTTTCTGAGTAAGCTCTCATTTCCTCTTCTTCTACTTTAAAGAAATTTCTCACAGTACTGGTGTTTGCAACCGCTTTAAAGTGGTGGTATACATCACCACTCACATTTCATTGTGTTATTTTTTTCTTCTTGCAATGCATCCTTTTCTTGGTGGAGTCATTAGGCTTGATTCCCTCCAAGAGCACGATACTTATTTTGACTTATCCTCTCTTGGAGACATTTATCATGATGTTCCCTAAGATGAGACCTTACATGAACTAAGAAAAATCCATTTGAACATTCCTTACACTACCTTGCATTAACAATTTCTATGAGTGTCAAGCATATGAAGTTTTTTTTACTTCATAGTTCTCAAAAATCATTTTCCTTTGTGGCACCTTATTAAAGTTATCAGGAGGTATAACTTTAGTATGGTTTGAATCAGAAAGCCCATTCCAAGGCATGAATTTTTCCCATAGCCACTTGTGTGTTTGTGAGCACATATCAGTTGTATGTGTCTCACCTTTTGGGATTTCTCACTCTGCGCAAAACCAGAAGTTTCATGGCCCCAAAGTTAGTATACTTTTGGGATTTCTCACCTAGTGGACAACCAAGAGTTTTGTCACCCTAGAGTGAGTATGCATTTTCTTTCTGAAACAAACAATTCTAGATCTAATCCACAACTAGATGGACAAATGATCGAAGCTTGATCCACCTTTTCATTTTCATCTTTCTCCTCATCCTAGTTCTTTCCATTGCATGATTATGTATCTTGATGGTTTGACATAGGATCTTGGATCCTAGGTGATTGTGCAACCTCCTTTGATCTTTTTCATTCTTTTTCATCTACATCTATACACTCATATCTCTCTTTAATGTCTACTTTAGTAAGAGTTTGAAGCAAGTTCATCCTCTCACTAAAGTGGGGGCTAAATGTATCATAGAAAGAAGGAAAATTGCTTGATTTTGGAATAATTCATGATAAATTGGACTTAATGATGCCTTGATTTGGTGTTGTGAGTTGTTTTTCACAACCACACTAGGTCTTGGACCCTTTCAAATGCATTTATTGATATCTTGTAAAGGTGTTGTAAAGTGTTATAAAGGACTTTCACGCTTTTCTAGACTTGATAAACCCATTTATCCCTAATTAAACATTATAAAATGTGCTTAATAACATTATCACATCAATTTAGAAGGCTTGTAAAATAAACTAGTGTTGTAATGTGTCTCGCACATTCATTTTGGTTCTTGTGCGTTCCTAGACTATGTGGACCTCATTTTAGTGTTGTAAAGTGTATTTAATCACACTTTCACATTGAATTTTTTGTCCCAAGCCCTAATTGACATTTACATCATCATTAGTAGGCCCTTATTACCCCATATTATGCATCCTAAGGCATAATTTGATGATATAGCTGACAAACTCACCATAAAAACCTTATTTCTTTATCTCTTGGCATCATAACTATCAAAATGGCCCCTATGTGACCCATTCGCCATCCATGGAAAATCAATTTCATCCAAGTGGGACCCATTCACCATGGGTGGCAAATGAGTCCCATTTTGCTCATTTTTTACCTTTGAGCAGGAATTTTGAAGCTCAAGTTTATTATTTTCACATGTCAGCCTTGGGGATCCAATCTTTGGGATAATAAGGTGAATTTCCTATAAAATCACATCTCTAAACCCTAAATCATATTCATTATTCATTATTCATCCATCATTCTTCCATCTCAAGTCAAGAAAGCTAGGGTTTTATCATTTCAAGGCATTGAGATATCAATTTTTATACATTCAAGGGAATATTCTTCGTGTTTTGTTGTAGAAATTCAATATCAATCATCATGGAAAGGTAATCAACTCCATTATTATATGCTTCATTACATTATTTCTCTATTATGGTTTAGTTACCTAAAAGGGGGTTGACCAAGGCAAACCCCCATGCCCTAACATCCAACATTTCTCTTTCTTATCTTGTGTGTTTACAGATTTAGGCATCTTGGAAGCTTGGAAATCATTGAAGATTGCATTGAAAATTCATTTAGGTATTCTCTTCATTGATCAAGTAAAAATATCAACAAAAACTCACTTTTAGGTTCAGAAATTAAAGTTTCGAAAGTGAGAACCTGTAGAGAATCAAAGTGTAGACCAAGAGCTCAGGATTCCACCTTTGAATATTCAAAAATTCAAAAGTAGACACATTCACCATGGGTGGAAAATGAGTCCCACTTCAAGGTCAATTTTTGGTTTTTTGCATTTTTAGATACCCTTTTGTTCGAAACAGGTTCCATAATAGTTTTGTAGAACTAGGACTGATTCACCCAGATTGGCGAATGAGTCCCACCAGGCTTGAAAATCAGCATCCACATCATTCTAGAAGCCATTTCCAGTCTTCATCCATATTCCAAGTGCACACTTTTAGTTTCATCAAGTTATGTTGCAATTTGCATTCATTTTTAGGTGTTCTTGCATTACACAATGTATTTTCAAACAATTTACATTTCTTAGGTTTTGCATACTTAATCAATCAATTTCATCATCTAGTTACATTTATATAATTGCATTTAGTCTTCACATCATCATATATATCTTAGTTTGAATGAACCACCTATATTTTAGGTGTGGGATCGATCTATTTTCATTAGGTGAGAGACCCTAATTGAGCAAAAGAGACAGAACATTCCTAACTCTTAGAATCTATGGTTCACTAATTTTCCAATAGAAGATTCCAGATTCTATCTGAATTCTAGTAGCAAGACTAAATCACCTAGTCTAGTGTATAAGTCCTAGTGAGCTTCAAACATTAGATTTTTTATGGTTGTAGACCTAGTTTTGACCTCTCCAATCTTCCAGGTGCTTCTCTGTTCATCCTCAATTTATCATTCTAATTTTATGTTTCATTTTCTAAGTCAAAAAGTTATATTTTCATATTACTTTCATTTCCTTATTTTGAAAATTTTTCTTAGTGTTGAACCCCCTTTTTAATCACACCTGTGGAAACCTCCCTAGTAGTCCTTGTGTAGTTTTCGCACACATGCCCCGCTGAAAGCAAGGACCCTCTTTCGCTTTCATTTTTGGTGTTTTGGCCTTTTGATTTTGGGGATTTTCCTTGGCCTTAGCATGAGCTTAAGTGCTTATCTTTCCTTCCTTGGTGATCCCTCTTTTGTATTCATTGAAAATCTTAAGTTTTGACCTATCTCGGGTTTGTCATTGTTGTCAAGAAAATATGCTCCTAGCGGAATTCCCTAGATCCCCTCTAAGTCCAATTTAGTTTTCTTTATGCCATCATTCAAAGATTTCTGGTGTTTGCAAAATTTCGTAGTGGCCAGACTTTTCTGAAATGTCCATTGTCTCGTCAGGTTCCCAGATTATGATTTTTAGCTGCCTTGTCAGCTGCATTAATGCCTCTTGTATGATTTGTGAGGGATGTATTTAGTCAATCTTTGGGGATTTTTTTAAATTATAATTATCATTTGCATTAAATTGAGTTGAGGAGCTTAATCTTGAGGTGTTTGACTTGATTTGGAGTGCTAGGTTTGTAAATTGTTGAATTTGGTGGTGATTTCCTAGGCATTATCATTATTGTTCTTTGTTGAGCGCAATAAACTGTCATTTGTTATTCCTGAAATTGATTTCCACTTCATCACATGGTATGTACATCTTGCCTTACTTTTGATTAATAAATGTGAGCGGTCCTTTGGTGTTCTAGATTTTCTTGGAGTTTGAATTCCTATATGTTTGGGCATTTCATCGCTTGAGTTGCTTGATATAGTCTAATTTATGGTTTCCCAAGTAAGTTTCAAGTTCGTTCTTTCATTCACATCAGAAGGTAGAATGAATGTGAGTGGTCCTTTGGTGTTTTAGATTTGCTTGGAGATTGAATTCCTATATGTTTTTGCATTTCGTCACTTGAGTTGCTTTATATAGTATGATTTATGGTTTCCCAAGTAAGTTTCAAGTTTGTTCTTTCATTCACATCATAAGGTAGCTTGTTGGTGGGTACAAATAATATTTTGTGAGAACCTAGCAGTTGAGTTGACCTGAACCCTGAGCTTGCCCTGTGTTTTCAATGGTGGATTTTTAGGGTTTTTTGCCTAGGGAATCATCATTTCCTCTTTATTTGCTTTCAAGTGAGCCTAGAATTGAAGGATGATCTGTGGGGGGCTCAAATCAAACTGATTGCTAGCCAAAGGCCCTCAAATTCGTGATCATTCAATCAATTTGAGTGAATTCATGAGAAAACAATGGTATTTGGCTTTTCAAAATGTTTGCGGAATTCCTCTTCTGTCGGAATTCCCCAACATTTCGTTTTCTCCTTGTTTTCTTGAAATTCACAATTTTCCAGAGTTTCAGCTTCCCCGCGGATTTCCATTCTATCCGGATTTTTTTGAAAATCCTTTGTCCTATCATTTTTCTAGAATTTTAAAACTATTGTTGTTTTTCGCAGAATTCCATCCTAAGCGGAATTCTTTGAAACTTTGTTGAAAATGAAGTATTATGAGATGGCATGACTTATTAACTGAATTTTATGATTAATTTGAGCTATTTTAAGATGTCTCATGTTGTTTCTTTGGTATGATCATGGATCAGATATTTATCTTGGGGGCTTTCATGTTTACTTCACCAGAATCCGTCCAGCTGGGAATTTTCCAAAATTCCTCTCTGGCTTGGATTTCGTGGGATGACTTGAAACCTAAACTTTGATATGATTAATTTTTATGAGAATTAATGACACCTTGCTTATCTAGGACTTATTTTGATGATTATTATGTTTTTATGATTGATTTAACTTAGCTTTCATGTGATATTTACTATGGTTTCTTTGTTAAGTGCAGGCTGATTCAAGCAAGGCAATGGCAAGTGAAGCTAGGAGTAAAGTGATGGATCCAAGTACAGAAGGTTCTTCTGTGTCTGAAGTAGAAAGGATCAAGATGGACATGAAGAGTAAGATCCCGAAGAGCAAGATTACTTCCATCTGTTCAGAAGTGACTAATACAAATGTTGGATTCTAGGACTATGAAGAGTTTAAGGCTAGAATGGCATTCCAAAACCTTCCTTTGCCGGCTAGAAGGACTTTGGAATCAGGATTGGCACATGTAGCTGGATTCCATTCTACAGTGCAATTTTATGAGTTGGTTCTTGAGTGTTCAAGTCACTATGATAGAGGAACATAGAGGATAGTTGGTCCCCAAGGAAGGATTGTAGCAAATTTGAATCTTGTGTCTATAGCCCAAACATTTGACATGCCTGATAGGTCTCATGTAGTGGCTTTTGATATGGATATGGAAAGAAAGTTCTATCAAGAGGATACCATCAAGGCCCAACAGGTTATCAATTCTTGGTTGGAGAGGCCCAAGTCTCACTATTCCAAGCTACTCAAACAACTATTTAGAGCAAAGTTCAAGAAGGAATATTATCATGCCATCACTCTTCTTAGTAGGCTGGTAGGGTCTAAGAGTGTTGGAATCTTTGAAAGATGGATGTTTCATGTCATTGTGAGGATGGAGAAAAATACTAATTATCATTGGGAAAGTGTTATAAGTGCTATGATTCATGAACAAATGTGTAATTTGCTATAGACCAAGACCTTCACAATGACGTCCTACTTAGTCTATGAACTTGCAAGATTTCATCCATACAAGGGACTAAGTACAAGAGGCATCTTTAGGAAGGATGTAATCTATCAAGTTTATCCACAATTTCACCTTGGTAATTCGAGCTATAGAAGGGTGAGTGATGCATTCACTATGCACATCACCAGATTACTCCAAGGTGCAGAACATGTGAGGATTTCTAATCAAGCCAAGGAGCTAATCAAAAGATATGGGGCTTGGTTCATACAGTTTCCTACCTTCTCATACATAAGGATAGATGGATGTCAGAGAGCTCCATACAGATTCCCTAGGTATCCCATAGATCCCACTATACTTTTGGAGATCACCAGGTAGATTTGTGGTTTTGATGCCATTGAGAAGAAAGATAAGCATAAGACTAAATTTGGTGGAGATTTCCCTCTGAGAATAGCCACTAGTGAGGCATGTCCTTCCATTAATTTGGCCAGTGCTTCTGAGGAAGAAATGAGCACTCTTGGGTTATCCTTCCATTCCAAGAGGTCTAGGTTTGACAGAGCTGGCAAAGCACAAAAGAAATCCAGTAGAGAATATAGCCACAAGGATGATTTGGAAGACTATTGGTCTAATTGTAGTGATGAGTATGAGGTTAGAAAGAAGAATTTTTCCTAGCTACTAGTAGATTCAATCCAATTATATAATGTGAAGGTCATTCCAGATCAAGGCAAGGATGATGGAGATTTCATTCAGGTCCATGCTTATGATGCAGTAAAGGATAGACCAATTGGTGAAATAGATTGCCTGGAAGAAAAAATAGAGCTAGGGCAATTAATGACTCCAGTCATTAAGTATACAAAGTTGTGGCCGAAGCATAAGATATGGGAATTGGAGAATGAAGGTGTGCAATGCACCTACGATCTGATGGGAGACATAGAGTCTCATTCTACTTCTGATGAGTTAGCTAAGTAGTATCCCAAGGGTAAGGGAAAGGTGAGATCTCCTTTTAAAATCAAAATTAAGGATGTTCAAGTGGAGGAAGCTCAGGAAACAGAAAAACAAAGAAAACCCATTGCCAAGAAAAGGGGGCACACTTCAAAGGCTAAGAAGCCAGGAAAAGATGAGGCTGAAAAGAAAGATCCTGAGGTTAGTGCTTTTGTGCCTAAGAGAAGAAGAATCATAAGATTGTCACAAAAGGGAAAGGAAAGCTCCAAGGAGGCAGAAGAGGTTAGTCCACAAGTGATAAATGTGGAGATTTCAAGAGAAAGGACGCAAGTATATACAAGGAAATCAATAACTCTTCCTAACAACAATGTGCCAGAGAAGGATCCTCCTCTAGTTACTCCTCAGGCAGAACAACATGATGATATCCCTTCTTCCCATGAAGCTCACAAGGAACCAGGTGAATCCAAGGAAGCTAAGAGTCACCCAAATATAGAACGAGAAGAATTTCAAGAGGGAGAGATCTTTAGTGTTGAGGAAGAAATGCAGAGGGTGTTGCAGTCTCCCTTGGTTACATATGATGATTCACCTACCAGATGTGAAGAGGATAGACCTCCTCCGAGAGAAGAAATGCCAATTAGGATTCCATCACCGATGCATGAAGAAAAAGAACATGATAAAGAAAAGGAAGATAAAGCTAAGGAGATTCCTAAGAAGCTGAATTTAATGAGGATGCACCTGGGGATCGACCAGATGAGGCTAGGTAGAGTAAAATACAGTTAGAATCCACTATTCCAGGTTGGTTAGATAAGGATTTAAAGAGAAAATAGATTATTGTGGATGACACCCCTCCCAATTGGGATGAGATATTAGCAAACATAGGAAAGGGTAAAGGAAATAAGAAGGCCAAGGTCATTTCCAAGATTGAAAGAGATGAAACAAATAATAGGGTGATCCACATTGCAACTCTGGCCCCTGATAAGAATAGGGATGATGTAACTGGGAATGATTATAATGTGCAAACCATTAACCTAGGGCCTACTTCCATGAAACAAGATATTGAAGAATATGAAGGCTCTAGTGCAGTGATCTTGGGTAGGTTGAGGAAAGAAGTGTAGACTAAGCAGGAGTTGAAGAAGGAGAATGAGAAATTAAAGAAGTACTTGTAGGCCTTGATAAATCCCTTGCAATCTATTAGCTCCTCATCTTTTGTTGTGAGTTTCCTATTACAAGAGACATAACTGAGCTCGATAGAATGAAGGCCACTACTCTTGCCACAACGAACTAGTTATAGGGGGTGCAAACTAAGGGAGATAATGCTATCAAAGACATCCTTTCAATTGGAGGAGATGTAATGAGGTCAATAAATTGGTTGAAAGATGTATTGGCTCAAGATAAAGAGGATGTAGATCTCCTATTGTAGAAAACCAAGACCATCATGGAATATACTGAGGATAAGTTGGTGAGTGATGGAATTCTCCCTTCCTCTAGAGCTGTAGAACCTTGGGAATGGTTTGAAGCTTTGCAAATAAGGAAAAATCTTTTGAAGAAGGTATATAAGAAAAGGAGGAAAATTGAAGATACCCTGACCTATATCTATGATAAATGTATTTCTTTCTTTGAGGTGATGACAGGGAGAAAGAAGTTTGCACCGAAGCATTTGAACTTAGAAAGTTTGAGAAAATGGTGATGAGATGTATATTCTCCAATCAACAAAGATCGAGTTACTGAACATCAATTGGATGATGCAACCACTTATAGTTATTGAGAAATATCAATCCAGTAATGTTGAGTGGGATAAGTCAGTGGAGCAGTCAAGAGAAAGTATTAAATCTATTGAGAAGAGAATCAAGGTTTTACCTCTGCCACCTATAGCCAACTTGGATAGGGCACTTTTGATGGTGCATGATAGGGTGGAGTGAAATAAAGACAAAGGGGAAAGCATTTAATGCAAGGCTACATTGGAATTTGTGCTTCCCTATTATTTTGCATGCATTGGTCCAAACTATATTGGGGATCCAAGGCTGACCTGGATGGAGTTCATGCATTTAATGTATAATTTATCTTATTTTGAATTCCTCTTGGCCGACCTATTTTATGGCCATTTATTATTATTGTAAATTCTAATTAGGCCAACATGCCTTGGGGGGCTTCTATTAATATGGCATTCTACTTGATTTGTAAGATATAGATAGATAGTTTTGATACTGGAGTGAATTAAGCAGTAGAGAAAGATTTAGAAGTTGGCTCGTTTTTGGGCAAGTGTTGTAACATAGAACACTAGAATTGTTGTTTTCATTTGGTGATTCAATGCAATTGAAGACATTGTGCTTTTGGTGAACTCTCTTGTGTTGATTTATCTTGCATGGTTCTTGATGTTCTATCTTTTGGGATTGCTTGAGAAGTATTAGATATATGCTAGATTTAGAATTATACATGATTCAATGGTGTTTATGGTTTTATGTTTGAAGTTTTTGCAGCAATCCCTGGTTCATACTTTTTGGAGCTAGCTGACTGTTAGTTGCTTTGGAAAGTTAGCCTGGACCTTATATTCATTGTGCTTAGTTCAATTGTTAATGCTTATTCCTCTCAATTTCAAAGGTTATTTGGATGAATGTTCATGATCGGAAAATATTTAATACCTTAGAAGATTGTACTATTTATGTAAGATTGCATATTCATCTAGGTCAACCAGGAATTAGTTTATAAGGGATTGGTCTATTTCAAGTATTTCATCATTTGCATTGTTAATATTAGAAATATTTTTAATCTTAGGATTCTCCCCTAAACCATTGTCTTTTGTTATTTCTTTTATCATTTTAGTTAGATGTAGGAATGAAGTATCATCATATTGCTAGACTTGATAAATTAAATATTCAGTATTTGCTTGTAGTAAGGTCCCTTTGTGATTACCAACATTTTCACATTACCATTGAGTTGTTTATGCATTTTCAAGACCTGAGATTAGAGACCTTGGGGTTATCTCTTGAGGCTTTTTGATAGAGATTTACATTTCAAGAGAGACAGGATACTTATATCTTGTCTAAGTTGTTGTTCTGTAGAAAACACCATCAACAGATTGGCACTAGAAGGAGGGCTTGAATAAGCTAAGCTGGATCAATTTATGTCTTCCATCTCTCTTGAAAGATTCAGAAGAGGAACTAGATCTACTCTAGGGGAAGAGGAATTTCAAGAATTGCTAGCTCCTACTAGGTCAAGGAGGATCAGAATAAGGGATGAGTCATCATCCATCCAGCCACTTTCATCATTCCCATCATCCTCATCTTCATCAAGTTCACCTTCATCTGATTCTGAGGACATTCCCATTCAGCAACCTCAGCCATCCATAAATCAGCCACTACCACCCCCACCTCCACCAATGGATTTCCTAGCTAATAACCCATCTCCATTGAATTTCACTAATTACAATGTCATGCCCAAGAACCTAGAACACTTTTGTTCTAAATTCCTTGTTAATGACCCCAATAGAACTGCTGAGGAACACATTAGAATCTTTCAGACTTGCCTTAAGGATAGAGGAATTAATCATGAGGATGTAGCATGTAGGCTCTTCCTTATTCCCTAGGAGAAGATGCATTCTACTAGTACAATCATTTTCCTATTGGGTCTATTCAAAATTGGACTAAACTAGAGACTTCATTTCTACAAAATTTTAGGATCCCTATCAATCCCAATGAACTTTATCTTCAATTCACCAATGTTAAGAGAGAAATACATAAGCCCATATCATCCTTTAACAATAGTTTTCATCATGTCTACATCTGATTACAGGCTCCTTATGCTTTTGAGAAGCCACTACTTTAGAAGTCTATTAGGAGGGTCTTGGTAGTCTCACAACTACCTTCATGAAGTGGAGAAATAACCCTCCCACCACTTTGCTTGATACATATGTAGAGGCTATGAAGGTTAGTACTACTTTAATACAACATTTGTATGGGCCTTTACCATCACTAGGACCCATTTCTCACCATAGGAAGGTCCCAGCTCTCAACTAGACTCTCACCAATCACACTCAAATCATGAATCTGGTGCCTTAGTTGTCTATGGTCCCACACCTAGGGCCTCCAGTGAGTTAAGTTCCACCTACAACCAGCTACCCCTAGCAAAATGTGAATTAGCCTCTTCATCCACAATCTCATGCTAGTTATCCAATGTATATGTAGAATTCTGAAGTCTTGAACTAGTCACTAAATACCAGTACTACAGTAGGATATCCTTTTAACAATGCCAATCAGCCCCCATATAGGAATTCTAACCAAGAGAGACTGGATAAGCTAATTGAATAGGTGAAGAAACTAAATATGGAGGTGACTTATTTGAGAAACCAGAACAATCAGCTTCAAGCTGCTCAAAGAGGTATGCAATCCAATTATAGTAGAGAAAATCAAGATATTCAACAAGGACAACATTTTGATAGAGGTCGGCATCTTGAGAGAGGATATAATGATAGAGGATAGAATTATGATAAGGGACAATTTTCAAGCCAAAATTTTGATAGGGGTCAGGCTGGTGGACAAGGGTTTGACAGGAGACAGCCACCCAAACAAAACAGAACTTGGAATACAAAGCCTAATAATGGAGGAGTCCCTACCCCATTGGATCAACTAGTCAATCAACCAGTCAATCAAGAGAAGCCTCCTAGTGGTGTGTATTTGGGTGAGGCTTCCTTATCAAGATGGTGTAGGCTCCATAAAACAATTCTACATTCTGAGTTAGACTACCCATAATTCCAGACATCAACTTCAATCTTCCAGTATGAAGTGGAGAACAATTCGAGTAGTCAGGAGATGGTGCCATCCACTCCTTATGATTCATCATTCTTGGTGCTCCATCATGCTCATTTTCCATAGAGTAGGGAGAAGGTACCTGAGGAGGAATCAGACTAGCTTAAAGAAGAAGCAAATCAGGTGTGCAATGGAGATGAAATTACACAACTATTCAATGAAAATCCAATGAATGACAATGGTCCCATGGATGAAGAAGAGGCTTATGTTGAAGAGGTGTAGACATTCTAGTGACCTATTAAAAAATATGATCTAAAGGAATTACCACAAAGACATCTATAGGCTGGAGGCCCCTTCACTACCCCCATTCCACCAAACAACTTTACTACGCCGTCAGATCCTAATGCCAACAATAACCCACCATATCCTCAGGTGTCTAGGCAATATTTATCTAAAGATCAAGGACCTATGGATATGTCAAAAGGTAAAAGTGTTAAAGCAAACAAGGAACGAGTGGTGGAATACCCAAGGGAGGCCTCTACTAACCTGAGTGAGGAACAACTATCCATATATGTTATGGAAGAACTCAAGAAGCTAAAGGTAAGTCTCTTTAAATTTGAGTTATTAAGAGTTCTGACCATTAGGAATGCAGTTCTAGGAGCTTAAAATGAAAATTCCATATCACAAGATAAATCAACTAATGTGAGTGTCAATAAAGCATCTAGTTCTCAACTAGTCAAAGGGCAATATCAGACTCAGTAAAAATCATTTGCCTCCTAGAGATAAAGGAAAAGAGAAAGATAAGACTCAAGTTGCTCAGGTGGATACTCCCTTAATTCTATTTCAAGGGAAAACAAACACTCCTCCATTCCTAATCTCTGTTCGTATATTTGGTAAGAAATTGCACAATTGTTTGTTGGATTCTGGTGCTTCCACCAATGTAATACCTTTTGGAGTCTATAGGGCCCTAGGTATTACTCCTGTTGATTCCCAAAAGAAGGTACTCAACTGGATAGAACTAAAGTTAATGTTGTAGGGGAATTGAACATGATTCATATGTAGGTTGCTTCTAACCCTAGAATTCAACAAGTTATTAATATACAGGTGGCAGATATACCTAATGCTTATGGCCTAATTCTAGGAAGGGACTTCACTAGGGCCTTGAATCAATATGTCTTAACTGATCACTCTCACATGTGGCTTCCCTAGAAGGGAGTGCCAAACCAGATCAGAATTAAAAAAGAGAACCCATAATGAAATACATGATCACAAAATATCATAATACCTCTAATGAAATACTGATATCAGAAGTGAGTATGGGAAATTACGTGCTTGCAACCCCTTTTGAGGAGTTAGATGTATAATAGGTCCTTATGTTGTATACAATTCCTATGGATTTCACAGAGGAATCTAGTGACCCTCAAGGTCTAATGGAACTAGTTGACGAAGATGTTCATGAGGATCACCAACTCAGCCTATTAGACAATTTCCAAGAATTCATTCAGAAGTGCATTGAGGATCATATTCAATTGGGTAGGGAAATGAATTTTGGAGATCTTCTCTTACCAAATTGGTGTAGATCCCATAATGCCTCCCATTCTAAACTGGATTGTTGCTTATGCCAGGCTGCAGTGGAACAAGTGCAGAAATGTATTAGCCCTATTCCAACAGTCAAAATCAGCATTCAAAATTCTCAAGAGGAGCCTAAAGGGAAGAAAGTGACGATTCCTAAGGAACCTTCCAACAGCAATAGTGCAAGAGATACAGTAAGGAAGTTTGTAGTTCTTGGTTGTTGGACTTTAAGATTTGATGGATATAAATTGAAACAAGGAGTTGGAGCAGGATTTGAGTTAATCAATCCAAAAGGTAAGACTTTCTTTGTTTCCCATAGACTTCAATTTCATTGTACTAATAATGTAGCAAAATGTGAGGCTTTGGTTCATGGGTTGCTAGTGGCACTAAAGAAAAAGGTCAAGATTTTCCAAGTCTTTGGGGATTCTAAGTTAGTGGTTAAGCAAGTTAGGGGACAACACTCCTATCATGATAGAAGAATGACCAATTATAGGCATAGAGTGTGGGATCTTATTGAAGGATTTGATGCTTTCAAAATTTAGTTGATACCATGCAATAAGAACCAAACAACAGATTCCATTGCTTAGACAGCTAGTACATTGCAACCTTTGTCCCTTTCTAGATTGAAAAATTTTATAGTGGAATTAACTCCAGTGCCTTCAGTACCTAACAATATCACCAACTTCCAAGTATTTGAAGATGATAAGCATATTTTGGATTTTTTTCACAAGTTCAGATGTTTTTGCTTCTTAGATTATTGATGAAATTGAACCTCAAGAAGTAGAGATGGATATTGAAGGAGCAATCAATTTGAAGACTAATACTATTCCTAGAGGAATGGTGCAGTTAGAGAGGATTTTTTATTTAGACAAGGTCAGGGACCAAGAACAAGATGCCAAGGAGTCCATCAGTGGACAATGTGAGACATACAATATGGGAACTCATGAGGATGCCAAGAATCTCTTCATCAATAAAGTATGTACTCCAGAAGAGAGGAAAGAAATAATTGGCGCATTACATACATATCAAGATGTGATAGCTTGGAGTTATGAGGATTTGAAAACTTATGACACATCAATTATAACTCACATTATCCCTCTGAAGCGAGGAATGAAACCTTTCAGTCAAAGGCAAAGCCCAATTAATTCCTTGTTGGAACCCATACTTCAAAAGGAAGTGTAGAAGCTGTTGTCTGTGAGAATCATATTCCTAGTTAGACATTCCACCTGGGTTGCAAATCTGGTTCCAGTGAGAAAGAAGAATGATGAAATTAGGTTGTGTGTAGATTTTAGAAACCTTAATAGGGCGTCAAGAAAGGACAATTATCTAGTACCTTCATTGGATGAAGTACTTCAAATTGTCAATGGTTCTCAAATGATGTCCCTTCTAGATGGCTACTCTGGGTACAACCAGGTTATGGTGCAATATGAAGATAAGCATAAGACTACTTTCACTATAAAATGGGGAACTTTTTCCTATAGGAGAATGCCCTTTGGGTTGATTAATGTTGGAGCGACATTTCAGAGGGCTATGGACATTGCCTTTAAAGACATAATTGGTAAATGAATAATCATTTATATGGATGATTTAATAGTCTTTTCCAAGAAGAGAGGAGACCACATAGCAGAATTATGCAAAGTGTTTCAAAAGTGCAAGGAATTTGGTATATCTCTCAATCCAAAGAAGTGCATCTTTGGAGTTACTGAGGGAAAGTTGTTGGGACATGTTATCTCAGAGAAAGGTATTGCTATTGACCTAGAATGAGTGGAAGCCATACTTAAGATTCAACCACCAGCTAGCAAGAAAGAAATGAAGTCATTTTTTTGGAAAAATCAATTTTGTAAGGAAGTTCATCACTGGATTCACTAAAATAGTCAAGCCATTGAATGCCATGTTAAAGCAAGAAGCTAAGGTTGAATAGAGTATAGAGGAAAAAGAAGTGTTTGCATAAATTAAAGGAGCTATTGCTGAGGCTCCAATATTGGTAAGTCCTGATTATGAGAAGCCATTTTACATATATTCATTTGCTTCTAACCATTCTTGTGCTAGCATGTTGACTCAAAAGTTTGATCAAGGGAATGAACAACCTATAGAATTCATGAGTGCACCACTGAAAGATGTAGAACTAAGTTATCCAAGTGTGGAGAAATAGGCTTATGCCTTGGTCAGAGTTGTGAAGAAGTTCAGGTATTATATTCTCAGAAACAAGGTCTTTGCAATAGTTCTTGATCTTGCAGTCAAACTGTTGTTGATGCAAAATGAGCTAGGAGAGCGCAAAGCAAAGTGGGTGACCATGTTGTAGGAATAGGATATTGAGATTCAACCCATGAAGTTGATAAGAGGACAGGGGCTTACATGAACAATGGCAAAAATGGACCCTGACCTTACAATCCAGCATTACAATCTTGAAGATGTTTCTCTAGGGGGCTGGTATGATGATATCATTTACTATCTTTTGAATCAAAGGTGTCCTGACCATCTTAATGTAGTATAGATAAGGGCCTTACATTTGAAGAGTGATAGTTTCATGCTGAAGAGAGTTGTCTTATACAAAAGGAATCATGAAGGTATATACCTGAGATGTTTGAGACGACATGAGGCTGAAAGGGTCATGGCTGAATTTCATGATAGGTATGGTATTGGCCATCGATCTGCACATTCTACTACAAATCATATTTTGAGGGTTGGTTATTATTGGCCCACATTGTACAAGGACACACAAAGTCATGTTAGAACTTTCCATGTGTGCCAGACTATAGCAACTAGGGAAAAATATGCAGCTCTTCCACTTCAACCGGTCTTTGAGGTAAAACCTTTCACATAGTGGGGGATGGACTTCATAGGTCCCATCAATCCACCTTCCTCTACAGGCCATAGGTATATTCTCACTGTTACTGATTATTTTACACAATGGACTGAAGCTCTTGCATGTAAATAGTGTACTTCTGAAGTGGTAATTAATTTCATGGAATCAGGTATCATTAATTGCTTTGGATGTCCTTTATCTTTAGTTTTTGATAATGGTCCTACATTTGCATCATTGAAATTTTCTAACTGGGATTTTGATCATGGGATCATAATAAAATTTTCTTCCAATTACTATCCACAAGGTAATGGTTTGGCTGAGTCTTCCAATAAAAACCTCTTAACAGTCATCCATAAGCTATTAAAGAAGAATCCCAAGGATTGGCACACTCAACTTAGATTTTCTCTGTGGGCAGGTTGTACAAGACAAAAGACTTCCTTAGGGACCTCTCCTTATCACCTTGTATATAGCTTGGAACCTGTATTTCCAACTCAATTGAGGATCCCCACTTGATAGTTCATTAATGAATATTATGATGAAGAAAATAGGCATGAGGCTCACCTGCAAGAGTTGTTACACCTTGAAGAAAAAAGATATGAAGCTTTAGAAAACTTTTCCAAACATCAAGGTGTAGTCAAAAGATGGTTTGATAGAAGAGCTAAGGTAAAGGCCTTTAGGATCTCTGACTTAGTTCTCTGTTGGGATAAAGCTCATGACTATAAAGGGGGTCATGGTAAATTTGGCAAACTTCGGCTTGGCACTTATCATATTTTAGAGATCCTAGGCAATAATTCTTTTCACTTGAAAACTCTCACTAGGGAAGATATCCCACTGCCTGTCAATGGGCAGTATTTGAAGCATTATTTCCAATCTTGAGCTATTTTCAGCTCTTTTCCTATAAATAGTTAGAGTAGGTTTCTTTTTTGCCTGGCTTTCTTTCCTTTGCTTTGGTTAGAATAGGTTTTTCTTTTTTTTTTCTTTTTGTTTTCTTTTGTTTTGGTTGGTTTTGGTTTGGTGTGTTTTCACTCTACTCTTGCTTTGGAGGTCTTCTTGTTTTCTTCTCGATGTGTTACACCTGCATGGAAAATATACTTGTATCTAGGACTATTCTAAGTATTTCATTGATGAACTTTAATCATGTGTCTTGAATGGATGGTCAGGTTATTTGTTATCGTCAAGCAGTCTGAATGTTTGATTTAAGGAGGATGGGTCACTGGTTTGATTTGAATTTGAAGTATTCTGAAATCTTATATCTTTCATACATCTTAAGAATCATGAGGTTGTAGTAGGGTCCTTGTGAGGTCTTGTTAAGTGAAAAATCCTATTTCTGCTTCAGCGCCACTGTCATTCTCAACCCTGAGTGTGAACTTCATTGTTCACAGGTTGAAATAAATTGGTGAAAAGAAAAGACATATCAAAAAGAATAAAAAGAAAAAATATTGAAAATCAAAAGAATGAATTGAACTCATCAGGGGTATCTGAATATCTCTATCGGGGCTATGGATGCCTGGCTGGAAATAGAGCTATGTTCGGGAGAGTCATAGTGATAACCTCATCGGGGCTATAGATGCCTAACTGGCAGTGAGGCTCTATCCAGGCTAATTTTAAAGTTAGAATCTTTACGTAGCTTGACCTGACTAAACTTCATTTCTGTAGTAGCTCAAGGAGGGAAATGAAATCATGTGCACACACTTGGATTTTCAGTTTAAGGAAGGTTCAGTCTACCTTTGGTTGTGATTCTTTAATCCTGCATTTTGATTTGTTTGTCTGATAGGGAGATTGAAACCAGATATTTTAGGTTCACAATTCTAGTTTGTCACTGAAATGCTCTGGAGCATTTTCCCAACGGAGTCATCATTTGTTGTCCAATTTTCGCACACACGCCCCGCTGAAAGTAGGGACCCTCTTTGCTTTCATTCCTAGCATTTTGGCCTTTTGATTTTGGGGATTTACCTTGGCCTTTGCATGAGCTTAAGTGTTTATCTTTCCTTCCTTGGTGATCCCTCTTTTGTATTCATTGAAAATCTTAAGTTTTGAGCTTATCTCAGGTTTTCATTGCTGTTGGGAAAATCCACTCCTTGTGGAATTCCCCAGATCCCCTCTAAGTCTAGTTCAGTTTGCTTTATGTCGTGGTTCAGAGATTTTTGGTCTTTGCAGAATTTTGTAGTGGCCAAACTTTTCTGAAATTTTTGTTGTCTCGTCAGGTTCCCCGATTCTTGTTTTTAGCTATCTTATCAGCTGCATTAATGCCTCTTGTATGATTTGTGAGGGATGTATTTAGTCAATATTTGGGTATTTTCTTGCCATTATACTTCATCATTTGCATTCAATTGAGTTGAGGAGCTTAATCTTGAGGTGTTTGACTCAATTTGGAACACTGGCTTTGCAAATTCTTGGATTTGGTGGTTATTTCCTAGGCATTATCATTGTTGTTCTTTGCTAACCACCAATAAACTATCATTTGTTATTCCTAAAATCGATTTCAACTTCATCACATGGTATGTACATCTTTCCTTACTTTTGATTAATGAATGTGAGCAGTCCTTTGGCATTCTAGATTTCCTTGAAGTTTGAATTCCTGTATGTTTGGGCATTTCATGGCTTGAGTTGCTTGATATAGATTGATTTATGGTTTCCCAAGTAAGTTTTGAGTTTGTTCTTTCACTCACATTAGAAGGTAGCTTGCTAGTGGGCATAAATAATCTTTTGTGAGAACCTAGTAGTTGAGTTGACTTGAACCCCGAGCTTGCCCTATGTTTTCAATGATGGATTTTTAGGTTTTTTTCCTAGGGCATCATCATTTCCTCTTGATTTTCTTTCAAGTGAGCCTATAATTCAAGGATGATCTATGGGGGACTCAAATCAAACTGATTGTTGGCCCAAGGTCCTCAAATTCATGATCATTAGATCAATTTGAGTGAAGTCATGAGAAAATGATGGTATTTGGCATTTCAAGGTGTTCGTGGAATTCCTCTTCTACTAGAATTCCCCGACATTTCATTTTCTCCTTCTTTTCCTGAAATTCACAGTTTTTTGGAGTTTCATCTTCCCCATGGATTTCCATTCTATCTAGATTTTTCTGAAAATCCGTTGTCCTGTCATTTTTCTGGAATTTGCAGACTATTACTGTTTTCACGGAATTCTCTGAAACTTTGTTGAAAATGAAAGATTATGAGATGGCATGACTTATTAACTAAATTTTATGATTAATTTGAGATATTTTAAGATGTCTCATGTTGTTTCTTTGGTATGATAATGGATCGAATAGTTATCTTGGGGGATTTCATGTTTACTTCGCCAAAATCTATCTGGCTGGGAATTTTCTGAAATTCCTCTCTAGCTTGGATTTCGCGAGATGACTTAAAACCCGAACTTTGATATGATTAATTTTTATGAGAATTAATGACACCTTGCTTTTCTGGGAATCATTTTCATGATGATTATGTTGTTTATGATTGATTTAACTTAGCTTTAATGTGATCTTTACTATGGTTTCTTTGTTAAGTGCAAGTTGAGTCAAGCAAGGCAATGGCAAGTGCAACTAAGAGTAAAGTGATGGATCCAAGTACAGAAGGGTCTTCTTTGTCTAAAGTAGAAAGGATCAAGATAGACATCAAGAGTAAGATCCTAGAGAGCAAGATTAGTTCCATCTGGTCACAAGTGATTGATACAAATGTTGGACTATGAATATTTCAAGGCTAGAATGGTAGCACAAAACCTTCCTTTGCTCGCTAGAAGGACATTGGAATCAGGATTGGCACATGTAGATGGATTCCCTTCTATAGTTCAATGTTATGAGTTGGTCCTTGAGTGTTCCAGGCACTATGAAAGAGGAACATAGAGGATAGTTGGTCCCCAAGGAAGGATTGTAGCAAATTTGAATCCTATGTCTATTGACCAAACCTTTGACATGCCTGACAGGTCTCATGTAGTGGCTTTTGATATGGATATGGCAAGAAAGTTCTATGAGGAAGATACCATCAAGGCACAACAGGTTATCTATTCTTGGTTGGAGAGGCCCTAGTCTCACTATTCCAAGCTTCCCAAATAGCTAATCAGAACAAAGTTCAAGAATGAATATTATGATGCCATCACTCTTCTTAGTAGGGTGGTAGGGTCTAAGAGTACTAGAATTTTTGAAAGCTAGATGTTTCATGTCATTGTGAGGATGGAGCAAAATACTAATTATCATTTCGCAGGTGTTATAAGTGCTATGACTCATGAACAAATGTGTAACATCTTATAGACCAAGACCCTCACAATGACTTCCTACTTAGTCTATGAACTTGCAAGATTTCATCCATACAAGGGACTAAGTACCAAAGGTATCTTTGGGTAGGATATAATCTATGAAGTTTATCCATAGTTGTACCTTGGTAATTCAAGCTACAAAAGGGTGAATGATGCATCATGCACATCACTAGATTACTCAAGGGTACAAAACATGTGAGTATTTTTATCAGGCCAAGGAGCTAATCAAAAGATATGGGGCTTGGTTCATACAATTTCCCACCTTCCTGTACATAAGGATAGATGGTTTTTAGAGAGCTCCATACAGACTCCCTAGGTATCCCATAGATCCCATTATACTTCTGGAGGTCACCAAGAAGATTTTTTATTTTGATGCCATTGTAAAGAAAGATAAGCATAAGACTGGATTTGGTGGATATTTCCCTCTAAGAATAGCCACTAGTGAGGCATGTCCTTCCATTAATTCAGCCAGTGCTTTTGAGGAATAAATGAGCACTCTTGGGTTATCCTTCCATTCCAAGAGGTCCAGGTTTGACAGAACTGGTGAAGCACAAAAGAAAGCCAGTACAGAATATAGCCACAAGGATAATTTGGAAGACTATTGCACTAACTGTAGTGATGAGTATGAGGTTAGAAAGAAGAATTTTTTCTAGCTACCAATAGATTCAGTCTGATTATATAATGTGAACGTCATTCTGGATCAGGTTGAGGATGGTGGAGATTTGATTCATGGCCATGCTTATGAGGCAGTAAAGGACAAACCAATTGGTGAAATAGATTGTCTAGAAGAAGAAAAAACAAAGCTAGGGAAGTTAATGACTCCAGTCATTAAGTATACAAAGTTGTGGTCAAAGCATAAGATATGGGAATTGGAGAATGAAGGTGTGAAATTCACCTACGATCTAATGGGAGACTTAGAGTCTCATTCTACTTCCAAGGAGTCAGCTGAGCATGATCCCAAGGGTAAGGGCAAGCTGAGCTCTCCTTTTAAAATCAAAATTAAGGATGTTCAAGTGGAGGAAGCTTAGGAAAAAAAAAAAAAAAAACCTATTGCCAATAAAAGGGGGCACACTTCAAAGGCTAAGAAGCCAAGAAAAGATGAGGCTGAAAAGAAAGATCCTAAGGTTAGTGATTTTCTACCTAAGAGTAGAAGAATCATAAGATTGTCACAAAAGGGAAAGGATAGCTCCAAGGAGGTAGAAGAGGTTAGTCCACCAGTGATAAATGTGGAGAGTTCAAGAGAAAGGATGAAAGTATGTACAAGAAAATCAAGAACTCCTTCTCCTAAGGATAGTGTTCCAAGGAAGGATCCTCCTCCAGTTACTCCTCATCTAGAACAACATGATGATATCCATTCTTCCCATGAATCTCAAAAGGAACCAGGTGAATCCAAGGAAGCTGAGAGTCACCCAGATATAGAAGGAGAAGAATTTCAAGATGGAAGAGCTCTTTAGTGCTAAGGCAGAAATGGATAGGGTGTTGTAGTCTCCCTTGGTTACATATGATGATTCACCTACCAAAAGTGAAGAGGATAGACCTCCTCTGAGAGAAGAAATGCTCGTTAGGATTCCATCACCAGTGCATGAAGAAAAAGAGCATGATAAAGAAAAGGAGGATAAAGCTGAGGAGATTCCTAAGAAGCTGAATTTAAATGAGGATGCACCAGCGGATCAACCAGATGAGGTTGGGAAGAGTGAAATATAGTCATAATCCAATGTTCCAGGTTGGTTAGATAAGGATTTAAAGAGCAAACAGATTATTATCGACAACGCCCCTCCCAATTGAGATGAGCTATTGGTGAACATAGGAAAGGGTAAAGCAAAGAAGAAGGCCAAGGTGATTTCCAAGATTGAAATATATGAAACAAATAATAGGGTGATCCACATTGCTACTTTGGCCCCTGATAAGAATAGGGATGATGTAACTGGGAATGATTATAATGTGCAAACCATCAACCTAGGGCCTATTTCCATGGAACAGGATATTGAAGAATATGAAGGGTCTAGTGTAGTGATCTTGAGTAGGTTGAGGAAAGAAGTGCAGACTAAGCAAGAGCTAAAGAAGGAGAATGAGAAGTTAAAGAAGTACTTGCAGGACTTGATGAAGCCCTTGCAATCTATTAGGTCCTCATCTTCTATTGCGATTTTCCTAACACAAGAGACCATAACTGAGCTAGAAAGAATGAAGGCCACTACTCTTGCCACAACGAACTGGTTATAGGGGGTGCAAAATAAGGGAGATAATTCTATCAAAGACATCCTTTCAACTAAAGGAGATGCAATGAGGTCAATAAATTCGTTGAAAGATGTATTGGCTCAAGAAAAAGAGGATGTAGATCTCTTATTGCAGAAAACCAAGACCATCATGCAATATACTAAGGATAAGTTGGTGAGTGATGGAGTTCTCCCTTCCTCTACAACTATAGAACCTTGGGAATGGTTTGAAGCTTTGCAAATAAGGAAAAATATTTTGAAGAAGGTATATAAGCAGAGGAGGAAAATTGAAGATACCCTAACCGATATCTATGATAAATGTATTTCTTTCTTTGAGGTGATGACAGGGAGAAAGAAGTTTGCACAGAAGAATTTGGACTTAGAACAGTTGAGAAAATAGTGGCGAGATGTATATTCTCCAATCAACGAAGATCCAGTTACTGAACATTAGTTGGATGATGTAGCCACTTATATTACAGTTATTGAGAAATATCAATCCAATAAGGTTGAGTGGGATAAGTCAATGGAGCAGTCAAGAGAAAGTATTAAATCTATCGAGAAGAGAATGAAGTTTTTACCTCTGCCACCTATAGCCAACTTGGACAAGGTACTTTTGATGGTGCATGATAGGGTGGAGTGAAATAAAGACAAAGGGGGAAGCAATTAATGCAAGGCTGCATCGTAATTTGTGCTTCCTTATTATTTTGCATGCATTGGTCCAAACTATATTGTGGATCCCAGACCGACTTGGATGGAGTTCATGCATTTAATGCATAATTTATCTTATTTTGAATTCCTCTTGGCCAACTTGTTTTATGGCCATTTATTATAATTGTAAATTGTAATTAGGCCAACATGCCTTGGGGGGATTCTATTAATATGGCATTATGCCTCATTTGTAAGATATAGATAGATAGTTTTGATACTAGTGGGAATTAAGTAGTACAACAAGGTTTAGAAGTTAGTTCATTTTTGGGCAAGTGTTGTAACACAGAACACTGGAATTGTTGTTGTCATTGGGTGATTCAATGCAATTGGAGACATTGTGTTTTTGGTGAATTCTCTTGTGTTGATTTATCTTGCATGGTTCTTGTTGTTCTTTCTTTTGGGATTTCTTGAGAAGTATTAGATATATGCTAGATTTAGAATTAGACATGATTCAATGGTGTTTATGGTTTGATGCTCAAAGTGTTTGCAGCAATCCCTGGTCCATACTTTTTGTAGCTAGCTGACTATTAGTTGCTTTGCAAAGTTAGCCTAGAACTTATATTCATTATGCTTAGTTCAATTGTGAATGTTTATTCCTCTCAATTGCAATAAGATTATTTTGATGAATGTTCATGATATCAAAATCTTTAATACCTTAGAAGATTGCATTATTTTTGTAAGATTACAGATTCATCTGGGTCAAGCAGGAATTAGTTTATAAGGGATTGGTCCATTTCAAGTATTTCATCATTTGCATTGTTAATATTAGGAATAGTTTTAATCTTAGGAGTCTCCCCTAAACCCTTATCTTTTTTTATTTCTTTTATCATTTTAGTTAGATTTAGGATTGAAGTATCATCATATTGCCAAACTCGATAAATTAAAGATTCAGTATTTTCTTGTAGTAAGGTCCCTTTGTGATTACCAGCATTTTCACATTATCACTGAGTTGTTTATGCATTTTCAAGACCTAACATTAGAGACCTTGGGGTTATCTCTTAAGCCTTGGTGATAGAGATTTACCTTTCAAGAGAGATAGGATACTTGTATCTTGTCTGAGTTGTTGTTGTGCAGAAAACACCATTAGCTCTTCCCTCAATCGAATCATTGGGTTGATGCCTCTATGGTTTCATTTAATGAACTAGAGTGAAATAGGTCATAAACTCTTTGTTCCATCTCTTAAAAGGTGCAACCCTAATTCCTTTGTGTTCATTTTCTTATCATTGAGTTGAAATAAGAATGATATGTATGATCAAAGAAAGATATTTTTATTAGAATGAGCATATATAGTTTTTAAATAAGGTATTAAATGATGACATTATAATAATAATATTTCTAAAAATATGAAGAAAAAAATTAATTTATACATATTCAAAATGTTATTCTATCTATTGTATATGAGGTATAACCCAAAATATGATACATTTTCTAGGTTAATAACAATTTTTCTTTGTATTTTTCTAAAAAGAGTTAAATAAGAAATAAAAGTATGTTTTTTTTCTTGATTATGAAAATTTGGGGGATTGAGCACATGAATCAATTGCTCGTAATCTAGTTATTATTACATATCATAAACCCAATCATCTTTTTGCGCTGAATTGTGAACACAACCTTATGAATTGTAAATGAGATTTTAAAAACATGAGAAGAGGAATTAATCCTTTATTTAGTTAAAACAATGATATTTCAATTATTGTATCACATGATGTCAATGCTATTTGAATGACCATGTGTTTTTCAATATGGTGGCATAGTGTTATCATTATTTGTCTAAATAGCCTAAGAATAGGTGAATGGTAAACCTTATGGGTTTGATAGGGCTTGAATTAGATGTAGTAGCCTAGACCCTACATGTTACAAGAACATTTAATAGGGGAGTCCAATTTCCATGATGTTATATCAATCCAATTATTTTGACCACCTTAGTGGGTATGCACTTATAAATATAAGTCTTATAACTATAGAACTAGTTGTTCTATAGTTAAATTTATCCTTAGTAAACAAGACTACAATATTTATCAATATAGTCTAAAAACTAAAGAAAGTTATATTCTTAATGGAAAATATCCATCACTATAGGGAATTAGTATATGTAATCAGTATACCATATTATGACTAGATAGGTCAAGTTTAGATTAAATATTATATTTTGAGAGTAGTTTCTCTCAAGGGTTATGGTGAAGATTTGAACAAGTGGATGTAGCTAAGACCTAGGTAGTTACATGAAAGTAACTTGGGTGTTCGAGTAAGAAATTATTAACAAGCCAGATGAGATTTTTACTTAGTGATTCTTCACATTATTAGAAAGGATTCTATTGTAAAAAAAAACACTAGACATACAAGAATACTATACAAAGAAGGAATATTTTTTTTCAAATTAATAATTTTTATTTATATATGTCGATCATTTTTTCAATAATTTATTTGTGACCAAGAGAGAGTCTACTCAA